>KI911121.1:1233878-1368038 GCA_000482085.2 Cladonia metacorallifera KoLRI002260
GGTTAGGAGGGTGGGGGAGGATGGGGGGGTGAGGTGGGGGAGGTGGGTGGAGGGGGTTTTTGTGGAGGAGGAGCAGGGGGAGGGGGAGGAGCGGATAGGGGAGAGTATGGTGGAGGATGAGGAGAGGTATGGGGACCCGGCGAGGCAGTTGATGGAGGCGGCGGGGGAGATGGGATGACTTTGGTTTATAGTATCAATGTATGTGTGATGGATTCATAATTGAGCAATCTGCATGTCCTATTTGCATGTGCTATGTACCAGCTTATTAACACAATGACTGCTTCATCGAGAAGTATGTCGTTCACGAAAACGTGTAGTACATGTCCATTCTCTCTGTTTCGACAATTTTATGCTTATTTCCAATGCAAAATGTCTGAATACAATTTGTCCTTTTCTCCCAGTTCATGTTGGATGCTGTACAACCTGATCCTTCCAACCGGACACGTTACGCATTCTCAGCGGCTTCTGAAAACATGTCATGCTGGATACTTCGCTAAGTCAAAGAAAATAATGTTTGATGCCTGGCTCGTTGATGTTGACAATTTGTGGTATTAATGCATGGCGCGCTTGAAAAGGAAAACGCTAAGAAGGGCAGTACAATAGAATCGTTATCGTTCGAAAGGAAGGAGGAAGGTAAAGGCGAGGTGAAGCGCCTGCTGAACAACAGGCGGAGCGCATGTTAAAGAGGAGAAGTCTCGTTTGTAGGAATGGCTCGCTTCGAACGTAGAGGTTTCAGAAGACGTCCTCAGGCCAGTCGAAATCCTCCTTCTGAATATCCGGCAACGGCTTCTCTTCGTAAGATTTTCGAACCTCAGCCTGGAGTAAACCCCCAGACTTCTTCCTTAGCACTCTGTTTTCGTCCTTTGGTTCCCCGGCATCGAATCTGACCTTCTTAGCAGAAGCCAGACTCGGTGGCGGAGGGGAAATGCCACGTTTCTGGGTCTTCGAACGAGTCCTACGAGGCGAAGTAGAAACAGGTCGACCGAGTGATAGGGATGATGAACGAACTGGATGCAAGATGGAAGAATGATCGGTGAGTTTATTGAATCCGGGCTGGCGGCGGATGTACTCTGCTAAGTCGCCGTCTGCGGAGTCAGGGTAGGCTTTCCATAGGTTGTGTATGTCTTCCGGGAGAGCTGCGAAGGGAGATTTGCTGTTGCGGTCGGAACGCATACTCAAGATCTTAGCTTGGTCGATTTTTACGGGGTCTACATTGATGGGTATGGCTGGCATTGGTGGCGCGTCTTCTATGATCTGCATTGGAGAGTTTTGTGGAGTCTTTGAAGGGACTCGGGGTCTGTGTTTTGGAGCGGCAGGAGCTGGATGAACAGGACCGGAAGTGGTGTCCTGCAGATTTCTTGCTCTGCCTGATGTCTTCGCTAAGGTCGAATCCCGTGCTGCGTCTCCCTCTAAGTCATGTTTGATCTCGGTGCTGCGTTTGTCGACTCCACCTTCGCTTGCTGCAGGTACATTACTACCGTCTTCTGATGTTGAGTTTTTAGAGACGTGTCTACTAGGTCTGCCCTCTGTCTTCGAAGGAATGCTCTCCTTGACACCCTTCTTGCCACGCACACGGAATTCAACAGGCTGTTGCACAGCCTTCGGGACCATTGAGTCTTCACTCTCTGAGCCCGGAGGATACATGTTTCTCTCAGAAGGAAGAGAAGGCAGAGCTCCAGGTACGAACGGCTTACGGCCCACATAAGAAGGAATTTCCGGGACAGGCGGAGCAGTTGACATGGACAGCTCTAATTCTCGGCGAGCAATTTCCAATTTGTTCTCAAGATCGCTTACTTTTTTGCTAAGCTTATACTGCTTGGCAATATCCTTCTTGGAAGGCTCCTTCCGTAGTCTAGGTCCTGTCAAAATTGGGTTGCTGGTATCGTTAGTCCCGAGTTGCGGAGCAGGAGTTGACCTATCGGGTTCTTCCCTAGTTGAAGGCAGATGAAGGTGCGACTTGGCCTTCTTCAAGCTCTGGAGGGAGGGTTTGCGGAAATGAAGAGATGATTTGCGAGAACTAGTCTCGGAGAAAGGGCTGGGAGAACGACCCTTGGATGTCCTTGTCTGAGGAATCTTGAGAGTGTCAACTGATATTGATGACTGATTACTATCCTTTCGCTCAGTCGAAGACCGGTAGCTCTCGATGTCGATGCCAGAGTCTCGAAACGGTCGTTGTTGCAGACTTCCAATATCCTCGGATTCGATTGTAGGTATGTCTTCACTTCGCCGGCGGACGGGACCTATCTGAGTTCCCTTGTATCCACTTCTCTTCAATTCAGCATATGCTTCTGCAGCCTTAGCCTGGCGTTCCTGCAAGACCTGCTTCTCGGGACTTGGCTTAGTCTCCTTCTCCTTCCACATCCCATTGATACCTTGCCATATGCTGGACGGGTTGAAAGTGCTGGCGATCGCTTTCCCAAACCGATACATCCCTGAAGGTTTGCTTGAGTCAATGCCTGCGTCGTAGGAGGTATCCACTTGTTCTTGATCAACCCCTTGGCCCCTAACATATCGTTCCATGGCATCTTCGTCACCTGTGAATATGGCTGGAGGCCTCTGGCTGACCTTATCGTTCATGCTACCTTCAAGGAACTTAGATGGACGGAGACTTGTGGTGCTAGAGCGTCTCTTATTCTGTCCTGTTGAGTCCTCCAAGTCGTTCGCATGGTCAGTCTCAGTGATTTCGACATTGTTCTTGAGTGGCCACTCAGAGGAACGGATCCGCTTTGAAGCATGCAAGCTCTTGCCATGATCCTCTTCCCGAAGATGGTCATCGTTACTAATGGGTTCGAACAGGGAGGACGGATCAGGTCTGTGAGAACGCTTCCGAGAGTTGCCCCCAGACTTTGTCGGATGTGCATTCAACGAATTGGAGAGGTCATCTGCTTGGGAGGTTTGTTTAATACCATCTCGGGACTAAGACATAATTAGCCCATGGGTTCATATACCAGCCAGCGGGAGCCTGCAGTGGAGGCGGATAAAAGCGATGTAAGGAGCCGGTGCTTAGACCCACCATTGTGTTTGACGCTGCTCCACTCATCCTGTCATTTTCTGGAATATATGTCAGGCAGAATTCCAAAGTGTGTACAAGGCAGGATACCAAAAACAGGTATATACAACTATACAAGGCAGCGTGCTGACAAAAGTGTTGCCCGCATTATTGTTTAATTTGGGGGCATGACAGCGGGAGTAAACAACGCGCCGTTGCCAAGCTGCCCTTTTGGTGTACCCTTGTCCGCCGCGGTGTGGCAGCTCCCCGCTAGCAAGGGGGCGGAGAGTCGGAGTTTGCATCGGCGAATCCCAATGTCATCCAACATACACTAAGAGACCCTCCCTCCTTTCTTACTGGTCCAATGGTAATCCTCCCCACCATGAAGGGAACTCAATGATTCCAGTCCAACACACTTCTCCAATATCTATGGTTATGTCGTCAAAGCCTCACGGATGCAGGGTCCTTCGTCAGAGGACAAGGGACCTCTACAATGGCTTGAAGAGCCAGCAATGACAGCAAAGGATCACCTCGGCCCTGAAAGATTGAAGAGCGATTCAGCTGAAGATTAAGGGGACAAGCACTCCCATTTGCTAGAGCATCCTTCGTGCTTACAGAATGTAACCGGACTGCAGCCCTGCCAAGGTGAGCCAAATGACTGGAACGATGTTGCTTCTTGCTAAGCTTGATAAGGCAAGGTTGCGCCAACACACTGAGCGCCTGCGCGCCTCAAAGGTTATTTGCGTTCGAGATGAAGGATGCTATGAACCCTTGGCGTTTGACACGTCTATTTCAAATTGCTTCATAATGATAACACGAACCACCCGCATTGCACAGAATCTGTCACAAAATTCGCTGAGAGTGACAAGAGCAACAGCCGGCGGATGCCTGGAAGAGTAAATCCTTTTGCTTGTGTTCATCCTTGCAAGACCTAAGGACGTGAGATCTAGGATACAAGCATAGTCCACCACGGACACCAAACCTTTCTTCATAGTAATACTGACCGTAAGATCGCTCTGGTTAGTAAAATGGCAACTATAATTCGATCTCATTAGCTCACTTACGTGATAGAGCATATCATGTCGTCGAACTTTTTCGTCAACACTTATCAACTCTACAAAGAACAGACAGACAAGCTCGCTCAATGGCTTGTGGACAATGCTGCAGCTTGTGGATATAAATTACCTGAGCCAGACAAACAAGTGGGCAGACAAAACGGGGCGCTCAACGGTACTAGTCCATCAGATTCTGCACCAAGCCCTGCTCCATCAGGTCGCTTGAAGGGCCGAGCACGGAAAGATGCAAAGCTCAGAACTTCTGCGGCGAGCGTTGTGTCTGTCGAAGATGCTACCTCTCAGCCAACGTACCGCATAAAGCTCTCTCAATTCACCGAACTAGCTCGCAAAATAGTTGAGAGTAGCGGGACCATCGTCCCCGCCAGTGTGATCAAGCTCTCAGGCCAGGTTGTAGACCTTCGCAGAGGCTTTTCCCGTTTTTATGAGAAGCAAGCCACTGACTCAAAGCGTACGGCGAACTTGAAGCATGCTCACTTCGTCTCCACCTTAGAAGAAGTCATCAGTATCTTGAAATCACCGTGCGCTGGTTCTAGCAATGATATTGTAAATGCATCAACGTCGACCAATATACGTGACACCGTCAAAGCCAGCACCGACCGCATTAGCAGTGGTACTGAGATGCTGTCCAACCAATTTGACCATTTAGAGCTTGAAGAGCCAATCGACATTGACGACACGTCACCGGCTTTAAGTACCGCAACGCCGACAAATGGAGCCACTGCCAGTAAGGCGGACGATAAACTTAGCTGTCGCGTGGAGTACCAGTCTGATAACGATGAAGACGATGAGGAGAAATATTTTGCCATGTATTGTCTTTTCACAGATCTTCATGGACTTAGGACCTTCATTGGGAAGACATGGGAAGACTACTCTGATGGCAAGATGGATCTGATGGCTGCGTCTGTGCTTACAAACACGGCATTCGACCTCGTGCGTCGTACGGAAGCTAAGTTCTTCGCCGCATTGCCCGAATTCGAGTCTGCTCAGAAGCTTATCCAATTCTTCTTGCTTTTCATTTCTATTTTGCGTGGCGTCAACCCTCGGCACAGGGAGCGACCGGATGATTGGTTTAACTATGAAGTGGCAGATGTCGCTCAATGGCTCTACCTGCCCACTTTCATCCTGCTTGATGGGTTTTGCGATGTGATCCAACCAAGGCAGATGCCCCTTATGAAACCTGGCTTTTTTGGCATCTATGATCCTAAAGCGGACCGGAAGGCGATGTCGCTAAGGCAGATGCTGGCAGAAGACAAGATCATCCTTCTGGAAGCGTTGCCCGAGTTCTGTCTTTTGGGGGATTCAAAGGTGCAATTCCCAGGCGAAGACGAATTAACTAAGGGCCTCAGGGAAATGTACAAGACAAAGAAGATTTCTCTCTTCCTGTGCTTTGCAACACAAATCTATCTAGATATCACCCATATCCGTCGCGATAGGATCGGTTCTTCTTTTCACGACCTACAAGCGATAGGAAGACAAGCAAAGAAGACTCTGAACACTGCACTCGCTCAGCCTCACAGCGTTTTGTGGCCCGAAGAAAACGACAAGATCCTAAGGAACACCTTGGAATTCATTGATTACTGGATCACAAAGGACGCCATTGACAAGATGAGAAGGGTCTTGCTAAAGTCAATGTATGACAAAGGCATTACAGAACCCTACTATCTCTTCTCTCGACATCCTCTTCTCTGTGGCCTGCTTCAGTTCTCGCTTACCATGATGATGAGGGAAGCAGGTTCAGCTATGGCTATGTGTTGGGGCTCGATTCTTTACGTTTGTCATCTTTACAATGCATTGCGCCAAACATTCAATTTGTCCGTCTTGTGGCCGGACATGGAGACCTTTATTTCGATTAACACGCCCGAAAGACTTTTCGTTGGAGGACTTCCCACCACACTGGAGGATTGCTTTAAACGCTACAGTCTAATGATGGGTACAGCTCCCGAGAATTTTGCGCGGGACTATCAATCGAGGAATCGAGCTCGGGCTCTGAAGCATTCTAAGAAGGGACCGCGAGACTGGCATGTCGACCCGCCCATAGTGAAGATCTTCAAGGAGCGTTATCTTAGTCTCGACGGTTCTGTTAGATGGACAATACTTAACATCGAGTCACTTCTCAAGGAAACGGACACCGAAGCGCATGCTGTCAAAAAGCGCTGGGAGAAGTCTCACCAACTTAGTCCCCTTCAGCTATTGACGGCCCTACAAATTGCATTGGCAGGGGAGTTTCCTGAACTGACTTATGACTACTTCGGCATGCACATAAAATGCCTGAACCTGTTACGGCAACTACGCTCCGAGAATCACGACAAGCTTTTGCAGTATTGCGGCCCTGACTATCTCGAGCGGGAGGACCAAATATCGACTGTAGCTGGCTACATCATCATGATATCGGTCAGAACTGAAATGGTGGGCGAGGCCCTCACAAGCCAGTCGACAGGTAGCCACATGCTTGTGAAAGCAGGTAGAATCATGAGCGACTTTATCCAAGCGAGCGTAAATCAAGGCCTAGGGATCACTCTCGGTATCTAAACGAAGATTCCAGGGCAGATGTTGCTCGCTCCTTCTAAGGACAGCAGTATAACGAGGCGAAAGAATGCGAGAAGCCTAGCCATCACGTGGCACCGCCGGCTGGCTTTGGAACCTCAACTGCCTTCTCCATATCACCAAAGGCTGGCTTACCAAAAACATGGCCAGACAATATCGTGGTGCAACCAGCCAAAGCCGAGGCACCAGCGTTAAGAGACAAGAGAGTCCAGCAAGTACAGCCCAGCCTTCATCAGCACTTTCGAATACCTCAGAGGCGCTCTTAATAGCAAACGTAACTACCCTTGTCGCGTCTTTCGTGCCTAGCAGACCAATCATGACTCTTGCCAGAGACAAATCTAATGACCGATACGCCGGTAAATATGACGGACATGATAATGAAAGTGATCGTTACCCCAATTGTTGTTTCGTCTTTGTTCGCATGACTAGCTACCCGAGTCCAACTTCCGCTAGCGGACCAGGAATCCTGGAACCCGCAGTATTCCACAGATCCTGTTCCAGATGCCAATTGCAAGCATATATCGGAGCCTTGGAGAGTAAATCTCATGGAAAAGCCTTTAGCCTTCGAATGTTGAAGTCGATGTCGTCCTTCTTTGGTGGTACGGAACCGAGTTACTTGGGTGCTATGAAAGTGTAATTCTATCTCTGTCGCATTACCAGCCTCGACCTCGGAGTCTTTACCCCAATCCCACTATAGGTCGAAGACCCTTACACCCTACATGTTTCCACCTCATGTCGCCCTGTATATGCGCCCGCTTGGCGTTAGTTCACCACCTACTATCCCCTTCCAACTATATTTCCACATGCTTACCCCGCTCCCCCCAGCAAAGAGAATAGGGGGATTGAGAGGCGATGGGTTCTGCTGGAGGAGGTGGATGTTGGTAAATGAGGTAGATGTACTCCTTAGAGCGATGGAAACCTACGGCGCTGCCATTAGTCCTAGTGGCACACCGCCATAGAATGGTTCATCCCTATCTGATGCCTTTATTCGTGTGGCTTTATGGGGTTGAAACCCCTCTAGACATGCTCAAGAATTGGTCGCCTGCATAGGCTCCAAGGTATTCCAGGGTTGTAGTCCCTAAAACTTGTAGGATAAGGCGCTTAAGATGGCCCAGCGAAGACTGAGCCCGTGCGCCAAATTATAGGCCTGTTTTACGCTTGGGACACAATATTCGAATGGCTTGGTGCACCAAGGAAAAGATTCGCTTAGGGTAGGAATCCCCCGGCAGACTTCGGTTTTAATTTCTACACCACTGGAACGAGAGTCTACCTTAGGGTGGCTAGCTCAGCTGCAACCCTCGGGGTGCTTTGATTCGTTCGCGCGACTGTGGAGACTCAAGGCATGTGGCACTCCCGTCCTGTACGTGCCGCATATGGAACGCCTTTTTTGTGTCTGATAATCAGGTGAGGCTGCTTGCAAGGCACCGAGCTATGTACCTAGTGCCAGTGTCCTATAGCGATGCAACATATGCCGCTAAATTTACGTGAGTCATGCGGTCGAGACCGAGGAGCGGGCATGCACACTTAAAGTGCTCAGTGGGACTTGAAACAGGGCTTTTACAACGTAGCCTTTTTTTCTTCTTTTTCTGCTCTTCTACAATAATATTGAGGGGCATCAGTCCTCTTGAGGCCAAAAGCATGGACCCCGAGACGAGATTTAGATTGCCTAACAGTAAGAGCCACTCTCTTTCATCTTTGTTGATCTCGTTGTTGATGCCTAAACTAATTTCCAATAGCAGCGGCAGAATATGTCCAACTAGTGGAAGAGCAGTCTCAACTACCCAGCACCATTGACTCGTATACAGGCCAAGACTACAGTAATCTCGTGCGATTTCTCAAAATCTCGGGTGTTCCTCGTTCATTGACTCCCGGCTCTAGCGAGCTATACCGAAAGGACTCTGAAACTGAGAACTTTGTGTGGATATACGAACTGGAGGGTGATAAGAGCCCAATTGGAGTGCCTTTTAGCGAAACTAGAGACAGTGAGGTGTACAATGCTTCAACTTCCAATCGATTACTATTCTTGTCAGGTTATCCATCTCCTCATATTCTCGCAGAACTGGGCTGGCGCTACGGAATTGATCCAGAATTCTTTAGTCGTCACTTGAGCTTTTGGAGTAGCGGTCCCTACAAAGCCTCTCAGATTCTCCCTTCTACGCAACGAACAATATTTCAAACGGCTACCTCATCCATTGGCGAGCATGAGAACATGTCATACGAATCCATTGCATCGAAGCGAGTGTCATTTGTGCATGAAATGGGAAGATACTTACATAAACTTGCAATGGGTGACGGCTGGAAATCGTACGACTCAATAGTACGAAAAGTTGATGTACACGACGATCGTTATTTCAGCATAGAACAAATGCTTACAATTCTCATAACAAAGAACAAGAGAAACCCAGAGAAATGGATTGGTACGCTTTTTTACCAGCTGTGATTTAGAAGCACGTGTTAATATTTACGTATCATAGTGGCGGTCTGGCAAGATGCGGGGAAAGACTTGAGTGATAGTCCTTCAGGCCCATGGCTCGATTCTCGGCATGCTCCATTCAACACTCATATCTGGCCTGTGACAATACATCGGCGAGACACTGCCTTTTTAAATCCGAGGATGCCGCGAAAAGAGAGTACCACGTCAATGCGTTGGAGGGCTTTGCCTCCACACGGTATTCCTCAAACAATGTCACGAGTTCCAGCCATTTATGGGAGAGACAACGACACCGAAGAACTCGCGCACGACCCATTGTGCGCTTTGACCGAGGTCTTCCGGCTCATAGCAGCGTCAGAAGCTCAATTTCTTGAAATGTGCTCCTTAGTTTTAGAGAAAAATATCGACAGTGACTTTTCCCAGGCGTCAAGGAAGCAGGAAGCTACTCGGGTCATTCTCGTCGATTTGCATAAAACCTTAGAACGGCACTCAACTAGAATTGCGGCCATAGCGGAATTTCTGCGGAATGATGACTGCCTCGATGTCCCGAGGTCAAACTCAGATGTTGCTCGGACCTCAATGAAATTCCTCCAGCGTGATTTCGAATTTCTTCTGCAAAGCATCCGTGACCACATATCACGATGTATACACGAGTTGAATACTATGATGAGCGAGATAAGCGTCATTGAAGCCCGGCGGGGTATGGATCAAACTAGGCGCGCGTTCAAGTTCACTGTTCTAGCTGCACTCTATATCCCGTTGTCCTTCACCTGCTCGCTCTTCGGGATGAATTTCGTTCAATTCAATGACCTCACACAGGGTATGAAGACTTGGGCGGCCCTGACAATACCTTTATTCATTCTTTCTCTACTTTTCCTGAGCTGGAATACCGAGGCAATCGCCAGCATCTTAAAGAAGACTCTTCAAACCCTGGGTCCCTGAATATTGCCGCCGGAAAGCATGTCCTCGCGTTGCATAATGATTAAGAAAGTTGCTGATCACCTCCGACGCATCAATACGATATAGAATACGCCTTGCGGCCTGACAGATGGTAATTTGAGACAGAGTTGGCGGGACGATTGCAGAACTGGGTGGAGACTCTGATGGACAGCATCGCTGATCGTACCAAATATGGCAAGGAGACAGCCAGACTTGCTGCGGGAACTAAATAATTTTGCTTATCAATGGCTGCTGTTTGTGTTCGATTAGTATGAGTAGAGATGTTGCCTAATTAAAGGGCTTCTTGGGGTGATATTTGGTTGGCCGTATGGCGTCATCGCTTTAAGTTGCTTACCTCAGTGTAATTTATGACTTTGGTGGGGGTTTGTGCTCCTTAGCGCGGGGTACTGAGGCTCAAAATGCTGCCTTATCTTTTTTCAAATTTTGCAAGGCCATTATCAACACGTGTTCAAGTATTCCAATCAGTGCGTCAATAAAAATATGGCTAGTTTGGATGTTCAGGCTCGGCTCCGCTTTTTGAAAAAGGCAGAAATATATAAGACAGAGAAGCCATGGGGCCTCAATTACGACTTCGACAATTGGCCTACTGGCGTCGCCCGCGGCAACTTTGTCCGAGACGATGTTGAGAACATTTGGATAAACGATTTGCGGGGAAGGGAACGTCAATTCACTTTCAAGCGACATGGGTTTGCGGTTGTTGAAATGCATAGTTCCATGAAATACGAGGATTTTGGCAGTCCGAAGAAGGTGGAAGAAATTTACTGCGCAGAGCTGAGTTCCTGCCTTTTGGAGTATCTGGGAGCCACACATATTCAAATTTTCGATACTCAAGTCAGTTGTCTATCCCCGTTGTCGAAAATTCTACTCATTGAACCCTGAGATCCGTCGGAGACATCCCTTATTTTCCGAGCTTGGGGTACAGCTAAACATGCCTTCTCAGCCAGCCGATCGTGTCCACATAGGTACTTTCCCGTTTCTTTACCTAATACCACCAATATAGAGTGGTTGACCATTTGATACATTCTACACCACTACCTCTAGCGATTTTATTTCTAATTTGCTTCATAAGACGCTTCTCAAAGAGCCATTATCAACATGATCAACGAACTGAATGAAGGTTCTAAGGATGAACTGATTCATAAGCCATTCCTATACCTCAAGTGAGTCTCCTAGGCATCCCGTCACAAATCATTGAGAGCAAGCAACTCATCATCATCACAGTGTCTGGAAGCCGTTAAAGGGGCCTGTGTTTGATTGGCCTTTGGCAATTTGCGAGCCCAACTCTATTGACGTTTTGAACGACCTTGAGTACCATGACCAGGTGTTTCCCAAAAATGCCTATCGAGAGAATATGATGCTTCACTATAGCAAAGATCAACGATGGCATTATTTGAGTGCTCAGATGCCATCAGAGCTGCTGCTGATGAGGCAATGCGATTCGCAGAATACAATAGGTGTGTGATTCAATTGCTACATAAAGTAACTTCTAATTCATCGAAATTCCCATTATAGGAGTCCCTCACACAGCGTTTCCTATTCCACCGCAACCAGGAGCTGATCGCCCAGCCCTACGAGAAAGTATTGAGGTTCGTGTGATTGCGTATTTCGATGGTGACACATCATAGTAAATTTTGCGTATGTATGTAAAGAGGTGATTGCATGGAAAACCGAGAAGAAGGTATGGAGGTCGCTTACTCCAATGGCGTGCGTGCGACCATATCAGGCTTTGGAATTAGAGATTGTTTACTGCCCTTTGTCAGCTCCTGAAGCAGATATTTACTCGGTTACCCAGCCGTACCTCATGATGACGTTTATATGGACGTCCGCCACAAGAGTGTTGGACGGTGTTCCCCATGCCTGATCAACGTCCCATTCCCTAGGCGGCTGCGGCTTTGCATTGCGCAACTGTATCCACGGTTGGACGCGGTCGTCCCGAGGCTCTGGGGCAGTCATAGAGAAGGATAATGTCGATTACAGTTCGAGTATCTTTGTCTTCTGTCGCTGTGCGATGCCACGATGCGATGAGGTCGAGAGAGTGGATGAGGGTGAAGAAGAAAAAGCCGCATTACCCCGCATCACTCCACCATTACTTTGTCAGATGATTTTCACCAATAACGATATACCAGATCCATTGTGATTGGCTCGACTCTTATCTTTAGGCTGAGTTGCATGTGCTGGATGACAACTATCCCAGCTTCAGGGTATAGTCCATCCCTGGGTGAACAGCTGGTTCTCGTTCCACCAGTGGCAAAATCGTTCGAACCTCGCATTGTCCATAGCGCTCTCATGTCCAGTCAAAAGCGGACTATTTATGATGCGCAAGTACACGGCAGAAACAGCTATATGGATATCAAGGCTGTGATTGGTGTTTGACTTTGGGACTAAATCTTTCATTTTTTGAGCTTCTAGGTCTAATGCGCCTGGGGGGGCGCTTCTTAGGGGCCTCACCCGGGCCTCCCAGGAAGCACAATCCACCTCAATTTATAAGAGATGTGACTGAAATGATTGTTGTCCGAATCGTAGGGCTCAAAATCAGATCTCGATAGAAAGCTTAGACAGCTAGGAGCTCTTGAGGGACGAAGTTCTGGCAGCATTTAGCATTACCAGCTAATTCAGGTCAATATGGCTTCTCCTACCACCATTATACTTGATATAATAAAGCTGCGGAACAGAAACACAAACATCTTTGGACGCGAAAGCGTAAATATAAACCATCAAATCCCCTCTGATGGCTAGGACATTCTAAGTACGAGTTCGAACAGTAAGGAAGTGTCGATCATTCACTGGTTTAATCGATAGGGCTGTGAATGGCATTGTTCCTGCTTATCTTCCGGGCTCCGAGCACTATACCCTGAAGTTGCAACACCGACAGCACCATGGCGGAGCTCACAGCTATTATCAATGCAGAGGAGCCCAGTGAGCTTGGGGTAGAGTTAGGCTTTCCAATCGGCCCATTATCTGTCTGCTTTCTAACACTGCGTCCCTTAGCCTTATTGCCGTACACGGCGTGAAAACTTACAGTCTTCACCCTCTCAATGACGGCTGGCATAAGTCTATATTCAAGACGACGCCTGCAAACACTCGCCTATTGGAGCATAATGTGAACCTCAACGTGAGTGAGAAGTTCCAGTGGAAGGATATTCAGGACCGGAGTACCGGCCTTCTTCGGGCAATATGCATGGAATACAAAGACATCAGGGTACGGCATTCGACGAGAATGGTCGAGTACACTATGTTAAGACTTTATTCACAGGCAGTAGAAAGACCGATGGTCTTTTTTTGCTACGGCTTTGCAGGCATAATCCTGAAGCAGGCAGGTAACATTAACCCGTTGACATCTTTCCACGCTAATGAGCAAAACAGGCGCTTGTAAGATTCGAATCCCAGAATAATCTGAAGCGTTACCTCAAAGCTATTTCTGGAATCGCTTTCTTTGCTACGCCACACGTTACAGAGTGTGATGACAAGACTACTCAACAGCTAGCTGGTATCCTACGGTATCAATCTGCCTCTACTTCTAAAGGCCTTTTCATGAAGGACGACCTTACATCACTCGCATGGAGTGCGTTGAAGTTCGCAGAATTGAAGCTTCACTGTCCTATCCTGTCCTGCTACGAGCAAACATCGGTCAAAGTTGGACGTGGCATTCCTGGGCGCCCTCGGAGAGCATTGGTGCGTTATTGATTTCATCTACCCTCCCCGTTTTCCTAACATGCCAATCTAGCCTGTGGACGAGCCCCTCGCGAGAACAGCTGCATTCGATGAAAAACTTGTACCGATAGACACAGAGCTAGGCAATCTGCTGGAAGCTTCCGATCGTCTCATTCATCGCCGCATTGAAGAATTCCTGACTGAGATCTTATCCTCAGCTAAAGAGAAGAGAAAACGGATTGTGATTTCACTACCAGTGAGAGGTAATATACAGCCAAAAGTTGGAGATGGCATCATAACAACAACCGAGCAAGAGGCTAATAACGACGGCAAGTCTCCGACTTCAGCAATGCTTCTTCGTTCGGAAGCCTCATGTAGACTAATGGAAAAGTCCGCCTACAGTGTCCTTAGATGCCTTAGCAAGCTCTCCGCGCCGGTCCGCAACCCCCTCCACTATCAACTCACCGCCACCCTTGTCACCTCAAAATTCTTCTTTGGTTCAAGCACCATCACAATCCAACATTGAGTCCTCCTCCTCCCTTGTTGTACTGAGTCAGCAGGAGTCTTCGCATGCCTCTACGGATTCGGACGAGAGCTATGCCATTGTCCCGTTCAAATCTGAGGTCTCAAAGGTGCCTGACACCATTCAATACCTACCACTGGCGCACAAGAAACCGAATCCCGATTTTAATGGACGAAGAGCTGTGCTTGATCAGATGGAGCGTTGCTTCTTGGCAACCAGATCAAACTGCGAGATTTCCATGCCTCGGACCTATGTATTGTCTGGACCTGCAGGAATAGGGAAAACGCAGCTCGCATTACAGTTCCTACACGAACAGAAGATCCATTTCGATGTGATTCTGTGGATTTCTGCACAGAGCGTCGACAGCCTCTTTGTGGCCTTCAGCCAAATTGCGGTCAAGCTTAGATTGGAGACTAAAGAGAATGCGAAAGACCCTGTGGCAAGTCGAGAAATGGTAAAAGGTTGGCTTGCGGAGCCATTTCAAGATTTTCAACTGCATCAAGGGAAACTGATGTCTTGGATTCTATTCTTTGACGGTGCCGATAAGCCAGATATTGTTTGTGACTTCTGGCCCTACGATGGACAAGGTTCTGTTGTCGTTACCAGTCGAGATCCTATGGCGGGGAGTCATTTCTATTTTGGAGAGGCAGGTATCAAATTAGACACACTGGTTGAAGAGGATGCAGTGGCTCTCTTTCGAAGGCTATTGACACCCGAAACATCACCAGAATCGTACCAAGTGCTGCTTGAAGTAGCCAGAAAGCTCGATTGTTATCCCCTGGCGATCGTCCACATGGCTGGCGTGATGCGCCGCCTTGGGTACGCACCAGCGCGTTTCCTGCAGGTCTACCAAAGTGAATATCTCAGGGGAGACCTTCATGCCCTCAAGGTCGGGACTCGGCATGGATACGGACTCACTTTAGCAGCTATGTGGGCCTTGAAAGATATGAGTGCCGGGGCTGCTCGGTTGCTTGCTGTTATTTCTTTACTGGACTCAGGATCTATATTTGAAGAAATCTTAACAACTGCCCCTGAAAGAACCAAGCTTGACGACTATCCTAGCTTAGACTTCGAACATAAGCTCTCGGAGCTGACCTCGTCCTCTATTGTACTTCGTAAAGAGCATTCAGCAATTCACGGACATACTCAAATCACCATTCATTCTCTTACACAAGACGTGGTACGGAGCCAGCTTTTGGAATCAGAATCGCAGTCCGTTGCAATATTCAATGCGACCATTGGACTCCTCACTGCGGTCTGGCCATATGTGACAAAGCCGCAGTTTGGGTACCACGCATATGACCGGATTGCACGCTGGGATCAGTGCGAGAAAATCCTGCCACATATCAAAAGAATGAGGGAAATGTACGAGATACTATCCAAGTCAGTACGGGCATGCTGTGCTACAATGGATTTCTTAGATCTCCTCAGCGAGGTCGCCTGGTATGATAGCTCAACCCTACATAATGAATCTATTCTCAAATTGAATACTACAGGTACCATTTTGAGCGATTCAATCCAGAAGAGTGTATGGACTATCTGCAAGCTACATTGACAACTCACGGCGACTCTACGGAGTATCATCCTAGAATTGTCGCTGGTCAATATGGCACTTGGGCTCAGGTCGCCCTACGCACCAATCAATATGAGCTCGGTTTGAAAAAGATGCAAGAGCACCTGGAGATCAGGGAGAGCGTCTTTGCAGAAACGGGGATCGTGGATTCGCATATAGCCGCTGCTTACAGCGAGACTGCACGGGCAATGCTTATGAATGGAATCTTTAGCAAAGCCAAGGCCTTAATCTACCGATCCATCGAGCTGCGTAAGCAGATGCCAAAGTTCTCGCGTCTGCAACTTCACAGTCCCCTCATGTATCTGGCGTGGATTGACTGGCATGAAGGCAATTACCAGAGTGCTGTAGATCAGTTGCTAGAGGCACTCCGGGATCGAGAGGTGGAGTTCGGCAGGGATGATCTCCAGGGCATGCGGTCAGTTCTTGTCTTTACCAGCATCGTTGAATCATCCAATGCTAAAGTGATGACTAACTGTAGCGCCGGGGAGCTGCTTTATTATATTGGCCAGGTCCGCAACAGCCAAGGCTTTCTTAAAGATAGCTTTCACTATCAGCAGCGAGCCTTGCTTCAATTTCGCGCCACACTTGGCGAAGACGACTTCTATACTGGCCTAGCCTGCTATCAAGTGGCTATGCACACCATGCGCGAAAGGGATCTGTCTGCGACCAAGTGAGTATTTTATTGCACCTGTAGTGAAGCTGGCAGGACTCTTATGGTGTCTAGAATTCTACTCGACCAGGCAATTAAGATATTCAGTCGAGGTAAATACAACCAGCCACACCTTGCACGAGCTATATTTCAGCAAAGTAAATTGCTGCTCTGTCGAAGTGACGAGGTAGGCGCTCGAAGCCTGCTGGAGAAGAGTGCCGGCCTGAGACGCCAGTATGTCGACTTCGATTTACGCCCAGTCGAGGGATTGGAGGAAAACGATTTCGAGGACAGTATTGTTTTCTGGTTGAGATAAGTTACAGTCGTGGAACCTCTTTGTCTTCTTTCTTTGGGCGTCTATCTGCTGGGACCATTCATTACCTCGGTAGAGGGATCCAATATTACTATGATATTTTATTTGATAATGATAATCTCTTGTGTATTTTCGGCAACATATCTGCGCCTCAGATGCGTACATATGATAATTACACTGCTCAACGCAGAAGTATGTCGCTATTGTGAGGCATATAATAAATTGGTCGAAGTTACAAACAACGAGAGGTAGTCACGTGGCCATATGAAGTCTTGTGCACAAAACTGACGCTCAAATCAACTGCTAGAAAATCGATCGTGGCTGGGGTTACTGTCTGGTCGGGAGTGCCTCAATAACCAGAATTTCCCAGGATATGTGACAACACGCCATGAGACGGTCTAGGCTTACCAGTGAAGTAAGTTTCGGTGGAAGCCGCATTATTCTTATGATTTGATTTGGCCAATCGTTGCTTGCCGGCCCCATGGTAAGTGTGAAAATATCGTCGAGCTACTTAGGCCGTAACGTCGGTGACGTTCCAGCAGGGACTAGGCGGTGATTCGGACAATTGTAGCCACACAGTCCTCTAGAGTTGCTCTCTTGCTCATTATCTTCTCGCAAATGTCCTCTGCTGTGCGGCCACCGAAACCTTTCTCTTCCTGTCATCTTTAGGATGTTATGGAAGGAGTATGAGTACTGTAGAAATTCATCTAATACGCCTTAATCCACCCCGCCGTTCGCCCCTATGGTTCCATCCATTGCATAATCTTGTTCGCCTTTTGTGAAGCTGTCGGACGATTGAGTTAAAGAACAACTTGCCAAGCGCAGTATCAAAGCCGTAGCAACTCTCCATAACCCCCGCAGGTGATGTGGACTGTGAGAGCGCGGAGTCAGAGTCCCCGCTCTGATACGTAGAATTGGGTTAGGGCGTCATACGAATCTGTCGATCGGTCCGATGTATTGACACGCTCAATTCTTGGTGGGGTATCGATGAACAAGGAGGCAATTGATGTGTACATCGAACAATCCTCTCTTTCTAAGGCAATGTCTGACTGCAATATCGCCTATTTTAAGCTGTACCTTCGAAACATAGCCTCCGCAAGGGAGGTCTGGTAATGGCAAGCGCCATATCGTCTACCCTCAACCAGCAATCAAATCCACCTCATCGCGCAGCGAGAATTTCTGCTCAGCGGCGACTTATTTTATGGCATAGGCTCCAAAGTTTTCTCAGTCTCTGGTTCACGCCCGCTATCTCTTTCGGTGAGGTCGGGTCTTCTTGATCAGATGCATGGCTTTCTCTGATACGGCCCTTCTCAGCAGGTGTTCGTCTTTCCCAGGCTTATTTTCACACAGGCTTCAGTGCTTGAGAGAAAGTATCGTCTCGTAATCTAGCATCTTCACATGCAAAGGAGACTCAGAGAATCATATGCAAACTGGGCGTGTGCGGAGTCGATACCATCCATAGAGATGCCTGCTCAATGTAGTTAGCCTTGATTTTCTAATGAACGCGGTATGGATGCTTACCGTGGTTTGTCCCCAAGACCCTGAGGGACACTTTGCTGAGGTCGATGCAATTGTGAATGTAGGACTGATGGTCGGAGCTCGATCTACGATTGGACAGCAACAGGCTCTAAACAAGAGTCATGGCCACGGTCGTGTCTCCGGAGTTGCCCCAAGCTCGAGCCTAAGCTCACGCTCGACCTTAGCTGGAATCAGTTATGACATTCCCAGCTCACTTTTGCAAGCCGGGGCAAATCCAATCCAGCTCATCCATTCCGCTTGACCCCTTTATGGGGTTCGGAAGACCTAGTAGCTCACTTTGAGAGCAAGGTGCTTCTCAGCGACAACTAAAGTAAGGGTATTGAACCATACTCCGTGGACTTGTTTATTGTGCTGGAATCCCTTAGAAGCAATTTTCGTACCGGGCGCGGAAAAATTCCGCTCGTGGGTTTTCACTTCGACAGCTTCCTCCATTGTTTATCAAGCTGCTGGAATATTTTGTCATAATGCTAGCGCCCAAGCTCGATAGCTATCTGGAAGATACTTCATCATTGAATGCCAAAGCAGAAAATTACGTTGGTCGCGCATTACAAACGGCTTTGATGTACATATATGTCCTTTAGCTGTTCCCATTGACCAATTGTTTTCGAGCTTTAAAGAGAAGGCTGGAGGTCTTGAATGGGTCTTCATATACAAACAACCTACGTGTTGGGGGCATTCTAGCCGTCGTCGATCAAATACATGTCCAAATTTAATACCCTCATTGAGCAAGGGAATCCTAACAGTATGAACAAGACATATGCAAGAGTAAAACCTTGTTCCCCTTGTTGCAAATCTGAAGCATCTCTCAAAAACAAGACACTATATGCCATCTTCCAGCCATACCGTTAAGACCCGAATGGAGAGGCTCAGCGAGTGTGTACCCTGGGAACATTGCTTAGAGTGGGCAAGGAAGCAGCGCGAGGCTCAGATTCTGGAAGCTTGTCTGCTGTTCGACGAAGGCTACCTGTCCTAAGGTCAACACCGAAAACGACATGCTTTCTGATATGGGGAGGCAGAACCTGAAGGGGTGGTAGCTTCTGCTTCTTTGCTCATCATGAGCTTCCGCAATGCCACCATGGCTGGTGGTAGGCTGACGATCACCCCAATGATGGCGATGATGGCCTCGGTTGACAAATTCATACTGACTCCGGCCTGCTCGCAGTAGCTGGGCGGGATCCGATGTTCAGTAGGGTGACAGCAAGGTTCGAACGCGTCTGAGACTGAGTTACAACCGTTGGTGGTAAATGAAATTCCCAAGGACGCCCAAGCAGCCAGGTAGAGGATTTTAAGACTTTCCGATTGCTTGCGTTTGTGTTCTGACTTATAAACCAGAGGACACACATTTTGGAAAGTGTGATTTGCCATCAGTAGCATCAGGAATGCGAATTTTTGGCCTTGGAGGGACAAGGGCCCCGAGCTGCAGCTCACGCATGGTGGCGTAAATTGGCGTAGCCAGGATCAATGCTTTAAAAGGTAAGTAGCCTTCAGGATGATTAGGAGACCCATGTTCAAATTTGACGAGGTCAGAATGTGCATCTTGCAACAAGCCCGCATACACTAAGACTTTGCGTATTGTCGCATGTCCAATAATATATACGGTGGGGTTAAATAGCAAATCGCGATAGCGCGGGGGCCAAATTAACTTGGAAAATTGTGTGCCAAGACTTAGATTGACGCCTTGCTGTTACCTACAAGATCAACTCCGATCCCGTATGCAGTCCGCATGGTATTGAACAAGCTGGCCTTCCTGAGTGGTGCTGCTGAGTCGTCGAATTACCAAGTCTCAGTGATCAGAAATAATGACGGGCCCACCTAAGATAGCCCAGGATCATTGGGACAAGCATAAAGCCTACCTACACGACTTGTATATTATAAGGGACAAAACACTTTCGCAAGTACTTCAGCAAGCAGAGGATGAACGGGGATTCCGACCTAGGTGTGTCAATGTAAGCACATTAACAATTTTACTCATTCTGACAGTGGCACTAGTAAGGCGCAATACATACGACAGTTCAAAAAATGGAAATTCGAGAAGAACTTGCGTGCTGATCAATGGAAGAAAATTGCTAAGGTGGTACGGAATAGAAAGACATGCGGCAAAGACAGCGAGATACTCATCAATGACGGGCGAGTATCTAACAGAAGATTACGAAAAGAGATATCCCGCTACAGGCCACACGAACATGATGATTGCTCAGGTAAGCTAATGCGACCGTGTTCTGGATCAAAACTCTAATACAGCTCGCAGACCTAACTCTTGAAGACATGGATGGTATTATGGTCGGAACACCACAAGGGGAGGCTGTACGGGTTATGAATGATCTGCAGACTCCTTGGTTTCGCTTTCAGACGCTGATCGAACCTTATTGTAAGTTAAAAGTTTTTTGACGCTGGTGTTCATTAGCGCTGATTAACTCTAGTTGAAAACATGCGCCGACGAGCCTCTGGCCTCGCTGCATCAAATCCTTCAGTGTCCGTCGTCTCAGACGTGATGCAAATCGAGCCTGCCACTGAAGCTTTACGCTTACTTGCTGGATGTACTTCGACGCGTTCCGACACTAATGACATTTTGGGCACACTATACTATGATCTCAAAGATATCACGATAGAAATGTGTGACCATGAGCGTGTGGATGATGTTATGCAGCAGCGCGGCCCTTTCAAGTTAGAGCAGATGTCTTTATTCGTACGCTACTTTGTCTACCTGTCTTCCAACAATCTCCTCGATGGTGAGAGAGTAGACAAGCTTGTGGAATGGATGGTCAAGTCGAAGACCCAATGGTTGCTTGAGCCTTTATTGGATTTGCGAACATCATCAACGGAAATCTTTGGATCGAAAATCCTTGCGAGTGCGGCGAAGCTAGGTGAAATTGAAGTTGTTCGCAGCCTAATTGCAAGAGGGATCGATGTAAATGCATCTGTGGGACCATGGCGAACGGCACTCGCGCACGCCGTTCGATGGCACCATCCTCGCGTTGTAGAATTACTTCTCATTGGAGGAGCAGAGCTGAACACACGATTCACTTCTGAGATGTCGATACTTTCTGATGCACTCAGAGGGCCTCATACAGTGGAAATGTTGACAATGCTGTTCGACAGGTGTGTAGATGTCAACGCCGTTAAGGACGGTGATGGCTCTCTAAAGCCATTCTTACCCTTGGCAGTGGCGCGAGGCAACCATAGGAACATTTCATTTGTGGTGGAGGCTGGGGCGGAAATCAATGCATTTGATGCAGATTTGGGGACTGCGCTCCAGCTTGCGGTGGCCGGCGAGGATGTTGAGGTGGTGCAGATCTTAATTGATGCAGGAGCGGATATCGAAGGACCTGCCCGGGACTTTGATTTTGAGGAGGAGTGGATTAAAGCAAACTATTATTTGCTGAGAACACCAATACAACAAGCGTCGTTAGCTGGAAATACTGAGATTGTCCAGATCCTTGTGAACGAAGGCGCAGATGTCAATGCTTTTCTTTGGGAGGGTTACGACAACCATGTTCCATGGGAAGGATATAGAACGCACCAATGGAGGAAAATCGATGAATTTGAGGATACTTGGTATTACGACCAGATCATGATGACCCCATTGCAAGCAGCTGTTTTTAGAAGGGATCCAGTCATGGTTCGAATTCTGCTAGCCGCAGGCGCTCGCATCGACGAGAAAGGATATGGAGACACACCTCTTCAGATGGCAGCAGCGTTGGACGACGCCAAATTAGTGCATATTCTACGAAGACATGGCGCTGATGTCGACGCTCCTGCTGCTAACGACGGTGGAATGACCGCTCTTCAGGCAGCTGCAAGAGCGGGTAGTTGCAGATTGGTGCAGGAAATGCTGGTGTCTGGCTCAGAGATTAATGCAGCTGCTAACCCTATCGGAGGGCGTACTCCCTTGCAAGCCGCCGTAGAAAGCGAGAATGTTGACTTGGCCAAGATCTTGATTGAGGCCGGTGCCAATGTGAACGCTGATGCTAGCCCAACAAACGGCCGAACATGTCTCCAAGCTGCTGCAGAACATAAACATGTAGACATGGTGTTGATGCTACTGAACGCAGGCGCCGACGTCAATGCTTCTGCGGCAGAAACATCGGGTGGATTGACAGCTCTTCAAGCTGCGTTGTGGCCATTCGATGATAATGAAGAAGAAGAACCAGACGTATCCAGAAACGAGCAATCCCGAAACACAATTCTTCAGGCGCTCCTCGATGCTGGTGCAGATCTTACTGCCCTGTCTTCGCCGCAGGGAAGCATGATACCCATTGTGGTAGCTGTGGAAACTGGAAGACCTGACTTGGTTCGGCTGTGTCTCGAAGGAGGGGCTGACCCCAACATGTCAGTTGGCTGGAAGACCGCGCTTGGGGCAGCGGTCAATTTGGAGTCCGCGGAACTAGTCATTCTCCTCATAGAACGCGGTGCAGATGTCAATGCTTGCTGCAAGATGTATTATCCCACGCCTCCGTACGCCCCTCTTCGTCTATGGTCAGCATTACATGTTGCTGCAGCGAAAGGAAACATAGACATTGCGAATATACTACTGGAAGCAGGCGCGGAAATAAATATGCTACATGATTCTAAAACTTCGTCGAGTGTGTTGCAGTGTGCAATTGCTAGCAATAGCGTTAGGATGGTTCAATTCCTGTTGAACAATGGCGCGTCTTTCCATGCATTGGGGCCTGAGTGGTGTCCAAGCGATTGGGGAGTTTTGCACGGATTCGTGGGCGGCATGCAGATCTTGAACGCCCTAGCTGTTGCTGGTGAAGATTTCAACCGGATAGCCGAAACGTACAAGCTAGATTTCGATAGAGAAGACATGCAAAAGTTGATGGGTTCGGGGACTCTTATGTACTGGACCGGGGAGCAGAAAGGCTACTTACTCCAAGCGGGAATTAAGCAAGGATACTTTGACCTCATACAGGGAATGCTGGATGCGGGAGCAGACGTTAACACTCCGCCTGTATACTCATATGGCAGGACTGCGCTCCAGAGGGCTGCAGAACAAGGCTATACTGATATACTTACCTTGCTTCTGTCTTATGGCGCAGATGTAAACGCGCCAGCGGCAGGTAGTGGAGGTATAACAGCATTGCAAGGTGCGGCGCTGAACGGTAATCTGAAGATCGTCCTTACTCTACTTCAAGCAGGGGCAGAAATCAACGCCGCCCCAGCAGTCATCTGCGGAAGAACGGCTCTGCAAGCCGCGGCTGAGCATGGCCGCCTCGACATTGTCTCTCTCCTTCTTGAAAACGACCATGATACGGAAGGGATGGAGCTTTGCTGTGAGGATGCAGCGGTTTTTGCGGAACGCGAAGGCCATAAGGTCATCGCTCAAATGCTGAGGGAATATAAGGCAGGTCAAGATAGCAGAAGATGAGGTCAGCTATCATCGGCATATAGAGCATTTCCTTACCTTCAAAACTCTCGAATATAGGTTTCTTCCACCCTATCGGGCAAAGACAATTAAGAATCTTTCAGCAACATGGTCCAGTCATGTAGTGGCCTCCACAAGCTCGTATCGAGTATCATGTTGCTCATCCCAACTGCCATAGACTAACGAAGCAATGGATACTGTATAAAAACCCAGCCCGTCTAGCAATCTGAGTTCGGCCGTGCTCGCGCATTCGTTCCAGCGAGTCTACTCAGAAGATGTTTAATCGGATTTGCGACCAAATTACTCAGACACGGATCAAATCCCGAACCAATGCTGCCACGAAAATCACATTTGCCCATCGCTATACGGGAAACCTGCCCCATTGACAAGCATTCCCTCCTCCAATACAACGCACTAACACTCAACACCCCTATTTCTCGATGTGGGGAAAGGGTGAGGCGATAAATCGGATGATACGTAATAAAGGAGCGTAGAGTGAGCTCTTATATGGGATGATAAGGGTGTAGTGTACACCGATTGTAAGGGTCTTTGATAGATGGCATAAAAAAACAACAACACTGAGACCAATGCTGGGCGTGCAGCCTAAATGGTGTGCGTCTGCATAAGAATCGAAACAAGACGCTCAAGTGTTGTAAAGGAAAGATTCGGTTTACGGCTGCAGTCAAAAAGAGGTAGAGGGGGTGAGAGGAGAGGAAAGAAGGGAAGAAGGTGGTCATCGGTTTCAATATTCGAAAATTGACAGCTATGCTTTGTTTGCCAATCTTCCATGAGTGGATTAATAGATACTTTAGCCAGAAAGTTGACCAATATGAAACACGTAGAGAACCTTAAATCTATAACACACGTGTTGCACTTAGACAGTAAAAACTCTTGCTATTGAGCATTAGATAATTACTCCCAAGTTTTTCCCGAATAACCATCGTGGCATCGAGAGAGGTCACCTGCTCGCACAGGAAGTTAAGTCTAGGTAAGAGAACGGGCAACAGGTCATGCATATAGAGCTGACACCTGATAAGTCGATCCTAATCATGTCCCTAGAGATTGTAGTTTTAGTCTAACCTTGTATTATATCGTTCTCGCACTTAGTAAGTGGGTGATATAGGGATTTGCTGCTTTAGAGGAGCTTAATCAGCGTTGAACCTAGCTTAAACATTCCTGTGATATGTATGACTTATGCGCCATTTCCTACGACCGCTAGGGGTTCGATATCATGCGAACCTGAACCATCGGCTTCGCCTTCGGACTTTCGCTTTTTAAAGCTCGGATCTGTTATACAACTAACTTCTGAAACAGGATCTGTGGAGTATTATAGAGTTTCAAAGCCTAAGCATAACTTAATCTGATAGCAGATGTTGAATGATATAATCATTCTAACTAAAGGACCGACTAAGATTGAGGGTAGGGGTAACTTTTACCACCACAAACCTCATATTCCCTGGGAATCGGTTCTGACAGTAACGTTTGCTATTAAGAACGCCTCTAAGCAGATTTTCTCCACCGCGGTTGCTCGCCGTTCATGCATAGGCCTAGTTCATGATAACGTGTGACTATCATAGGAATTCATGTAAAGTGACAAAGATGTCTCGAATTTAAAATTGATCCTTGGCCCAGGAGATGGGCCAAAAACAACTACGTGGAGGCAATCAATGCTCTCACGGCTGTGAATGGTATTTCTCAACGCTACTGTACAAAATCACCAGCTGATGCAGTCGACATGCTCTCGGCTACGCCTTTGACAGATCCATCTACTAGTTCAGGTTCATCGATCCTCTGCATAGCATAGAATAAACATGACCTCTAGCAACTCACCCAGCCCAAGCTTGTCGAATTATAGGGATAACGGTAGCTTATCTGGCTCGATCGCTTGCAACACTTTTAAGATGTTCCTGTAATGAACGTCGAAGTGGTATTAAGCAGCTCGATAGCCTGCGAGCCATTGTTCGGAAGCTCGGTTGATGGGGCTGTCAGCAACATGAAGATATTACCTTGATCTCCTAGAGATTGTATTAGCCAATCGCCCGCAATTTTTTTTGGCAAACCTTGGACTTTTACCTAGAGATCTATACCAACCACTCCTCCCCTGACCCTTGTTGCAAACTGCGTACGTAGCTTCTGCAGCCTGCCAAATCTTATACCATGAGGTAGAGTCTGTTTTTCCATTGGTGTGTATCGACAAGATACATTGCCTGTCGCCTTTGCAAAGCTGCGTCAGTTTGGATCTACGGGAGAGATGGAAATCACCATACTCGATTGATACTCTAACGGAAGTACCTCTTGTACTCCTGCCTGCCCTCGTTCTCCAAAGACTTCCGTGTTGGTTGTGACGGGCATGTCTGCCAGGATGTCGAGACAGGACCTCGTCGATCTCATGGGGACGGCTGCCATGCATTGAACATCCGGTTGATATGTGCCTATAATGACACCGAGGTTGTCGTCACCTCCTTGGGGATTGATTAACATTTCTCAAGATGGTTTGTTGCGCTGATCTATGTCCAATCATGGAGCAGACTTACCAATATTAATAGCAATCCCTCCACGAGAGTCTGCGTCAGCGACGCAGCTCAAGATAAGTGTATTTGCCGCGGTACGGATTTGATTGAGACTTGCATGAGCGGTGGGACCATCACCAACATTCGCGGGCTGTATGTAGCATAAGGCCTTCTCTAGCAGCCGAGATGGATTAGCGCGCGAATAGTAAGGAGAAGCGCAAACCACAATAGCACTCGATTGATAAGCCAATCATGCAACGTGAATGGCATACTTCCAAATATTAGGAATGGAAGAGCGATGGCAGAGGGTGGCAAGCCTGTATTTCTTTCTCCAAAAATCATCTGCTCCGAGCCAGCACTCATGGCTGCAAGTGCATCTTGACAGTCTCCGATGTCTGGATAAACTCCGTATATTGTATCACACCGATGGTTGATGTTCAGGGCTATGGACGACTCATTTGGGCGATTTGTAAAGGAAGTGACATTTTGAGATGCGGTTAACACCAGTGACTCGTCATTCGCGATTAGCGAAGAATTTCCAACGGTAAGCCGCAGAATAACGACTAGTAATCCGACGAGACGTGGTGCAATCATGTTTTCGAATCCAATTGTGTCAAGAAGCGTATCTGCACCGTCGAGCACTGTCTGCTTTCTTGATGTATTATAATAATACGAGTATGTGAAACTAACAGTAGAGCGACAAAAGGCATAGGCGACCTCCAACAAAAGTTTGCCGCAAGCGACTGGACTAGTTGAAGACGCCTATACTACAGAGTCTGAGAAATAAGACTTTCGAGCAACATAATGACGTTCTTCTCCGTCTCCCAGGCGATCCATCCGTCGGAGATGTACCCTTAGACTGAAGATTTGCCAGACTGTTAGAGGGCATTAGGGCATTGACGTTGTAAAGTGCGTGAAAGCCATCATAGCAGCTTAACAATGGATTGTCCCAGCTCCCGGGGTACTTCCAGATCCTCAAGAACCGAGGATCAACAGTAATAGACTTAAGATGCATCTCAGACCCATTGGGATTTCCTGGTCCAGAATGCACAAATTCACGCACACAGCATGCTAGCTCGCGCAGCTTTCTCTCGGAGATCGATGCATATTCGTCGACTCTTCAATATGGTTCGGCGAATGTGATTAGTCAACAACAGCAGCAACCTGGCTGTTGGAGCCCACAAGCGAATCACCACGGCTTCGCGATATGAAGAAGGAAGGCTGTGCTATTGATAGGTACTCAGGAAGGACGGGCTAAAGGATGTGAGTTCTCCGTTGGCTAAAGGATGCAGATATTCAGAAGACATGGATCAAACTGCTCACGAGTTTTCAATTTTTGGCCGATGCGCCAACATCACGTGATGCTGTGTCTAAAACGCTTGGCTTGGCTTGGCGTGATACCGTGGCAGAAAGACAAAGAAAGCAGTCTCTTCTCCCTGACCGCGGGAAACAGAAGAGCAACGAGACTAAAGCCTTCAAAGGTAAGCCTATGCATCTGATCAGTGACGACGAAGAAGGGATTATCGGCGGATATGCAGCTCTGTTTCATGCTTCACAATATGATGCCAGGAGGTAGAGTTTTAAGGAGAGTGGTTTGGAACAAGCGAAAGGTCTGGTATTTGTTGCACTACAAAGGCGACGCCGTCATTGGCTATCTAGGCTGATATATATTGCGACAGCGTTTCAGACTATGTCGGGTACTCTAAAGTTTGAGTGCCAAAAGAATTCATTTGGGCCCAGAACTTGGGTATATCACAATTACATTATGACCCCGTGGTATATTATCGCAGCCCACCTCATATCATACAACGCATATGCAAGCTTGGACTTTGCAAAAACAGTATCCAGACGCCAATAAAGCCTCCAAAGCGGTCAAAGACTGACGATGCTTCTCAGAAACCTAGCCCGCTCCCCGCGTCGAATCTTCTCCCTGTGTGAGGTTCAATCGACCCAGTCGGCACGGCTGTTGGAAATTGTTAGCATGATCTCATTCGTATAATCTGGATGACTTACCAATATGGACAAGTATGCGTATTCGCGCCACTCACGATCCAAATGCCAACGCAGTCTCGGTGGAATTGTTGTCCACAGCGCGCTATACAACTTGTCAAGTCATTCTGACTACCGAGACTTTCAAGACAGATGGAGCAGTCTCCTTCCACCGTCAAATTGTCCGAGTCTTGAGGCTCTTCCGGCAGTTCATCGTTCGGTGATATGGTTGGAGAGGTAGGGTCTTCTTGTACGGGTTCGACTGTTGCGGAAGCCGGCAAGGCAGGCTCCTCTTCCACATGGTGACCTAATGTTGTTGTAGGTGAGACGGGAACCGCCACGAGGACATCGACCTCTGAGACCGCACCCTGATCTACTATTCTGGACGGAAGTCTCTCAGATTGCTCGGTTATCGTACGCTGTAGCTCCCGGTTTCTTTCTTCTACCTCCTGGAGCCTGGCACACATCGAAGCGAGCATAGCACGAAGCTGCTGAATTTCGATTCGGTTGACAGTTTCCTGATCACTGCTCGCTTCTTCAGCTCGTAGGGTGGCTTCTTGCGCTTGTGGTGTTTCGTCCAACTGTTGTGCTTCTCCTTGCTGGTGTCTTAGCTCCTCTGCTCGTTGAGCAGCTTCTCGAACGCGTCTTTCTTCTGCTCTTTGAAGGCGACTGTCCTGGCGTCTCTGTTCTTCCTCTGCTTGTCTAGCAGCTTCTGTTTTACTTCTAAGATCGTTTACCTCCTTCTGCCAGTCGTTGACCATGTCGGCCACCTGATTTTGATGCCATCTTCTGCATAGTACGAGAGGTGCTAGTTCTCGAAGAAGGTAGGTGATATCTCGCGATGAGATGTCCAGTCTAGACATTTCGGCCACTAGTCTGGCAGCTTTGATCTGGTTCGCGTATGCAATTGGGTTGTGACATCTTCTCCCTGCCGTGTGAGCGAAGCCCACGCAGGTGAAGTTGCACGATCTATTATCGATGTTTGCCAGGACTCTTGATGGGTTCCAGCGAGTGACAAGGGGATCCATATTTGGTAGCAGGAAGAGGCTATCTTGGGACAAGATAGTCTTGGACAAGCGGCTGAAACCTTTCTATATAAGGGTGAATGTGTTGAGGTGCTCTGTGTGGAGTTGTTCTGTATTAAGTCGCTTTGTGTTGAGTCGCTCTGTCTCGAATCGCTTTGTGTTAACTTGCTCTGTATTGAATCGCTTGGTATTATTTGCTCCATTTTGGCAACAGGGACATGCATCTTATAATGATACATGTTCGACACTGAACATGTAAGAAGTCTTGAGGTCTGCTAACTGAACGGCCACACCTCACATGTACAGCCGGACACTGCCACACTGAACTCTCATGGTGGGTGTGGTGGGGGCTAGTGGATGTATAAAGCCCCAACTTTCGGAGATTATGATTGGTAAGAGATGCAGCAGTGCAGTTTGCGCTAATGCAGGTTTCTGGCACAGTTCGTGTTCAGAAGTGGCTTCGCGAGTCCTCACGTCACCATTCCGCACTAAGGTAGTAATGTGACTGGTTTGGCAGTGGGAGCTAGGCGTTCTGGTTGCCGAAAGACATCTACTGACTACTAAGGCGGAACAGCCACGACAGGAATAGATATCTCTTGATTGAGATAGAAATGGCTAGTGAAAGAGAAGCATTAGGCGCCACGTACTGCAAGGCGAACTCCTGTACCTGTCCCCGCTTGTAGAAGTAGAACTATACCACAGAGCAACCATATACCTACTATTCAGAAAACCTGCTGGCTCACATATCTGAAGGCGAGAAGGAGTTCGTATGGCGAATCGTTCTTTACATACAATCTAGATGTGCTACACCCGTCATTCTTATGCAAGGGACAGCACTCCGTCTCTCCCTAGGCGGAGTCGTCGCTAACTGTAATGGTTAATATTGATGGTGGTGTGGACAAAAGTCTGGTTGGTACATTTAGGCGCCGGTCCGTAATTCCACAAGTTGTGGCGTTTTCGTCCTATGTCGAGCGATCCTTCGCGCTGTTTCACTTGATGCACGTCGCAATGTACCTTTCTTGATTTGGCATAGCAAAGAGTCTTGGGCCCGTCCAATTCATACGATCAGTTGACACGCAAAACAGTTACGGTATCAGCCATCTGTCGCGTGGACTGAGAAGGATAAGTATGGGAAGAGGAGGGCGTCGAGAAGCAATTCATACAGTGGTGAGTGGTGAGCGAGCAAATGAGTGGGTCACAGCAACATGGAGTGAGGAGGATACGCGCTGGAAGACAGGAGTGGTGAGGAATAAGTCAAAAAATGGTGAGTGAGTGAGTGACTGAGTGGGTTATAGGTAGTAGTGCTTTGTATGGGCTGGTGAAAAGCCATTCAAGCCAAGAGGAGCAGGGATCTGCGCCCCACGATTGAGCCCCCAGGGGTGTGAGCCTGACGAGCTTGCCCCTATTTGGCAGGGTTTCGTGAACATACCTAGTTTGCAGAGTGGCTATCGCAGCTGCCTAAGTCTGGAAAGCTATAAAAACCTTAACCTTCCAGTATCATTCGGATATTTAATCACCATGGCGATCAGCTGCTCAGGCTTCGCTTCCAGGCTTTGGCCGTTCAACTTCGCAATGCTCCAGTTAGTTGATGACAGTAAGGACGAAAATATCCAGACGAGTATCAGCGACAGCGACGAAGACCCCGACTCTAAATGGAAAGACGACACCAAGGCCGCGTATACGTTGAATTCAGTCGGGCCGTCGCTATTGACTCCTTTATTTGGGACATCAAAGCGACCAGAATTAGGCCAAAGCAGTAATGTTGCGCTTAACAGTCGTGCTATCGCGGCAGGTGGTCGCTCTGGATTTGCGAATGCTCCAGATCCAGTCTCCAAAAGCCTCTCACCCCCGAGAGTCAGAGAACTGTCGTTTTCAAGCCACGACCAAGGCAAATTACGTGTTACAAATAGCACGAATAATGTCTTTAACCTTTTACTGAAAGATTTGGGAATCAGCGATGACCCGAACCAAGGCTATGTTTACGCGTTGTCCATGGAGGGATATAAGGGTTACATCAAGATAGGCTGTACCAGTGTCTCCATCGCGACGCGCGTAATGGACATCCAAAGATGCGTACGGTACAACTTGAACGTCTTCAACGAAAAGGACCACCACCTCGTTCCGAATTATAAAAGAGTGGAGGAATTGATACACGAAGAATTACGGAAGGAAAGACGACAGTTTCCCTGCAGTGTCTGCCCTCCTAACAAGACTGCTACGGGAATAAGCTGCCCGAAATGGCATAATGAATGGTTCGAGATTAGTGAAGCTAGAGCCTCTGAAGTGGTAGACAAATGGCGAGACTATATGTGCTCTGATCCATATTGCCAGGGGCAGCTGAGGCCCACCGAGCGATTGAAGATCGCCTATTACAGAAGGTGTGCTGCGCAACTCCCGTCGATTGACTTTGTAAAATTCCCAAGGTGGAAGCTTCCATGCATATGGTTGTATGAGGAGCTTTTCACATTACGCCCACAGAAGCCAAACTGCAGTCGCTGGGACTCTTTGTGTGAACATTGGAAGTCAAACTTGGTCTTCTTCCTCGGCACGTTGATATTTTCACATGCTTTGTTCATTATCACAGCCATGTTGCCTCCAGCGCTTATTTCTATCCGATATCTTGCTTACGCCAACAGCATGTTCCTGGGAGGTTCTGCACTCCTGTATGCTGCTTAGTGCAGGGACTGCTATTGCAAAACTGATCTACACGTTCCAGCTGAAGCATCCTGGCGCTTCTGTATTGACAGATATCCATCGAAGTCCTCTATCTATGTACAGAGTCTGGGCCACTGTCACGAGTATACACCACAGAACAAATCGGGAGCACCGTCAGGAACAGCAACAAATCAGAGATGCGGTAGGCAAATTTGGTGGGCAAACAATGCGGAGCAGACTTTGCGCAATATCATCTATATCTGGCCCGTTATCCCTTGTCACCAGATTTTCCAGTCCGAAGGAGTGGACGATCCTTTGTCTTCCGAAGAAAAATTCCGTTTTCACCTAGCGCTACATGGCGAGAACAACCATTCGCTGTTGTGGGAGCATTGGTAAAGGATTCCCGTTATGTTCAGTGTCCATTTCCTTTGAAGATATTCTAGGGACAAAGCAATGAGTGTAAGATCATTTCCTTTGTCTTGTTATAAGTGACAAAACTTCCATGTATGCAGCGGAGATACCAAATTCGAATCGCAGAGAATCTAACATCTTACCAACATCACACGTACACCCAACATGTATCCGAGAATGCCCTTCTTTCAATCCATGCCCATCGGTCTTCTCTTACTCAACCTCTTCAATTCTGCTATTGCGCAAGGTCCAGCATCCTCTATCACCCCTGACCCTGCCTCCGCCACCGGCTACTCCTATCAACAGCCAGCCGACCCACCTCTTGTCATCACCGCGTTCGGTCCCGGACACGGCTGTAAGGGCGACTACGTAAGGCTCGAAGAGACTCTCTATGGACAACTGTGGTCCGTGCAATTTCAATTTCTGAATCTCTCACGCGCTCTCAAAAGCTCTGAAAGACTAGACTACTTCAACGCATTGCCTAGTGGAGGCGCGTACTATCCCGCTTATGATGGCGATAATGTGACTTGTATTTATTATCAGGGAACTTTGAGGGACGGTGATAACAACGAAAATCTGGATGGTGGTGGCCTCCAGCAAACAGCGGCGGGGTGTCAGAATATTGGGGCTGGGATGGGGTGTTTGAAGATTTGGTTGCCGAACGCTCCTTGAAAGAGTGGAGGCTTGGAATGATTGGTTGAGATGTCAGTCATAGCTGGGCTCGGGAAAGAGGGATGTCTGTTCTGCTGTTTGCTATTTATCTGCGTTCCTTCAACCAATTTTGCTCACATAGCCTAGGCTGACGATCCCGCAACTCAGTGAAGACTCTCAACAAGAGATCGCACGTATCTTACAATGGATTCCACTTTCTCATTTGACTTACCTGATCCTCCTAGTGCGTTCAATACAACTTGTGCTTGTGTTTTATCAACCACCAAGTCACATTTTTGATCACAGCTTCTGATCTGCTTGAAAAATGCCATACATGCGCTCTTGAGTTAAGAATCGGGGAAGGCGCCGCCCGACCAGAGCCAAATGATATCGACACATGCAATCGGGAATGCATATATGGATATTCGCCGCGCACGACTCAAACACTAGAGCTCTTTAGGCCAATATACCCTGCATATCTCTTTTGCCAATACGATGTGTGGCTTCAGTGGTGTCTTTCGGACTCCACTTCTGGACATCCATTTGTCACAGCAGTTAACATCCCCCTCCTCGATCACTACTCCGTCAGTTATGCCGATCTTTTGATCACTAGTAAAGTCACAGACGCTGACCCTTTACAAACTCCATTTGAGTGCTTTGAAGACCCATTGGCAGTTGGAACGGCCGTATTCCAAGATGTAGACGGCAGGGGGATACCTCTGGAAGAAGATTACCCTTAGGAATAGGGATGGAAGATAGAGTCAATCTCAAAATCTCAAGGTAGGACCCCATAAATCCGTTGTCGCTGGAAGTGGGAGATGTGGAGGGGAAAGTATTAGGTTGAGTCAATTCGTACGCGTGTCCAAACGCTGGCGACCGTTTGGATCATACTCTAGCCAGCAAAAAGACAATTTTATACAGAATGAGTAGAATAGGAGGAACACATTAGGAGTCTTTGCTCTAGCTTCGCATAGCGATCTCTTTTCGTTTTGGTTACAATGTGTTCCCGTAGACTAGAAAGCGCGCTGGATCTGGTCCTTAGCATTTTGCGGTGTAATCTTAGTAGCCTCCCGTAGTCCTATATGACGTTTGAGGGGCAACACCTGATAGTCCTAACGTGGGTCAGGTACGATATGTTTGGGGAGGCATTGGGGGTGAGCCTCTGTTGTGCTCCATCCAGTTTCCTCTGCAATTATCTCAGCATTCAACGTCATGGCTAGTGCTGTCTCTACCTTCGCGACTGGTCAACGCTTACACGAAAAGGTCTGCATAGTCACAGGCGCAGCTTCTGGACTTGGTCGTGCCATTGCCCTCGCCTATGCCTCACAAGGCGCTCGTCTAGTAGTCTGTGCCGACTTGAAACCTACTCCGAAATCCGAGTTCGAAGCAGAACATGCTGGGACACCAACCCACGACGTCATATGTCAGCGCCATGGGCAGCAGAAGGGTATTTTTGTGAAGACTGACGTAACGGTTGGGAAAGAGGTGGAAGCTTTGGTAGAAGAAGCAGTCAAGTTGGGAGGGAGACTGGATGTGTGAGTGCGTCTGCGCACGCGAAACATATCATGAATGGTCAAGGGGCTTCAACAGCTGATTTATCTCAGAATGGTCAATAATGCCGGAATTGGAGGCACCGAACACCATGGCATGGTGCACGAAATGACCGAGGAGACATGGGACACAGTGATGAGCATCAACAGTCGGAGTGTTTTCCTCGGTTGCAAGTTCGCCTGTGCTCAATTCATGAAGCAAGAGCCACATTCAAGCGGCCACAGAGGATGGATTGTCAATACATCAAGCATAATGGGTCTGGTTGGGCAGATGGTATACGGAGGTATGTACTAGGTGCAGGCTAGCCTTTGGTATTACTGACAGGTCTGCCTGTAGCGGCCTACTGCGCATCTAAAGGCGCCGTGACACTCTTAACCAAGCAGATTGCAGTGGAGTATGCAAAACATAAGGTGCACTGCAACGCAGTCTGTCCTGGGCGTGAGTATCCATCTTCCCCCTGCGACATGCGAGACATGCTGAGCGTATCACCAGATTTACGAACACCAATGACACAAGATCAATTCCAAGACCGAGAGATGAGGACTGCTATTTCAGCCTTAACGCCGTGGGGAGATGAATGGGGCTCCGCAAAGGATGTTGCACAGGCCTACGTCTACCTCGCGAGTGATGACGCCAATTACGTTACAGGAGTCGCACTGCCTGTTGATGGAGGCTACTGTGCCCAATGACGACTAAATCTGCTCCAACTGATAGATCAGAAGCAGGAATTTCTCAGCTTCCTAGTAGGTAGCAGTGACGGAATGAACACCGACATGTGGACCGTAGGAAGCATTTGCTCTGTGAAACGTGTAAGCACGACCACACGTAGAATGGGATCACGACACGGTGTTCTGCACACTTATGATCTCGCTCAACTAAGGGAGACCTGACTTACGCGAGATCGAGATCGCTATGTCATGCACGCCGCTTACCTGCAAGGCTGTGGCACGGGCAATGAGGGATGAGAGATGGTCCAAACTCATGCAGAATCCTGATCAGTGATTGGGTGGATGTTTCTTAGACGAAGCATATTGGCCCAACGCATGATGCTTATCAGCTGTGGCACAGCATGACAATGCAGAAGTATGGAGTAGCTGTGGTTCGTACAATGGGAGAATATAAGATTCGATCATCGAAAGGCCATCGAAAGACCGGCACGGGAACTACTATAGCTGGGTACCTGGCTGGGGTGCATGTTGCGTCATTGCTCCTCATGCGCACCCGTAGCAAATCCTTCCAACAACCAGCGAAAACAGCAAGAACAGCAAACCGGCCAAGCTACAGCCATATAAACACGTCATTTCGCTCATTACCACTTCTAAAGGTAGACGAAGAGTCTTCATCTGGCACGTAAAACTGCAGCTATGTAGACATTGGTCGCCTGTCTGATGCAGCTCGGATGCCTCATCCAAGTAACCCTTGTTCTTCAGCTCGGTGCTGTGCCACAGGCTGCCCCCTCCCACATCCATGTGGTATTCCGTCATGCCCACCATCGTTGACCCATTTCATTCGTAGATCTATGCATGTCATCAACGATCGAATGCAGCGTGAGCGTTATGTTTCTGCCTTTTTATCTTAGTATGGGCATCTAGCACAGAAGTGTACACACTTTCTTACAAGTGCCGCAGGAAGCACGGGGACCAACCCTTGGAGGGCAACTGAAATGCTGATCTCTGTCATGATTATTCTTAGCTGAAGTGAGCTGATTATGTGACGCCGTATATACTGCGCTGGTCAGTCGCGTTGTTTCAATTGCTGTTGCTTTTCTCTTATGCTAGTCGCCATGTTTCCAGTCTATCGTCTTGTGCTCGTTTCCTGTAATTCTCTCCATTGCCTCGAGAGGGCATAATTCCTGTCTGTTGGGCTTATCGAACTTTGTTCACCTGTTGAGGTCAATTTTCAGCCCCACTTTTAGCTGCTTTGCAGCACTTTGCAGCTCAGTCGCTGAGCACAGAGGATCGAGCACCCGGAATTCGCGAACAGAATGGTGTCTCAACCCACGACACCTCCACCTCAGGGTGACAAGAATGCGTCAGCGGGCCTACTGGCTACAACGATTTTGGTGACTGTTCTCTGCATCATACTAGTCTCCCTGCGATTTGCCACGAGAATATGGATAGTCAAAAGAGTCGGCTGGGACGACTGGACAATATTGTTCGCATGCGTAGGACCTGCCCGACAGGTAACAATTCCAGCAAATGCTCACAGTTGAACAGCTGGGACACCCCATAGGGATGGCGTTAGTTATTGTACAAATATCATATGGGTTTGGTAGACCGGCATACTACCTCACACCGCATCAATTTCAGGAGTTCATGAAGTTTGCGTACGGCGAATGGCTTCAGGTAAATTTGAGCGGTTAGACCTGTGTATGATATTGCTGACTGCTTGAAATGTAGACCTTCGCAACTCTCATGTTCACCAAAGTCTCGATATGTCTCTTTTTGCTACGTATTACGATTACCCCAGCGTTCATTAGGCCGTTACAAGCAGCAATAGCAGTACTCATAGTCAGCAATGTCATTCTGAGTCTTCTGTGGATCTTACAATGCACACCTCATTTGGACAAAGCTTGGAATGACAAAGTATCTGGGAAATGCTTCTCAAAGGGTCAACTAGAACGTATCATCATCGCACAAGCTCGTGAGTCGACTTCACAGATGCACAGACCATGTCCAATCGTTTGCTAACTAGAAACCAGTCATATCCATCATCTCAGACTGCTTCCTCTCCACCTTTCCCATCCTAATCCTCCGTAAAGTCCAAATCTCCTTCCGCAGCAAACTCGGCCTCTGCGCCCTCATGGGCCTTGGCGTCATCACCGGCTCCCTCTCCATCGTTCGCACAGTCCTAAATTGGCAGAACGAGACCAGCGACCCTACATGGGCTAGTATCCCAAACTGGTACTGGCGGTCCTGGGAAGTCTTCTTCGGCATCGCCGCGGCTTGTATTCCTACACTAAGACCTGGCTACAAGTGGCTTAAAGGAGCGATGCGCACGCGCTTCACAAAGCTCAGCAGTGGGCAGGAAAAGGCCACGGAAGACCCGGTCGGCAAGTGGACTGCGCCGAAACCTTCGGCCTCGGATCCATCTAAGGGGTCAAGAGGGAAGAATAACACGGAGAACTCTATGACTGCCATGACTGCTACGCAGGACGAGGATATATTACCCTTACAAAACTTCGACCCAAGTATCAGAGCGGACATTGAACATTATCCGAGGGGGGATGAGACTGAGGAGCGGGAACATTACCCGAGGGATGGTAAAGGGAATGAGAGAAGGATGGGGTTGCATATACCGGGAGATTTGAGCACGCATCGCCCGGGACATTTTAAGAGGTTGGATTCCGAGGCGAAAGTTGGGGGCGGGCTGGGAGCCGAGGAGGTGGAGGATCGGATCTGAGGAGTTGTCTCAACGTTTGCGAGTCCTGGCCCCATCATGTTGCTGCTACTCATTCTAGAGGTAGTAGCTTGGACCCACGTGGAACACTGGAACGCGTTTGATATGTTGAAAGTTCTTTCCACATTTACCAGATATCCAGTCACCTTGACAGTCGTGTTCCTGCAAGTGCTCCATTATTTTGATCGATACAGCTCTTATCAAGTGGAAAGAACTTTGCCATTGGACTCGGTGAGTTGTATCGTATTGATAGCTTGCCGCACTGCGAGAGCCTCCAAGACTCCAGTGCATAAACACAACCAAAAAGGAGCATAGGCGACGAATGGATTGACGCAATCAACGGCCACTAATGCACGCAATGGCCTCTGTATTATGACGTATCGCTAGAAATGCCCAACGCGACTTCAATCATTAACAGAGCGAAGCGGAAAGAGCAGACCGGAGTCAGAAGGCCGCCTGTGACATGCTCGACCATCTATTATGCGCTCTTTCGAGTCTTGCGAGCTCCTCGCTTGAGCAACTTGAAGACTCTAAAATTGATTGAGAACTGACATTAACGGAATGTGAAGATGATAAGCATAATGGGGGAAAGCTCGGCTTAGTGTGGAAAGGAGGGTGCCCGAGAGCCTCATCTTCAGCTAACTACCTTCTTGAATCATCGATGCAATCAGAGTACACGTGAATAAGAAGTGTGCAAGAGCAGTCGTACCTTACTATTTCAATAAGGGATCCTACTTCTATTTATTCCACAGGGTGGAATAGTGGGGAAGATAATTAGCCGATTGCCCCACACTGCCCTGTCAAAATAGAATTGTTTTGAAACGGCGGCTGAGAGGAGTGCGCTTTGACTGGGAGCGTAAATAAATACTTATTCAACAGTGCGACCCTACATCTTGGTGGTGCTTCTATGCTCGGATAGAGTAGAGAACAATCAGTTAAGATTCGGTGAAGATGGCATGTGTGCGCAAGTCCCTGTTGTCAATGCTATGCCTCTTAGCCTTTGGCCAATATACTTGTGGGCTCAGTGTCTCACTGCGAAACCTCGACCTAGGCGTCAGTCGCAGCGATCTATACACCAGACAGTCATCCAGCGCCAACGCTAGTGTCGAGTCGCAAAACCTGACTCTCCCTCCCAATCCATTCGTCTTCGAATCCGCCGCCGGTTATTTTGCCGTCTACATAATCACAGGGAGCAGCAGCTTTGGACACGCAATTGCATCCCGACTCGTGGTATTGGCGATGGCAGAACTTCAACAACAACGACAAGCCGAGCAAGAGGACATCACCGGCCCCATACCTGGTAATAGATTTCTGGCGACGGAAAGTCAGCCAGGCTTTGTCCTGACGTGGGCGATTACTCAACAAGGCGTTCGCACGACAGAAACATTATCATATCAGCATGCCGAGATTGCGCTCCAGGGAACTCAGGACATTATAAGGCAATATGATATTCTTGTCAGGGAATACGAGTTTTCACTCTTCAAGACGCTCAGCATGCAATTAGTGGCCAAAGGACAGCTGAAAGGCTTGCAAGATACTGCGACGAGTTAGCAAGCATGTTTCTGGATGGTTGTAACCAAAATTGCAGTCGCCAGTCACTCATATGTCATCTCATAAGCTAGAAAAGGTGCACGTATATAGCATTGAATAATTAAAGACTGTTTGTAGCAGCGGCTCAGGGGTTAAATATTATGAACAGGACGCTCGTACATTAACAAAGGCTAAACTCCGGCATCCAAAGCTGGACCAACCAAAGAATATTTGGACGAGGACACTACCAGCCCGCAGCAACGTTCGTCACTCTTCATCGTCACGCGGTGCATTAGCTGCGGTTATTTTTTTGGGCTTCCTGACGTATCTTAGCTTCTATCCTGCTCTTTCTGTCATGGCTGCTGTAGCTTCACCAACACGCGAGCGCAAGGAGCGCCGTCCTTCAAGCAACATCAGACACCCTACAGCTCCCTCAGTTATGTCCGTCAACGGTCACTTTGCGAATATGGGCGCGAACCCTACCAAAGAGCAGTACGAGCATGGCATACAGGTCATCAATGAAAATCAAGAGTTCAAGTACGCAACCATTAGGCTCCGAAGGAAATGTGAAACACTAATCGATTCTAGTCCTAAGCTCCCCAAATACCTCTCCTTAGAGAAAGTTTCTCCAGTAGGCTTCAACTACCATCTCATCTCAGTGTTTGGTTCGCAATCGACCGGCAAATCTACCCTCTTGAATCACCTCTTTGGCACTCAATTCGGCGTTATGTCCGAAGATGATAGAAGACAGACCACAAAAGGGATATGGATGTCAAAGAACAAGAAAGATAAGGCAAGCACAGACTCGACGAATATGGCAGAGAATATACTGGTCATGGATGTGGAAGGGACAGATGGTAGAGAAAGAGGCGAAGATCAAGATTTCGAGCGGAAAAGTGCGCTGTTTGCACTGGCAACGAGTGAGGTTTTGCTGGTCAACATCTGGGAACATCAAGTTGGGCTGTATCAAGGCGCCAACATGGGCCTGCTCAAAGTGGTGTTTGAGGTCAATTTGGAACTGTTTCTCAAAGATACGAAGTACGTGAGTCGATGTTTCGGTCGGCCCCGGGCTGACCTGCAGCAGATCAAACCCTCGGTCGTTACTCTTCTTTGTTATCCGTGACCACCTTGGCACAACACCCCTCGCAAACCTCCGGAATACTCTTGTGCAAGACCTGACACGTATATGGTCCGGTTTGAACAAACCGCCTGGACTGGAAAAGTCAAAGATTGAAGATTACTTTGATTTTGCTTTCGCAGCTCTACCCCATAAGATCTTGCAACCAGAGCGATTCGTGTCAGAAGTTGCAAAGCTTGGCACAAGATTCAGAGAAGGTCATCGGGATCCAAGGAGAGATCCGCTACGAGGTGACCAGGAGTTCGATGGTGGTGTATTTTTACCAGAATACCACAGACGTATACCTGCGGACGGCTTCTCGATATACGCAGAACAAGTTTGGGAACAGATTGTGAACAACAAGGACCTGGATTTGCCGACGCAACAAGAGCTAATGGCACAATTTCGGTGTGATGAGATAGCCAGAGAAGTATTGGTAGATTTTGATGAGGCCATTATCCCCTTCGAGAACAAGCAAGCCGACGGCATCCGATCAGGGGCACCTGAAGTGCTAGGAGGCTTGGGGGCAGCTATGCGCACGGCTAGGATGAAGACAGTCAAGAACTTTGAAACGGAAGCAAGTAGGTATCATAAGGGCGTATATGCTCGGAAGAAGGCCGAGCTCGAAAGCAAGATTGATGCCAGGCTGAAGGTGCTCTTCCAAGGCCAGCTATCCGCCGCACATAAATCTGGTGTTCGCACCTTCAGCGATGCTGTGAGCGCAGCAGTCAAGGCAGGGCAGAAGAGGGGGGCAAGCTACGACTTCGCCGAGATCGTAGACCGTGAGAAGAAAGCTGCACTCTCGAAGTATGAAAAGGAGGCAAGAGGCTTGCTCGTGGAAGGAGCGTCATGGAGCAACTACAAACAAGAAATGGCTCTATATCAAAAAGAGCTAAGCGAAGTCAGCGGACGACTGCGACGAGATGAGATGCGACGATTAGCAACGCGCGTCGAGCGATGGGTCAGGTCACGTCTTGGAGAATCTGTGGGCTTGGAATTCAATGCTCTTGGCTCAGGTAGAGGTGGATCAGGTGCACCTGAGAGTGGAGAAAGGGGCAGCGAGAAAGAGATATGGGACCGGATTTGGAGTATCTTCAGGAAAACGGTGCAAGAAGCCGAACGAAGGTTCACAGACAGGGCGAAAAGCTTTGATGCAAGCTCTGGGGAAGTTGATGTTGGCCTTTGGAGATTACGGCGAAAATCTTGGGGTGTACTGCGGGCGAAGATTGATGAGGAGATGATGGAAGGGAACTTGCTATTAAAGCTCCGAGAGAACTTTGAAGACAAATTCCGCTATGATGAGGCTGGGGTTCCACGGATATGGCGGCCCACGGACGACATTGAAGGCATATATACTAAGGCTCGCGAATCCACTCTTACACTTATTCCTCTACTCTCCAGGTTTCAATCAGCACATACGTCGACGCCTCCGCCATTAGACGAGTGGATAGGTAGCGTGCCCTCAGAAGCCACTCCAGCCGATGAAGAAGACCTGACGCCTATTGGTGGCGTTGACGAAGATGAAGGCAAGAGCTTGGAAGAGGAGATGACAATTCTGACTGATGCAAAGAGGCAAGATATAACAACAAGATTCAAAAAGACAGCAGATGGTGTCTACGTTGAAGCTAAAAGAAGTGCCATCGGCGGCATGACCCAAGTACCTTTGTATTTCTATGGCCTGCTCTTGGCTCTCGGCTGGAACGAGATTGTCGCCGGTAAGCTTCCCCCGCTTATTCCTTGATCAGCTGTATCCCATGCTAAGATAACGTACAGTCCTCCGCAACCCTGTCTACTTCATCTTCCTAATACTAGTAGGCATAGGCGCCTACGTAACCTACACCCTTAATCTCTGGGGCCCTATGTACCAGATGGCTAATGCGGCCTCGGCGCAGGCGCTGGAGGAGGGCAAGAAGCGACTGAGAGAGTTCTTGGAGGAGTCGAATGCTGGGAGGCAGGCTATGGCTATGAGTGGGCAGGAGGACATTCCAATGCGTAAGTTGAACGGAAATGGGAAGGTTGAGGATGAGGATGAGCAGATATGATTGGGTTGGGTTGGTTCGAATAGCGAGCATAAGCATGGCTTTTGATTTTGATCGATCCTTGACAGGAATAGGCAATTATTGTTAGCCTGTACCTTTGCTTTCTCAATTGCATGTGCTGTGGCGAAGAGTCAAGGACTCGTTCCTAAGTGCTGGAAGAAGGACTATCCATGTATGGATAGCCACATCTCGCAACCCAAAAAGCGAGGCAGAGAGGATTAACAGCCGCATCAGATAACAAAACTGTTCTATCGATTGTGGTTTATGAGTGCAGCCCTACAATTACCCTTCCACATTTCGAAGAGATATCGATTGAAGATTTGAGATAGGTGAACGTTGTGAGACATGAATTCGTTTGATAGTCTGAGAAAAGGTGCTCAGCGCATGAAATGGTTTGGAAAATTGAATTTGCTTCAATTTGCTGCTGGCACACTAGGTCGCCGTCATACGACTAGCTGTATAAAGAGTCGATAGAGTCAACATATAAGATGTTGTAGGACTTTTGGTATTCATTATGTCCTTTGTCCAAGATATATAAAGCATTCACGACTGCTACCCGGCATTCACAGATCCCCATCTTCAGTGGCTCAGCGTCATTTGTGATGAAGTGATGAGGCGATCGTCTGGAACCGATTGCGAACCACATACGCTCTGTCGACCTGTCCTCAAGCTATACTTATCTCGTCACGTCAAGATGTTCAAGAAGAAGCCGAATGTAAGATACTTGAGACCCTGTTCCTAGCACATTCTAACGAGGCTCAGATCAAGCCCCTTGCACCCCTTCGCTCCTCAGACAGACGGAAGATAGCAGACCAGATTATTGCGGACTATCAGATTGAGGTACCACGAAATGATGAACTCGGAAATAACAAGGATGAGCAGGCATCTCAAGCTTCGGCTCTGGGGGCTTTTCGAAACGCACTGCTACCAGAGAATGCCCTCTCTGCTAGGTTTACGACCACAGCAGGTCCCAATCTGAGCCCAATATCGGGTACAGTGTATGTTGGGTCATATGAAGGAGCAGAACAACGAATCTTGTGGTTTAAGATGGAAGAGAGGTTCTTACCTACTGGTGTGACTGACTCATACGGTCTTTCTGCGGCCTAGCTAACCATACTTCCCAGTCTATACACTATGGCGGCATCCTCAGCTCGTCCCCCTCCTTCACACTCCTGACTTCGTTCTGCAAAAGCTACGTAGTGGCGCCCCGCTCATGACTCCAGGCCTCGCAAGAGGACCACCTTTTCCATCTAAAGCTACCAAAGGTGCCGTTGTGGCAATCGCAAGTCTCGAGAAGCCTAGTGTACCCATGGTTGTCGGAGTATGCGAGATTGATGTTTCGAAGTTAGAGGAGGTACGAGGCGCTAAGGGGCACGCAGTACGAGGAGAACACTGGGATGGCGACGAGATATGGACGTGGTCTTCCAGTGGAAAGCCGGGAGCAAGCGCTCCTGAGGAGGTTGAAGGGTGGAATATTGACAGCGGCCACGCGGACCTACGGGAAGGAGTAGGGGGCTTGGCTATAGATGACCATGAAGAAGACGCCGATGAAGGAGGCGTTCCGCTTGAGAAGGAAGTCGAGGATACGCAGAAGGTAGAACCGCATAACGAGTATGTCGAGAGTGAAGATGCCCAGTCATATGGAAAGGAAACCGAAGATGAGAAGCCACTCTCCACTAAGGGTATGGTCCGAGTTCATGCTCTGGCTCGTCCACGTGATCCGTCTTAATACTAATTGCCTTCAGAAATCGACGATGCGTTTCAGAAAGCATTCATTTTTGGGGTACACCATCACCGGAATACCCACAAGAACGACCCTCGTCAAGGTTTGAACTTTCCGATCCATCAATCCCTAGTCATATCCAATTTTGTCCTACCATATCTACCTATCTTTACACCCGCTCAAGCAGCTTCACTACAGATCAAAAAGACTAGTTGGAAAAACGTCAAAAAGTTCATTAAAGCTTTGGACAAGCAAAAGCTTTTGAGATCCAAAGATCGTGATGGAGGCGAGTGTGTTGTGCTCGACATTGACTTTGACCATGCCGCTATCACGAGCTTCGTACCTTACAGGCTTCCCAAGAAAGAAACCCCAGGAGCAGACTCTGGCGGGGGTGGAGGCGGCAAGCCCGTCATAGCTGGAGCATCAGGTGATGATTCGATTGGACAACGACTGAATAAGTTAAACTTGTACAAGCCAAAAGAGCAGCTTTCGCCAATCTTCGAAACTGCAGATGCGAGCGTCAAAGGCTTCTATCTCCCTGCCGAACTGCGGCAAATTGTCGCAACCTACATCGAGTCTGAAAACTTGATATCGGACAAGAACAAACGCTTGGTGAACTTGAATCCGATCCTGGCCAATGCTGTCTTTGACGGCAACTCATCCCTAGACCGCGAAGTCATTGCCAAGGGAAGCGTTCCGCGTGACGCATTAAACGAACGCGTGCTGCAAGCCTGCTCACCTTTCTGGGTCATTCTTCGAAACAATCAGACCCGAGAGAGTGCGAAGCCAAAAGCCGGAAACGGTCCCAAGGTACAGATCGTACTCGAAACACGAACTGGCAACAAGACCGTCACCAAATTGTCTGGTGTGGAGACTTTTCATATCAGTCCTCAGCCATTGGCTGAGGAACTGCAGAAGGCGTGTGCAAGTTCCACGAGTGTTGGTCAGTTAGTCGGCAGTAGTCCCAAGAATCCGGTGCAGGAAATCATGGTTCAAGGACCGCAGAAGGATGTTGTGATAAAGGCTTTGGAGAAGAGAGGAGTTAATCGGCAGTGGGTCGAGATTTTGGATAAGACAAAGGGCAAGAAAAAGTGATCGAAAAGTCCTGATCAAAGCCATAGCCATGGAAACCCGGATCCCAATGAGCATCACTAGTGAGCTGGTACAAATCTGAGACTTTAACCCTAATGGCGACGCATTCTTAAGGAGGGTAAGCAACATTGGGGAGCTCGAGGTGTTAGGGAAACCTCCAAGTGGTGTTCTAACCTTACAGCTACGGCAACATCTGTGCATTGCAAGATGTTGCTGAAATGAGACGGATCACAATATAAAAATCAGCTCCGAATCGCTGTATTCGACATCCATATACAATTGCTCCAAATTGCAGGCTTGACTGAAGGCATTTAGCGAGTCGCGGTGTGTCCTTCAATCAGTATACGGCTTTCAGGCATCGTGCCCGATACTAAAGCCGATCAAAAAGTTTGATTATCTTTCAACAGCCCGATTGAGGCTTCGTGGACCACATATCTGATTTCGCTCTTAAGACAAAGCATATAAACCCTAAAATTATGTACCCGAACTCCACTCCGCTGGGTCAATCCAGCGGCACCATATCAATTGGCGTATGCACATGTGTAAATCCTGGGATTTCCTTACTTCATAGACGGAGCATCTCCTTAATCTTCTCGTAGGGGCCTTCAGTATCCTTTCTTCATTCACTTGTCTTTTTTTTCCTCACCACCATTTTTCTCATCTTTGTGTGCCTTCTTCTTCCCATGATGTTCGTTATCCTTATGCTTACTCTTATGGTTCGCTTCTTGCTGCTTCTCCTGCTCCTTCAGCGCTGCTTCTCGTTCCTTCATCTTACGTTCTTCCGTTTCGACCATATCTACGTAGTATGCACCGTCAGGAACCGCCATGCCTTGAAATCTAAACAACGATACGCAGTCGACCACACATACCTCTCCATTGATCCTCCCCTTCATACCTCTCATGATGCACCTTCTTCTCAATCAAATGCTTATGCTCCGGATCATTCGGATCAATAATCTTCACCGTCTCCCACCTCCCTTCTCCCTTCCCCCTATCCCCCACCTCAAATGCCGCCGTAGCAATCAACACCGCAATCGTCAACCCCTGCGCATATACCCTAGCTTGCACTAACTTCTGCTGAGTGGAAAGATAAGGACTCCGCCCTACGAGGCCGAGAGCGATGCCCATTGAAAGGACCCAGGAGCCGGCGACGATGGGGTAGCGGTTTTCTTTGCCCCAGTCCATGAAGCGCTCGTAGGAGGATTTTTGGCTTTCTTGTTGGGCGCGAAGTCGGCTGGCGTCGTCTTTGTATGTTTCTTCGGGGTGGCGGGATTTTTCGAAGGCGCGGGAGAAGGAGTCGGCTGTTACGATTGCTGGAGGGGAAGAAAGGTGTTAGCAAGTGTGGTTGGAGGAATTGCCACGTCCTCTTTTCGTCCAATGTCTTCGTAGGACACTTTCTCCAAGCCGTGTGCCAAATTTACGTGCAATTCACCCGATGGGCTTACACCAAGATTCCTGACCTCCCAAGTTTGCTGCAGCCATTGTGAAAGATTGTAGACGTACCGCCAAATGTCGCAGATGAAGTGACGAGAAAGGCTCGCAGCGGCAGCGTTATATGCCGGAAGGCAGGGTATCGAAGACCAGCACCGTAAACACCAAGAATCCCAATTGTCATTCCAGCAGCTCCCCCGACACCACCACCTTTGAGAGTCTCACTGGAATGCTATGTCAGTCAAGCTTCGAGCAGTGTGACGTGCGTGGGGGGGTGGTACTTGTAATGAGCTTGCTCTTCCTCTTTTGTGAGGACCTTCATGGTTGCTACTGCAGGCCAGAAGATCTGGAGAGAAGGATAGGTGTGCCAGTGCTATAGAGCTATTTCTCAGGAAGAGATAAGGGCAATTGGGAGTGTAACGAGAAATTTGAGGCGTCTGCATGCCCGCACCGCAAACAAGCCGGCATTAGATCTGCTCCACCAGTGACGTAAATTTCCATCATGACTAAGCACGCGCCTTCAATGATTTGTTCAGAGTCCATCTTCCTTTTCCACGACACCGGTAATTTAGAGGAACAATGACAGCAAGCATGCATGAAAAGCTAAGATTACCGGTGGGACAGATATATGGAAGAGGCTATTGAAGTTATATTCTGGAGCACTTCATGGCGGTACTCGAGCTACTTCATCTCGCCGTGCATTGTCAATAGCCTGTCCCCATGAGGGCCGCGGATCGATGCTTATTCCGGCTTTTATCTCCTTCAAAGACATGATATGCACCTCTTTGATGTCTGCCTGATGTTCAGGATGCATTCATTCGTTCATGTGATAGCTAGTGTGGGGTTTCAGACATCACATCCCTAGGAGGCGTCCTCCGGATAGACATACAACAGTCAAGCGCCTAGGAAGACAATACGAAATGCCGAGCATTCCGGCACGAGGCTGACGAATCAACCTAGGCCCCTATGCTGCAACTTGAATGCAATTGCCAAAATTCGGCAAGTCGGGTATCGCATCCATCAACTCTCGCAGTCCTACCATTATGGGACGAGAGCAGCCATGTAATAACTACATATCTTATTCGATGGATTGCCTATCGTCGCCACTGGCCGAACCCTAGCAGCGTTATCTGTTTGGCCTGGGAAGGACACTCCATACTAGGCTGTCCCTGGACCGTTTTTCATTGACTTAAGACGCTATACTTCTTAATTTATGAATAGATTCTGAAGTCTTTGGACGCTTCCGTGCTCGGGATACTCAACTGGTCGATAGAGCTTATGACGTCCAGCAAGTTATCGTGTCTTCTGTGGGCCGCATGCTTTTGGACACTATACTTTCAGACCATGGTCAGTTATGTGAAAGTTATACTACATGCTCTCCGTCTCATTCATGTATGCTTCATGCTCATTGTACATGAACGTATTGAGTGAGCATGGAGAAGAAGTGGCCATCATGCATATGTTGTTCAATTTGCCCAGCATCTAATATTACAACTTCAAGATAGGCCAAGCGGGTTATTAGCAGTACCTTTTGATCCTCCCTTCTTCCCTCCACCAGTGACCACCTTCTTCCCCCCATAGCTATTACTACTCAAACCCAATGGATTCTGAGCCGTCTGCGTCCGTTGACCACCAGCTCTGGTAGCATCCTTAATGCCGTTGCCGTAATTCGAAGCTGAGCCGCCGGTGCTGTTCGCTGCGTTGGTCACGCTGTCACAAATTCAGATCTAAGCATTTTACCGCCACTAATGGTTATAGAAGAAAGAACAGCTTCCTAAGCACGTACCTATTACCTACGTTGCGCCCTGCGCCTGAGATGCTCTTGCCTGCTGCATCGACTACTCCTCCGGCATAACCACCAGCTGTGGCGACACCATTCTGTACAGCGCGGGAGATAAAGTTGTCGTTGGATGACATGATGGTAGTAGTGTTCAAATAACAATCATGCTTCTAAAGCCTTGGGTAGGTGATTCACTGCTTATAGTGATAAAATATATCCAGTTAGGGAAAGTTGGCAAGTAGACGTCATCGGGCAGGGCTGCCAAGACAGAAGAGCGTGTACCTAAGGTAGCGTCAACCTGCCACTTGTCTCTGATCCGTTGTTCATCTCACACATCTATAATATCAGTATGTGGAAACAGGCTTGCCCCGAGTAAGGTCGCCGCTACTATCGACAATGATGATATCGGACTCCATGCGGTATATACCGCTATGGCTCGAAATGAGCCTATCGAAGACCCTGGACCCTTGACTAGGCTGTGCACAGATGTAATCTGTATATCGATTATAGGGCTTGGGCGGAATTGAGAATTTTTACAGTGTCGTTGCGCTGTCGGGTCCGGGTCCATGTTTCATGCAGACGGGAGGCAGACCCTAAACTGTCTGGTCGCTTGTAATGCACTGCCGCCGGATATCATATACTGATAAGAACAAGATAATATCTTTTCTTAGGCACTGATCGACTACTACGGTTGGAAACCTCCAAAGAAGAACTGGGAATGAGTCATGGCGGTACCATCGACCTTTACTCCTCCAGTGTGGCCTGATTTCCACGCATGCAACGCCTTCTATCACTCTCTGAACAGGCCTAATGTCTTAGACTGTCACGAGGCTTTACGATTGATGTTGTCAGGAAGCGATGAGCAAATTTGGGAGATCGGCAGAGGGATGTACCGAATACCCCAGATCAGAGTATATGGTCAGTAGATGCTCCACTGCGACTGACAGGCCAGTTACCTGAGATATACTGTTAGGCACATGCGAGATCCAATTGCAGGCTAGTGGGCCAGCTACTTATTATGGTCAAGGATTCCTCTTTTCTCCCGATCAAATACGTAACATGGCTGGGTGGGTGATTGATCAGTGTGTTTTGGGTGCCCAAACGGGTGGATATGTGACGGCAGGGATCGCAAACACAATCGACTACGTTGCACTCCCGGACACTTTCTACGAGGATCCCTTCCGTAAGCTGTCATAAAGTGTGACTCGACTTCGTTGCACCAGCTGACAGGGGTGCACCAGCGGTTGACACGTCGTTCATTAATGTTGTAGTGTGGAATTCCGATTACCTTCTTCCTGACTTCAACCCCGGAAATATGGACCCCAATACCGGGGCGGTCATTACTGGGGAAATCGCAAAGGCATTCGTGGCAGAGCCGGACTCTTCCCCACTTAAGATGAACATTCAGCGTAACTTGGAATTTTTCGGACGAGCTACATTAGCAATGAACCGCATCAATTTCAGGACTTGGTGGCAGGCCCCCGGGGCGAGTTTGACGAACAGCTCTGCCACCAACCTGACGGATTCCAGGAACGATCTAGCTCCACCCGTAAATGTCACCTCTGCCACCAACTTGACGGAGTCCATGAACGATCTCACTCTACCCGCAAATGACACCCTTCCAGCAAAATTCACACTTCTCGAATTGAACTCCACGTCAATCTGTGCTGGTGCAGGCCAGGGAAATACGCCCGGATGCACGGGGCAAGATAATGAGCTTTTGAGTACTAGCTGAGCGATTGTTTTTATAGCAAATGTTTTGCCAAAGATCCGGCCCATTTGTGCGTGCCTGACGCCATCAGCTTTATTACCGTAACATTACAAACCCACAGGATGGCTTTTGATAATCCTGAGCTATTTTACTCACGATGAACGGATTCTGCCTATTTGCGAGCTACTACAATCTCCGGTATATCAAGGAGGCGAACGGTCTTCTCGACTCTGCATAACCCCCATGTCATTAGCGAATGGTGGTCTGTGAAGCCATCAGGTATTGTTGAAATCTCTTTCTGCACCTTGTATTGGCAGGACCCGAACTTAGCATCCGCATTTGCTTCCGGCTTGCGCTCAAACAGCAGAGGTGAGGTCACTTTCCGTCAGAAACAAAAGTCGAGGGTCTCATGAAGGGCTGACAAAGACTCCTAATCAAGGAAGATAGTTTGCAGGTTACCCGCAACAGCTTGTCCTCTCTTGTAGTCTGAAACATGTCATATCAAGATTAGCGAACTGAATGCTTCAGACTCTTCAGTCAGCATCTACTCTCGGTGTCGAAGATCCTGGACGCTCTCATTGTTTGACCCGCATGTTGAAAGCATATGAGGACTGGCCCTAGAGCTAGCCGAAGGGGTGCCATAAGTGTTGTGAAGGGTTAGCTCAGGGGCCGTCTTATCCGTTACATTCAGCCAATCCTCTTTATTGTGACAATTAGAGAGACAGGGTAATAATCTCTAAGGATCTAAGCTTGACCGAAATACGAATCCTCTTCGGTGTAAAATAGGCACCAAGGGCTGTGAGCCGCAGCAAGCTAATCCTGAACGAGTAATGCGGTGGGCTTGAACAACGCTTTCCCTGATCGGGATCTCGGTCAAGTGATAGCGTGGCGCACTTCCATGTGAGTGGCTGCTCCGGAGGGTAAGGCTGTCGCTTTGAAAACAACTATTAAAGCAATCTTCTCTCTCTCCTTCCAAGTCTCTTGAATAACACATGGATCCTCTCGAAGAATTTTTTACTCCGGAGGCGTTGCACCTGCTTCTAGACTCTGATGATTTTGGAACGACAGTTGACCAGCCGTCTGTGTCGACCTCTGACCAATCCCTCTCACTTGCTACCTCCCTGGCCAACACAGTCGACATTCCGTGCCCTGAGGAGAGCAAGAATAGACGCAAGCGTGTTGCTTCCAATGCCAACATTCCAGGGTGCTCCACGCTGGTCCTGGACCAGAGTGACTCAGCCAAGCCTAAGCGCGCGAAATTCAGTGCAGAAGGTCGGGCTAAAGTAGCCAGTGTCAGGAAGAAAGGGGCATGCATGAGATGTCATCTCAACAAGACCCCTGTAAGTGAATCTAGCAATTACCCTCACGTTTTGCTAATAAAATTGCTAGTGTTCCGGCGAATGGCCGTGCGAATCTTGTCGTCGTAGCCGAGCTGTTATCGCCGGCCGTGCTTCCAGACACAGATGGATGGACTGCGTCCCGTTTTCAATGAAGGATCTCAATATCTTCGCCTCCGGTACGTTTCGTTTTCGCCGTTCATCGACGATGGCAGATTAACGACCGCAGGATTTGTCCAAAAATCTCATTTGATAGATGAGTTACTTCAAAGATTCTTTGAGTTCAACCATGTTCATTTCTTGGACATCTGCCTAGGTGAGGCGAAGTTCAATCTGAAGATGAAGAACGACCTGTCTCTTAGCTCCATAACTTATGGCTCTTCGATTCCGTCAGAACCTCCCTTGAGCGATCATTGGATACTTCATTCTAAAGACCCACTATCAAGCCATATTGACAGTAGGCTATACAAAAATTTCCAGATACTCGCTGCCACCTGGATAATTGAACAATCTATTATTGAGGACACACTCCATGGAGACAAAGTTCCTGGCCTCAACTATGCCCAATCTGTCGCTGGGAGCAATTTACTACAGTGTCTAGAGAAGACGTTGAGCAGTAGCTCTCTTTCTAAACTCGATGTGGACAGTTTAACAGGATTAATGACGATACTTTTAGTTACACTTTCCGTCGTCATGTCTTTGAGAAGAAGGTTTCACTCATCGCTAGTAAGTCTTCTGCGTTAGCGTACTGAGCGGGCTGATGAGTATAGGAGTTCCCTGATAGGCAACAACAACTGGTCCGCGTTCTCGCGCATCATATGTTATATGTCGGAGAGCGACTGCATTGCTTTGAGAGCATAGACAAGGAAGTCTTCATTAAGAACATCGAATCTTACAGGAATATCGCTTCTCATAGGTGCATAGCCTCAAGGGTGAGGCTCTTTACACCAGGGCTCTTTACGCCATTGCCTCGGAAATTCGAGTCGAGGCCATATGTTAGCAAAAGTCTTATTCATGGATACCACAGTCCCAGAGGTCACTGCAAAGCAAACAATTTCTCAAACCAACATTCCATGGCTACTATGATTAATTTCCATAATCCAACGAAACGGCGCGACCAGCCTCTAGAAAAGACATCAGAAACAATACCACCGGCTTTGGATCAACGACAGAGAGACATCAGCCAACCTACACTTTACATGAAAGCTGACGCCGTATCCGAGCGAAAAATTGACTGTGAGATTGTTCAGAGGAATGCGACCACCAAACCCCTGTATTTGACGGACTTACAACCCGAGATTAGTCACTGGACTTTTATTGATTATGACGGGATGGATCCCTCTTTATCAGCAAGTGGGGCGATCTTCCTCCCTGTGCTTCAACCTGATACCGTTTGCAACTGGTGCGGTTGTCTCCAATTCTCATATAAGTCGTCGCAAGGCGTGGTCTCGTGTGATGGCTGCCATATGCCCTATCAACCGAATGATTTGGTAGCTGCGGACTGGGGCCTTGAACAATATCGGAGTACGGAGACATCTTTTAACCCTCCAAGTGGGTTGAATGATTTTCAAGGCGACTTGGTGAGTCATGCCTCAAGGCCAGAGGTCACCGCATCAGGCAGCGAAGGGAATGATTTGGATGATTTTTCGTGGTTTATGGCGTCATAAGGATAATTAGTGTCACTGAAGACTCCAGTTCGCTGTCGGTCTTCTTGGATTGCTTTAGAAAGGGCACGGATGGATGTGACGGATGTTATCCCTTCGTACATGTCGTCTTCTTAACTGTCTTTTCTCTTGCCTTGTGTCCAGCTTTCTTAGTACAGCTCCATAGATTTCACCTTGGCTTCCCTTACGCTAGCGCTGATTTGGCACTTTGAATTGCGTCTTCGCCGTTTCCTGTCTCTTATACACACAAAGAGTCAGATATGAACGTAACCACCGAGACCTTGTCCCTGGACTGATGACTGTTCCCGCCTTGACACTACACACACAATCATGGATTCGAGCACGTTGCGCTTTCATCTGCGCCACCCAGCCTCTAAGTGTACATACCCCAGCCGAAGGTATCTACGAGATCCATAACGGATAGCACCCTGAAGTCAATGCCTCTTTGGGATTGAAAAGTGCTACAGTCGAACGGTCTGAGGCCTGCGCCAAATCTGCTTCTCGCCCAATCTAGTCCACGCTCACATTGTCTAATGAAGTATGTCCTTCCAGATAGCGGACCATGTACCCCGAACAGCGCTTAGAAGACTGCTCAGCTCCGACGTCTGTGGGCAAATTTACTTCTCTATTGGTCATGTCCCGCGCAAGTCTCCACACTTGCAACAGATTATGCGTGGTTTATGGCCCCATGCGACTAGGCGCTTTTTATCCGACATAAGCGAAGTGCGTCTTATATTCTTTTTATAGAATAGTGGATATTGGTTCTATAAACAAATGACAAATCTCCTATGGCTTCCTTACATAGGATCATAGATCACTTGAAACAGGAAGTTAACGTTCAGGTGTCATCAAATTTTCCAACATGCATTTCTCCGGCGTCATCTTCTTCGCTCTCGCTCTCGTGCTCGCTACAGTCCAGGCTTGCCAGAAATGCACTCATCCGGGCGTTTTCCAAGGCAAACGTACGTTCTATAACCACTCTCACTGGAAGAAATGCCAAATTACTAACCCGTTTATCTAGTTGGCTGCCTGAGAAATACCACGGCATCATATTGCGGAAATTCAGGCACTCCAGCCAACTCTATATATGCAAGCGTTGACGTGTCGTTCTTCGATCCTCCCGAGTAGGTTATCGTAGAGACTGACTAAGAAGAATCATGATAAGCTAAATGAACCCGTTGCAGTGAATCGCCGTGCGGTGCCGCCATCAATGTCACGAATCCGAGTAAGTGCACATCCTCTGCTGTATTGTCATTGATTTTCCAAATGCTGGTTTTAACTGGTATCAACAGCAACGAGAAAGACGATACAAGCAATCGTTATGGATAAATGTACCGATTGCCTTGACGACGAGACTCTACTTACGCTCAACGGACTTCGAGCCTTGTCGCCCAGTAAGAAAAGTCCAAGTCTTCTGTGTGGTCTTGCTCTGGCTAAGTGCTGCAGATGGACGAGTGGTTAGAGCACCCAGAAATGTTACTTGGACCTTTGCGTAGATTGAGGGAAGAGAGGCGAGATGATGTCCAGATGGCCCATTCAGAGATTAGAGACATCGCAGTAAAGATCTAATCTGAACGACATAAGCCGACATTATAACGACACTATATTACTAGATGGCTTCCTTGTGTTTCCCGGGCAGTGGATCGAACGTTTTTGTCAAAAGGAAACGTCGCATGATGTGACATAAAATTCACTTTTTGAATTCGATGACAGATGCGTCCATGGGGCACACTTAAGCAGTCCATAAATTCCAACAACTAATCCCTATCTAAGAGACAAGCTGCATCATGCCAGTGGCCATTGTGCGGCGCGATGTTCCCCTAAGGGAAATTGATGAAGCAAATGAACACAGGCGAGAATGATAGTGACCGTGGCCGTTCCCAGTAGCCTTGAGGGAAGTCGAAGTAGCTTCTAGGCGACGTCTAGGCTCCAGCTCTTCTACGCTGCTCTATGAAGGGTGCCTATAATCACTCCTTGGATTAGTCTACTGTACTGCGGCTTTACCCTCCATATGATCATTCAACCAAAGAGCCTCCATAACCGGCTCTCCTCGTGAGGTTACCCAATGAGCTGATATGATACCAGCGATTTATAATGCATGGCCGGTACCTGGTTACATATAAACCTAAAGAGACAGCAGCCTTAGGGAAACCACCTAGCGCAGCAGCCGTTACGCTGGGAAGCGAGAGATCACTGGTAGCAAGCCAGTTGCCCCAGAGTAGGACATATCTTGATCATCACTGATGATCAGAACAAAGGTAGGCGCTGAAGGTGGACTGGCAAAAATTGTAATAAAATCTCCGATTGCGTACGGGAATTTGCGAGCTTCGGAGTACGGGAGGACTTGGAGATCAAACTGACTGGGTCGTTCATGCATTAGCTTTGATTTCAGATTCATGGAGAGATTGGCTTACAGAAAGACGGCTTAATTTCCATCCGTGGTGTTCCAAGTCAGGTATTTGCCTGGCAGATCGAAAGTCGGGACATTTGGGTTCCGCCGTATAATTCGGAGCAACAGATTTGCGTGTGACAGATGATTGCGTGTGACGGATGATTGCGCGTGACAGATGGTTGCATTTGACAGATGATTGCGTGTGACAGACGATTGCGTGTTGATTATAAAAAGTCTACATTTGCCACAGGGATCTTGAACAAAGACGCGAGTCTATTCAGTCTATGGCCACCGGACCTCAACGGCTGTTTTAGGTTGGCGAATTTGCTATTCTATGAGGCGACAATCATAGGCCAAGGAGCTGGCTGTAACTGGCATTCCTATCGTAGTCAATCCAAAGGGACAACAACAAGGTCGTACCTCCATCCATAAGCTGTTCCGTGAGTCAATACTTGCACCGCCTGGGTATCCGCTTATTTGTGTGCAAGGCTTTGTGGAGATGTCATTCGTTCTTCTCATTGTCCGCTACCCTGTGTTAACAGAGGTAATCTCAAAGACCCATTGCAGGCGAAGATCTTGAATATCTGGCATTAGGGCAGATAACATATCACCAAGTTGGTAAACCGTGCCTGGACAGATGCTGGTGATATTTTATATTCTGTCCGACCAACTATTTAGAGATCGTAGCGAAATAATTTTAGCGGGCACTTTTTGGAAACAGCACAACTTGATGCGCTGTGTAGGACAACATCTCGAAGCAGCCACTTCAAACTCTCTGAACCTTTCCAAACAAACAGAGCAAGAACATGGTTGACTTCTTGAGCTCGTTACGTCTTTGCGGCTTTGCAAATTCCAAATATCAATATTCCCTGCCAAGCGCCTCTGGCTGAGATTGAGGCAGATACCCTCGAAAGCATAGAATACCCGGAGAAGTGAGCATTTTAGCCATCAAAGGTGAAAGCGAAAATGCTAATGCAGTAGATTAAGTTCAGTAGCTTTGAGATATGGTTTGTGGTATTCCTACGCTTCCTGTTAGATTCAGGTATCCCAACACGCCTATTATCAAGAAAACCATAGTCTGGATCTGCTATCGACACATGTTGTTTCATATTGAATCTAAGCGCCACAGTTCTGTTAGACGCGCCAGAATCATAACACTCGTTGAGGTTATGAACTCGATTCCGTTATCAGGTACCAGTCATGGCCACCATAGTAAACTTGAATCTTATAGCTTGTCAAATCAGATCATAGTAGTGGAGTGATCGAGCTAAGCAGACACATTAACCAGCGACCTCTTGTCTCGGCTTCCAAGCCCTCAGCTAACGAGGTTGCTATTGGGTAGAGCTGACTTTCTTTCGACGACTGAGTGTCGCTCATGCACTACTCTCCTTCAACATAATCTTAAGCCACGTTAGATAGTTTTAGGGAGGAATTTACGGATCCACAAGCCATTCTGGCCAGTTTTGTGTGTCAACATCGAATATGGCGGGATAATGGCAAAGATTAGTGAACCAGAACTCCTTAAAGCGTCCCGCAGTAGGTCGCGCGGTAGCTGAGCTTGCGCTTGATGTTAACGCACTTTGGTAGAGTACTGTGTAGCTAGACTTTCTTGTTGTAGTTAGTTGGCCATCGTCAAGAGCGGCGGATATTGCCATTGGGTTGCTCGGTGCCTCCGGAAATGCCACATTAGGAAAAGCGCTTATCATCCGCTCTGGGGTTACTTCTCTATGCGAGGACGTAGTTTTGAAAGTGTGGCCCAGTTTATGACCAAACTCTTGGACAGTTGGGGTAAAAGGATCGAGCCTGGTAGATGATGGAGCGCCGATGGGTGATTGGTCGTGCAGCTGCTCTTGATAACTAGACGTTTTCGGGCGAGAATTAATTTCCATCTCCTTCCTGAGTACCACGTCGAGTCTATCAAGAGCCCTGTAGCACCCCATAATACTTTCATTCTGGTCTTTGATTCGGACGAAGATTTGCAGAGTAGACTTCCAGCATAACAATGCCCTGACGCGATAATCGGAATTCTCCCCATCGGTTCGAATGATCACTAAGCAGATGAGGGCAGCATGGAAAGCGCGAAACCAATGCATCCATACACCTCTTACCATTCGGGGAAAATTATCCTGGAGTATTTTCCAGCTTTCTGATATGGCAAAAGCAGCCTCAAAGCATGGCTTTTTCAAGGCCATGTCCTTATGCGAAAGTACCGAGTTCCTGTAAAGCACAAGTATACCATGTTGGACTATGAAATAAATGATCACGCTCTGGACATATTGGTTGCGACTTTTAGCTGGCTCAAGTGCACCCGGGATCCTGGCATTAGAATCAAATCTATAGGGTGCAGGGAGGCCGTGGAACCAAGCCAAAAGGCGTAGCTCGAGCGCCTTGAGCTTGGGTGTTGTGACTGGAAATGAGCACTCGGACATATTCTGAGGCATATTCCGAATGACGGAGGCAAGCTCCCATACGTAGCGGTTGAAAGTTACCTCATTGGCTGCAGAGGATCTGGCCTCCTGGCCACCAAAAAGCTCACTATCGCTAACATTCTCGGGTAAGTCGCAATCGAAAAAGCCTAGACCGTTCGGGCGGCCAAATACTGTGCTGAGAGCAGTCTCGTTGGCTGCAATCGTCCAAAAGAGTCGTCGCCTGAGCTCTGCCTCTGCTACTGGAAGATTCGAGACGATGCTCGGATCTCTGTGGAGACCCATAGATTGAGCCAGACGGATGTTAATTCCTAACACTGGCCAGAACTCTCCTAGCCTGCCTTCGTGGTTGAGATAAGCCGTAAAGTAGCAGATTACACAAATTGCGTCGATTGTTGGACTGGCCAAGAAATTGGAGATTCGTAAAAGCTGCAATGAAGCGGACATGAGGAACCACGAATGCAGGTTCTGGGACGCCAGATCTCCTAACGCCAGTACGGCGAAGACTAGTGCTGCTTCGTGGGCCTGCGGAAGATCCTCAGCACTCCAGCAACGATTGTACCGCTGTCGAAGACAAGTAACAGGCATATAGTGATGGATAGGATCTACCAGTTCTAGGTAGGCGTCAAGAGATTGGTCCGTAATCTCTCTACCTAATCCGTTGAGCATGCTAAGAATCTCTTTCACACCGTCACTTCCCGGGAAGTTGGTTGCGAATAGATAGGGGGCGGGCAGGTTGTTCTGTGACAATGCTATAGACGAGCCTGCATAGGCCGACGGCATATCGTTGTCGTCGCTTGATGCGAGAGACGGCTTGTGTCGTGAGAAGTCAGGCACAGCTGCTCCATCCCGGTAGCTGGATCCTTTTTCATTCTCAACCGTCGATTTGGCTTCTGACCATGTCCTTTGCCTTTTTCTGGGCCCTCGAACTTCCCTTGCGTCGCGCAATTGTCCCTTGTACTCAGCCACTGTCCCCTCGAGATCAGAGATCCTCGACTTCAATATCTCATTCTGGACTGAGAGGCTCGCGTCCTCGGCGTGAAGTGTTTTGAGATCCTCAGCTGCAATGGCTTCGTATACGCAACTTCGTGTAATCTGTCTCTGCAGGCATTGCGAGCAAGGCTTCTGTCGATTGCACCTTCGTTTGGCTCGGTGGCAGGGTAGGCACTTTTGGACGTGTCAGAAAAGGGAACAGTGTTGTAATAGGTAGGACCATAAGCTTACTGTGTGTATCACACGCTTGCGAGCGCGTTTCGCGGCATTGGTGTCATTGTCCGGCGGGTGAGGTTCCTCATTTCCTGTACATGCTGAAGCATCCATGGCGCTGAGTGAGTAGATTTGAAAAGAAAAGAAAAACAACAAGGTCTGCCTCCATTGTGGGCAAACGATAGCGAAGCGACATAGTCACGATGGCGAAATGACTTCATCTTGTGAAGCTGCAGTGGGTACGAGGACGTCACCAGCAACAGCAGCCATAGAAAACCTCCGCGGCTGCACTTTCACCCTAACAACCCGGTGCTCGGATATGGGTCAACAATCATCCCATGCTGATCACACCTCGCTCGCTCGCAATGCTCGTCCTTAACGCACGCACATCCTTCGCTAGACAATCCATTAATAGAGTCAAGAAGAATCCTGCTCGTTTAAGCTGGTGGCTTTGTTTACGAAACGTAGCTGTTTAGCTTGCGAACTGATCTAGGCACAGAGAGATTAGCATCAGATTCTCTGGGACCCACATGTCTACGGAATACAAGTCCGTCATTGGACTTTCTACTCAGTGTCAGTGCACCGCCATGCCTGCGACTTACTTCTGCCTTGGATCCGAGACTAGGCCTGACTCTGGGTCTAAGCGTCCACTCACCATAAACCCCGGGGAAATCAGACACATGGCCTGAGGGCCACAAATACATACAAGCGCCCAAACACTCCATGAAACACGGCAAGATTAGATACATAGCGTGCGGGACTCATGAACATCCATCAGATACAGGCCGTGTAACCTTCTACCGACCAGATAAGAAAAGTGTATCAACAGTCGCGAGGTTTTACCATCTTTTGGCATGATCTCATGAAGCGATTCAATTCAGAGATGATTGGAGCGGCCACCGATACCCTGCCCTAATTCCATGCGCAAATTGAGATGCCTTATCTATGTTTACACAATTGGATTCATCAACCGTAAATGGGTTGCATCATATCAGGAAACCGTAGTGAGCGTTTTGAAGACATCTTTTGAGCATATATCCTTTCCATTTCAACAGACTTTTCCATTATGTATTTTCACATCCTCGCGCTGTTATGGCCGTGTGCCAGTATCGCTGCGACCGAGTTTTCAGTGCTTTTGACCAACACTACAGCGGACGTTGCTCAAAGTTTTACGTTGACTCAGCTTGGTCCAGTGACAAATACTACCATTCCAGAGAATAGTACTATCGGAACATATGAGGACGTGTTGGTTAATTGCGCCAGACCTGCTACGTGGGACACTCCGTCATTCAAGGCGGCGGATTGCTCAGGTGCAATCGATTTCCTATTTTTCGAAACTAGCTTGACTGAATGTTACTCTCACCCATGCGTGTTCTATGGGGTCAATGCAAAAACTAGGATCCCGCCGAACGGTCAGCCTACTCCTCGGAAGTACAAATTTGGTAAGTTCATCAATAAGGGTTTTGCTTATGACCCTACGCTCCTTGCAAATTATCGATCTACTTTTTCGCTAGTTGTAATATGGTTGAGAGCGCTAATTTGCCCTAGAAAGCTGCACGATCGGGATCCTAATGTTGAACGAATATGGGCCCGGCGAGCTACCGGGAGGTGACGTTAAGGGAGCGTCAAAGGACAAGGCTAGCTATATGGATCTAGAACAAGGCGCTAAGCACATTTTGGCAAACTGTGTTTTAAAGCAAGGGTTGTTCGGATGGATGCAGGCAGGTATGATATGCCAAGGAGCTTTTTCCTACCTCTTTTCCAATCTTAGCATTCACTTTCACCACTCCCTTGGATAGAAGGCAGGCAGAAGAGTCTTATGCAGGTGCTGATCAATAGTGTCAGGCTCCGACGGCAGCATTGGGATATTTATATGGGCTAGCGGATCCTCGGAAGACTTGGCTGTCGGGGGCGACTCTTATCAGGATTTGATGAGTGGTTCTCCAACGGTATTGAATGATACTGCTGTTGCCCGATGATTACTACGGACCTTTTCGGTATGCTAGTATAAGATTCTTTCACTGTGCAATTTCGACTTTCACTTGCTCTTGACAAGAAGGGTTGATATTCAATAATTCACCAATAACGTGATTGATTCGTCAACTTTCAGAAGTCTTCAACTTCAAGTCCTAACATGTAGTATTCCCCAACTATTTGCTTGGCCTGATAGCTGACTCGATGGTATGTGGCCTTGCATAAGAAAATGGCGTCATTTTCCTTCAAGACGCAGCGTCATGGATGTTCCCCATTGGGTTGACAAACAGGATGGCAGGGCAGCAGACTTGTGTTGGCGCAATTCACTTCAGCCACATATGAGAAGACTGGCACTACCCTATGCCCGCGCATCGATCGGTTGTCACTAATTGCTGTGAACAGGTAGAAGGAAGAGTAGCCAAGCCCTCATGCAGTAACACGAATACTAGGCTAAAAGTTTGATTCAACATACCTGAAGAGGCAGACCCTGCGTCGCGCGAAGAACACCAACCATGAAAATGGTTTCTTTCTAACTTAAGCAAGACTTTCAACGTGAAGCTTCCGGCCCGTCAGGTAACGATTGTGGGAGACATTGCGCTTCTCAGGCATACCTTAGTTCTTGGGAGGTCGCTGCTGAAAGCCACCGAATCCGTCCCATACTTCGATGGATTCCAACCGAGAGTGAAAGATTGTCCTTTGCCATTAGACCCCAGCATGGCCGATGCACCAGATGCAGCTACCCAGCACCTAGCTTGGACCTTTTCCGGACTTTGACCGGACTGCCATTGTGCGACGCGATAACTCTTGCAAGGAGGAAACAATGGAACTGGAAATGCCAAGGTGAGAAAGGTAATGATTGTGGTAGATTCCTGTGTCTCCATCATTCCTTTGATCCTCTCTTCTACTCCTAACTCCTGTTGTCTCATCGAGATGCCCTCCGAATTGGTTTCCGTTCCCATGCCATTTTGCCATAGCACCATGGATAGCCTCAAAGTTTCGTTATAACGTTACAACCACATATCCAGCTTGCTCGCATGCCTAGCTTGCTCACATGTCCAGCTTGCTGGCCATCTCTCTCAAACACGAATCATGCTTCAGCACCTAAGAGAACCCGGAGTGTCAGTACACATCTGTCGACAGCAAGTACACGACGGGAGACCGCAAGTACAAAACGGGAGACAGCAAGCACACGACGGGAGATAACAAATACACAACTGGAGACAGCAAGTACAAGACGGGAGACAGCATACCTGGTTGCTTTCCATTCTCTGCTTCGCTCAACGCACCATCCCGCGGGACCTCAATGGTGACGGCTACCTGCAATGGCTTGCCTAGTCTTGGACTCTCAAAATACTGTTGATGCTCAAGCGTATGCGAGGCTGTTGGCAGATCGAGCAAGCCGGTCTTGGAAGCTCCTTTTGAGCCGCATGGCAGACGTCTATTAGGGATCGGAAATGCAGTGACAGTGGTAGCAAGGAGTGCAGCAGCAACGGCGAACGTTCTCATAGCGAAGGAGTCAATGGATGGACCATCAACGTGGGAAATTTGATTATACACAGGCTAGGAAATCGCCAAGTAGATGAAGGCGATGAAGGGCGATCGGAGATTCAAATTCGTGAGTCCACTTGTAAGCTATATTAGGATGAAGCGGGGGAGGCTCTCTTGCGCACGAGAGAATGAACTGAACTTTGGTGCTACGGGTGGGAGCCTAGCCTGGACCCGTGCTTTGTGGAGGTGGAAATGAGAGATTGACAAAGAAAAGGTGGAGGGCACCTGGCCTTACACGTAATGTATTATGTGTGGAACGATTAGGATTGGGATTGCAAGTGGCAAGCGAGCATTCCACGCGATCGAAAAGGTACGTGAGAAGTTTATTCTTTGTTTCGTTCCCAGTATAAACGTTGTCGCATGCAGCATGCAGAAGAGCTGCATATTTCGCTACATCGCTCTTCGCTTATTCGCAGGTACAGTACCCTGAATCATTCAATGACATTCCAGGCTTAGTCCCAGGACCCCTTGATGAAGCGCAACACACAGACCGTGGTTACTGATTCTGTTACAAGCACGGTAAGTCCCCCTCCCCATATTCTCGTCACGATGTTCATCCCCCTGAACCACTCCGTAGTTGCTCCCTCCTTTTATTGCTCGCACTCAAACGACCGCCTCCATCCTACGATAGTATCCCGCGCCTAGGCCGTGCTTTTCCGCATCAGACGGATGGTCTAGTGCGATGATGAACGAAAAGCTGGAGGTGGCTTACAGTAGTGCTCCCCCCAGAAAGCAGAAACCGGCTTCATTCGTGGGAACAGCACTAATTAACCCAATCTAAGTCCGCCAATGCAACAAGCATTCCCCCATCGATACTAAGATCACTATCCGCTTACTTGCATTTCAACCCCCCTAAGTTCCAAGCCCCACAGCCTATAAAATCCCTTTTGGGCGAGCATTTCCAATATTTCCTATACGGAAAGGGAAATCAGTCACGTTCCAAAAGGGTGAACAGATTTGAAGACGTACACAGACATAATGCTGAGCAAGCACATGGATCAAGCCAAGATCATTCGTTTCAGGATTGCGGGATAAGGTATCCGTTGCGCGATAGGGTGCGGGATAAAAGCTTACCTATCGTCTAGCCCCCAGCCCACCTAGAGCTTGTGCGTGCGTGCGTCTTAGCGGCTGTGGTTAGGGGGCCAAGACGCGTCACCCCGTGCGGGTTGGCGGCGATGGGGGGGTCACGCAAGTACGCAAGATATACTCCTACTGGTAGATACACATCTGTAAGACGGATGCTATTATCAGAGCGACTGTGCGTCGTTTCAGAAGCATGATTGCGCGAGTTTTATCTTATAACCGCTACGGCACGGTTACATACTGCTAATTACAGCACCCATGCCTGTGTGATGTAATGAGAGCTGACGCGGCTCTGTGGATTCTTCAAGCGCTGACGATGAGGTAACCTGGTCGTTTGGTGCTGTGACGCGGCATTGTATTTTTGAGTGTGATAATGCTGACGAGTATTGTGATGCGCTTGAGCTTTTGAAAAAGGAGTGAATAGAATGAGATCTTCTGGTTCTTTGTGCTATTCGATTCTACGATATATGGAAGTGAACGAGCTGGAAGTTCATATGCGGTTCATTTCTATTCGTATTGCTGTAAGGTAATGACTAAAAGCCGTTACTGTGTGCGCGTGTGTGCGATTGACATGGAGCGATTACCTCGAGGGTTCAAGAAAGATACGCCAATCTCTTTTACCCTGTGAAAAAAATGAACCGGCGAGATCTAGGCTACTACCGCGCTCACAAAAACGATCACCCTTCCTCTTGGTCCCAAAAGCCTTGGAGGAGGGTGTATGAAGACCCACAAAAAGTCCCAGCACACCACCATATCAAGATCACTCCCTCTACGAACCCCCCTCGAATTCGCCAAAAAAAAATTGCAATTACAACGCGAGTCTTCAAATGACGACGGACTAACAGATAAGCCGCAGCCTGATAACCGATGAGAGGAACGGGATTTGCCTTTTCTCAAACCCGTTGACCTCTCGCTACAATTTTCTTGCCCTTTGTGGTATCCCTTAACGTGGTCGGCGTTCACCTTTCAGGAATGAACTGGCGGAATCAGCCGCGAGTTCAGCCACTTAGGGGGGTGGCCGTTGCTCAGTGGAAGCGATGCAGCCGCTTCTACCCTTTCTCTAGAGAGAAGGGACAAAAGTAGTGAAGAGGCTACGTCCTTTTAGAGAATGGAACCGAAAAAGATTGCAATTGTCATTCATGATAGACCTGATGGGAGAGATGAATGGTTAAGGTAGGTCTTGCATTCTTCGATCATGGAACCGAGAATGGGAAGTGCCGTCGTGAACTACCTTGGTAGGCTAGGCAAATGTCATTTTGGAGAGATGGGCGAACTGATCCAGGATACACCTACTCAAAGTATGCCTGCTTGTCTGCCCGCATGCTATCTTGTGAATAACATATCACAATCCCGTCACGGTTTCCAGTCAAGGTGCCGTATCTGAAATCAAGACGTTGAAGCATTCCCCTTCAAAACTCTCCTCATACGTGGACTCGGACCAACATCGTACCCTGATGACGAACTTATGCCTCTTTTCCCAGCTGACTATGCATCAGACAACAACAAGACGCCCGAAACAACCGAATTGTGTACTAGCCGCCAAAAACAAGCATGAACGGCATCTTTGCTTGGTCCATTCAGAACCCAACCACCTCCATCCCCTTTCCCCCTTTCCCCCCCCCTCCAACACCTCAACACCCCCCCTCCGTAACAGTAACCCAACCCGTCTGACACCCCACCTCCCCACACCCGCCACAAGCCGCCCTCGCAACAGTCACCGTCGGCAACACAGCCGGGCAATCACACGGTATCGTTGTTGTTGCTTCTATCATACACCGCTTTTTCATCTTATCAGGCACCATGCAGATGAAGCGCTCTTCGAGACACTCGAGCTGGATGGAGGGTGCGGTGGTTATGGTTGCTGTGGGACATGTGGGGGCTGGGGTGGTGGTGGTGGAGGTGGAGAAGGTTAATAGGGGTTGGAGGGGCATGAGAGGGAGGGGGTCGGTGAGGGAGAGGGGGAGGAGGCTGGGGGGGGGGTTAGGTTTTGGTTTTGTGGATTGAGTGAGGGGGGGGGGTCGGAGGGGGGGGATTTACCTTAGAGCGAGAAGGAGGATTTGAAAAGATAACATTGTGATGGTATGTGGGTACTCAGCGATGGCGAGGGTGGGTGAGAGAACAGTGGGTTAGTGAGATCAAAACTGCAAAGCTCTGTAGAGTCGGTCCAGCCGGTGTGAAATGAAATGTAGTTGTGTGAAGATAATATGGAGTTGCGCTGAAGATACAATCTACATCCCTGAAGAAGAGGGCAACCCTCCTCTTTTGTTCATCGGGACATGATGTTGTTGCTGTTCCACGCTGCAGGTTTCAGGAGGATGTTGGTGCCATTTATGCATGGTGGAGCGGGCAGCTGCGCCGCATGTGCCGTCGTCTCGGGTACCTGAATGCTGGAATGCTATTGGCTGGTGGGGGCATCTTCAGTACCCCTTAAAGAGTACCTTGTCCCTGTAGTAAGCTTATCTTGCATTTTAAAAATTCGCGGAGATTCAATAGAAGAGGTGGCCAGATTGATACAATCACAGCTTACCGTGAGCCAGCTGCCATGCTTTCCGAGAACCATACAGATTCTTGTCCTTCTGCTTCGCGGTTCTCCTTGCAGGATCACATCTGGAAGAGAAAGTCGGTCCCTCTTATCAAAGAATAGTCACTCACTTAGACCGTCAAGCCTCCACAACAAAATAAGCCAACCATCAACATGTATCTGGCCTCGGGCATTTGAAGAAAGAACCCAACATGCACAGACCAGACGCAAATCACGGCTACCTACAGGTAATGAAACACTGCAAACTTCCGAATCACCGGAAATTCGTTTCATGATCTTTCCTCTTTATCGTGCGGCCGCATTGCATTGCATCCGAACAGGTATGTACTCCATTCATCAAAGCTTCAGCCACGAACGCCTAGGGACTCTCGGGGCGCATGCTAAGGCAAGGCCCCCCATTCCCGCCGGGAGATCATCCTGAAGCTATGGATGCCGCCCCGCCCTTAGGCCAGTCTCCAGGGTCCAACAACTCCTTACGATAATGCAACATCAACCGCTACCGTTTACATACCTACCATGTATATCAGATTATCGTCATAAAACTAACCTCGAACAAATCTGAACACTTAATTCAAATAGCATGGTATCCAGGGATCTGTTTGTTCCCATTCATCGATTCGCTCCCAGGCTGCCGTGAATGTGTTATGAATCGAATTTTACCAACGGGATTAGTGAGGAGGGTAGGTCCTGAACAAGCGCAGGCAATCGTCGGTCTGACATCATCTCCAACTGGCTGATGCATAGCCCCTCTGTCAATAATCGAGAATTGATAACAGCAACGGCTGCCTTTTGTCAAATAGCCTTTCGAGCCTGTCTTTTCTCTTCCTCCTCTGTGGCTTTGTCGACTGTCGTATGATAATACCTGCCTTGGAAGCCAGCAACACCATTCTCAGTCAACGAGAAAACCCCAGAAGAAGGAGTACTGACCCCAAGATCTATCTATAACGGAGGCAAGCGAGATGGCACTTGAGACCGGACCCCGAGTCGAGGTTCAACTGAAAGCAACGAGAATTTGCTACTTATCTGGCAATCCTCGCTTCGATTTGGTAGTCCTGCTCACTCTCCGTAACGCCAAAGGGCCTGTTTTTTTTCTCAAGGATGGTTTGCACGATAACAAGCAATTCCAGTCCATCAACTCCGACCAGATCGTGCAATGCATCGATAACGACACCGGTGAGCAGGTGCAAATCCTGCGTCAGGGCTCAGCGATTTCATTATTACGACTTGAGCCCAACCGAGCTGGATACGTGACCTTCACCAATTGCGACTCCCCCGAGCCATATGAACTTGCATTCAACACCTCGTCGCTCCTTCTAAACCACCATTATACACTCCACTTTCATCAGACAGACTTCATCACGCACAGGCCATTAAATATTGCTACGCCATCCACAAACAAAATCCCCTGGATACTAATTGGCGATAACGATATTACCTTCACGACCCTTACTTCCCCCTCAGCACCCCCCAAAATTACCGCCACGCTCACAGCCCCCTCAACCTTTTCTCTCTCCAACAACCCTCCCTTCACATTCACTCTCACTTTCTCCACCAACCCCCAAGCTGCCATAACAGTCCTAGCAGAACGTCCCCTCGTCGCTAGCATTGACTCGGACATCGAGATCCTTGACGCCGAAACAGGAGCCCGGATCGGCCCCGAATTGATCGAGATTAATTCAGATGGACAATCGTGGCAGCGGGAGGATTTCTTGAGAATCGACGATGGGACCTACGTAGAGACGAGAATAGTGAATGCGAAGCGCCTGACGGATTTCGGGAACGAGGGCATGCGGTTGGGAAGGGAGTATGTGTTAAGGCATTTGGGAGCGAGGTGGGGATGGTGGAGTGGGGATACGGTTGATGAGGTGATGAAGTATGCGAGGGAGAGGGGGGGGATGGGGTTGGGGAGGATGGAGGGGATTGAAATCAAGAGTGGAGGGGTGATGAGGTTTAGGGTGGTTGAGTAGCGGGAGGTGTTGAGAATGCGATTCTTACACTCGGATATTTACAAGTATATGGTGGGTTAAGAATAAGCCTTGGTAGTAGCAGGTTTCTTTTGTATTCGCCAGTGGGACCCCAACACACACACACATACACACACACACATCACACATATAGCCAGAAAGCTGGATAAGGTTTGAACGCCTCTTATACCTATCATCTCAGGGGACCTGCCGGGAACAGATCTGAACGGCTGGTAAGTAATAAAACGGTCTATTAAGGATCAGATGTAGATCGAAAGGACAAAGATTCTAGAATGATAATAGGAGGTATCCTCGCGGAGGACAAAAGTATCGGCACCCCTAGAAGCGCGGCGCAACGGGTCAGATTTTGGAGGTCGTTAGGCCACCCCGACCTATTGCGTAGCGTGCCCCTAAATGAAAAATTAGGTCTAGAGGGGTGCCAATATTTTTGTATCTCACTAAAGCAAGGCCACCAACCCGCCGGGAGATCATCCCAAGGCGATGCCTACCGCCCCGCCCGTAAGCCAAGCTCCAGGCTCCAACCCCCACTATTAACACATCTACCACCAAATCCGATCCTCACCAAACATACCTTAAAACAACCAAAACATTGCACGTCCACACAATCCGACTTTTTGTTGTTAAAACCAAGATGCCACAACCCCTCACCTCCGCCGAAATCGTCAACCATCCCGCTTTCAATACAGTGATATGGAACCTCCCACCCACCACCAAAGGCACCTGCACCGTAGCATCGCGCCGCCGCGGCGGTCCTTTCAAGATCGCGTACGAGATCCATGGTACGGGACCTATCCACACCGTCGTAAGTATCTATCTATTTACCTATCTCGCTGGTAAACCGACTCCGTAGGCCATCATCATCATCGTCATCCTTGCATGAAGTTTATCATTGCTTTATATAATTGATCGTGTACAATCACTAAGTTCTATCTGTGCAATAATGAATAGTGGATAATGGGTCTCGGCGCCCTAAAATGGTACTGGCAACGACAAACCCAAGATTTCGGCCATAAAGAGGGTAGTAAGTATTCGGTTCTGATATTTGATAATCGGGGCATGGGCGAGAGTGATGTTCCGCTGTCGCGGTATTCGACGTCGGAGATGGCGAGGGATGTACTGGAGGTGCTTGGGCATGTGGGGTGGAGGGGGGAGAGGGAGTGCCATGTTGTGGGGATTAGTATGGGAGGGATGATTGCGATGGAATTGGTGAGATTATTTGTTGTTGTTGTTGTCTGGGTAGTGGTTGGTGAGATTTTTTACTGACTTAGGGCAATAAAAGGCTTGTCTTGAGCCGAAGAGAATAGCTAGTTTGTCTCTCGTATCTACCTGTGCGGAGCTGTTGAATACAGTCGTATGTGTGCACGCTGCTCGCATCAGGAATATTGCTGATAACATTCTCAGGGCTACTTCCAAGGCTTAAGAGACCGGATAAACATCCTGTAAGCACTCACCATCCCTTCCTTCTTTTTAACTTTCATCCCTCTCATTTCAATTCCATACAGCATCCCCAAATCCCTCGACAAACAAATCGCCGAGATAAAATCCCGCGTCAGCTTATCCTGGCTCGAACAGCCCGACGAAGAAGGCACGTTCCCCACAAACGGCGACCGCTTCGCCGCCCAAGAACTCACTAAACGCCAAGACATCACCGGTTTCACGCGAAAGGGCTTTCTCTTACAAGCTGTAGCTGTGGGGTACCATAAGAAGACTTCAGCGCAGCTGCGCGAGATGGCGGACAGTGTTGGACGGGAGAGGATTCAGGTGGTGCATGGGACTATTGATAATTTGATTACTTTTCATCCGCATGCTGGAGTGTTGGTGGAGGGGCTTGGGGGGGAGGAGATGGGGGTGAGGAAGGTGGTTTTTGAGGGGAGGGGACATTATTTGCCGATGGAGGAGAGGGGGAGGTTTGGGGGGGTGGTGGGGGAGTTGATTGAGAGGACGGAGGGAATGCGAAGTAGCTAAGATATCAATTTGACTACCGGGGTATTTTGACTTCCAATCCCGTATTCAGTGGCACTGCACTGTGCTTCTTGTTGTCATGCTGGAATCTTAGTCCTTTCGATCTACATCTTATCCCTAATATATTGTTTCATCATTTGCCAGCTATTTAGACCTGTTCCCAACAGATCCCCTAAAACGATGAGTGGAGAAGAGGTTCAAGCCTTATCTAGCTTTCTGGCTGCATCATGTATCTAAAGGCATAACCCTAACCCTAGCTCCTCGCCATACCAAGATACGTCTACCTTACGCACGAATACTCTTCTACCTAATAAAAATCTTCGTTATATACCTGTTTTTCACCTCCCCTCCAATTCCACCTCAATCTGCCAAAATTAGAAATAAAAGGCTCAACCATCCAAAGTCATAACAAAGTACCCATATTTCCATAATATGTCATCATCAGATCTTTATCAGCGGCGTCTAGTCGAACATTCAGCACCGACTGAGCCTCCAACAATACTGGAAAGCACAACTCCACGCCGTTTACTTAAGTACGACGATCTCCCGGCATGGGCTAAAGACAACGAATACATCCACTCGCATTTCCGCCCTTCTACGAATTCCTACATGGACTGTTGGAAAAGCTGTTTCTATCTCCACAACGAAACCGGTAACATCTATACTCATTTCGTGGCGATGTTATGGATGATAGTCCTACCCATCATGCTGTATCCTTATGCGAAAGAACAGTATCCTGATGCCGGTGGCGATGACTGGATGGTCTTTGGGTTGTTTTTTCTGGGGGGTGCGATATGCTTTGGCTTGTCGACAGTTTATCATGTACTCAGTAGTCATTCGCAGGTGGTGCATGATGTTTATCTGAGACTTGATTTGTTGGGTATTAGCATGGTTACGGCGGGTTGCTTCCCGCCGGGGGTGTGGTATACGTTTCCGTGCGCGGCGAGGGAGACGAAGATATTCTGGATTGGCGTAGGGGGTTCTTTCTGCGCATCGGGCCTGAATAATGCTGATGTTGAGATCTGCTAGGTTGATCTTGTGACACAGCTCACGGCGGCAATCTTTGTCCTGTTTGTACGACGATTTCGAAAACCGGCATGGCGACCCTTTCGTGGGTTTCTGTTTTCGCTCATGGCTTCCTCGGCTTTCTACCCCATTATCTATGCTTGCTTCCTGAACGGATACCGCCAGATGGATATCGAGGCCGCGGCCAGTCGCTACGCTGTCACAGTACTTTTGTATTTGACTGCCGTTACAATTTACGGTGTCAGTGAAAAGCCTGCTCAAGTGCTTGGTGATGCTAATGAGGCAATAGAGTCGGGTGCCAGAGGTGTGGAAGCCTGGGCGATTTGATCTGTGGGGCCATTCGCACCAGGTCTTCCATATGTTGATGGCCATCGGATTAACAGTGCATTTTTCCGCCTTTGCCAAAGCCTTTGACTATTCCCAGAGAGCGAAGCAGTGCTCAATAAAGGGATTCTGATCCCGCCCATTTCCTGGCCCTCTTTTCGAACCACACTATTGTAAAACCAGAGATAGTTCGGTTCCTCGCAGTGATGGTCCGTAACAACCAAGTCGAAAGCTTTGCAAGTAAGGCTTTCACTGATAAGCACCACTATCGGTACGCTGACATATCAGAAGGGCATCCAGCCAGGGTTGCTGATTGCCGAAAGACCATAGCACTGGTGGCAAAACCCTCCAGCCGGCAAATTAGGCTCAATAGTCTTGGTTAGAGATACTGAGCTTGAATAATAACTCAGTTGTCTCGAGTCTACTTTCCAGTAGTCCAAAAGCGTTCAAGGTCTCCCTGTCGCACTTCGTATCTGCCATGCAAAAATCAGCATTGAAATTTGGTAGGACCACGGGAATGACTCACGCCCAGTGATGACATGTCTGATGCATGACAGGGCTCACATCATTTCCTTCTTCTTCCTCCCCATCGTCAAACACCTCCCTGATACCCATAGACACATATTTCTTCAGCAGCATTCTTCTCCATCTGCCGGTCTCCCCCACGCACTTCCGCCATCTACTGATCTGCCTTTCATCGTCCTCGCACCTTCGCCCCATGAAGAAGCGGCAATACCATTGAAACCAGCCTCTGACATCGTATGTATGATTGATCCAACCTGCAGCCTCCCACTCTTCTATCGTTTGACCAGATGCCACCTTGTATTTGTTGATCTCTGGGTCGTATTTCGGTGAGCTGAGGAACTTCTCAACGTCAAGGCCTGATATCCAAGACGTAGGCAGCTCTTTGAAGTCGTCCGCGATTGTGGTTCCCAACCTTCGCGAGTAAAGAGGACGCCAGTAGGATCCACCAAAGCAACCTTCCCTCATCATTTCTTCCGGGGATTTATTTGGCGTGAAATTCGGCTCGTCTTCGAAGTGGAACGTCCATTCTTCGTCTCGAGTCGGAGGTGGAGCCGTACTTTTCCAAGACGCCCAGCCAGCTCTGATACTATCAATAACCTTTGCCGGCATTTCTGCAACCTCCTCTTGCTTGACCTCATCTCTTCCGCTATTCTTAGCGATTATCTGACGACCTTTCTTTGGTGGGAGACTTGCGTAGTCCTTCTCATCTTCATTGTAGGAAGGGTGTGATGGAGCAGAGGCAATGCGTGCTGAGGATCGGGCCGCAGGAAGTGTAGGTTGTTCAAACTTTCGCTTTTTCGCGTTCGCCCTTTTATTCGAGCCATTGACCCTGACAGGCGGAGTATAAAGTATTCCAAGCTTCCTCAGTTCATCCTTGTTTCTCTTAATATTCTCCTGTCTCTGCGTCTCGATGTCTTCCATGATTTAGAGGGTCTACAGAGAGGCTTTTTGTTTCGCAGAGCTGTGTATTCAGTAACCAAGTAGCCCCTTCTTAGTATTGCGGGAAAGTGCAGCATGGGCCACGCTTATTCTACTCTGTAGCAAGTAATGACACGCAAAGAAGTAAATACTGCGCATATCTAACCACTTGGAAGACGCGATGGTGACTCCATGGCGCAGGACTAGCGGTACTCGGGCATTGACCGGACCGAGAACTCGCCGGTCACCGTGATTGGCTGAGAAGGTTGCCTCGGCATCGATTCTGTGCCTGTGCCTTGACGAATCTCCTGACAGCTATCTAAAGGGCGCCTTTTTAAAAAGTCCTGGCGCCTTACTGACACTCAAATACTTATCATGTAGGAAGACACCTAACGCTTAGTACTGTGTGCGTGCGTTGAACGTCCATTGGCCCAGGTGACAGGCGAGCCGCGAACGAGAGCGAACATCGCGTCTGTTCAACGATGGCAGCGGGCTTCAGCCTTAAGTTGTTGCGCAACAAACTGGGCTTCTCCGGCAGGACAGGCTTGTGGAAGTTCATTGCCCTTCTCTTCGCCCTGATCAACCTCAAGACTCTACCATTAGCCTGGCATGTAAGCGTTGCTGATCACCACAGCCTGTCGTACATACTAATTACACCACAGATACGGCTCATCACAGGTCTACTTAGACAGATACGATCCTCACGTGTTCGTCTTGCCTCCAAATCTGGCCCTTCTGCCCTCTTTCAGCCCGTCATCACGTCGTCTCGCTCACCCTTTCTGGAATGCGACTACAACCTCCATAAATCAAACAGCACATACTTCTCCGATTTCGATGTTGGACGGCTGGAGCTGCTGGTCAGCTTGTGTGGGTATGGTATCGACCAAACGCGGAAGGAGCTGGCAAAGGAAAGTAAAGATGGATTTGCAACTATGCTAGGGGGCGTGAGTTGTAATTTCAAGAGAGAAATCAAGCCGTTCCAGGCTTTCGAAGTCTGGACGAGAGTTTTGTGCTGGGATAATAAATGGATATATGTCATCGGACACTTTGTGAAGAAAGGTGCCGTCAAGCCCAGATCTTATACATTACAACCGTGGAAGAAGAGTAAGGCCAGAAAAGCCGAGGGTACGGGGACTGCCGTCAACAGTGGTGGAGCAAATCCAGGACCACATCCAGCGATATTTGCATCTGGGATTGCCAAATACGTTTTCAAAAAAGGTCGACTTACCATTCCTCCCGAGCGAATCCTGCGAGCCTCCCAGTTACTACCTCCGAAACCCGCAGATCACGAGACACCTCCTATGACGATGACACCTAACCCAGAAACGAACTCAATAGAAGCCACTGCTGCATCGATTGTAAAGGTTTTGACACCCGACAATGCTGGCGAGGCCATGGCCGCTTCACTGACAACCGGCTTTGGCGGGTTTGATGAGTGGACTTGGGAATGGGTCGAGAAGGAGAGAAAACGAGGAATGAAAATCGCTGAGCTTTATCAAGGACTGGAGGCATTGAGCGAGGAGTTCACTGGCGAGAATATGCCAGTTCTGGGCCAGTATTAATGTTTTGACATATACCATGTGCTGTTATAGATTCAATGTGTATTGTAGAAAATAGAAGGCCAGCCATAGACATGATGCCAAGATCACTAGGATTTAATATTTCTTCTTTTGACAAGCTTCGCTTGGAAGAAGTAAGGTAGTGCTGTAATGATATTTTGCGGGGAAAGGTACCTTGGTTTGCTAACCTCAAACTCTCACTACCGCATTAAGAAGACTTGAATAGCCGTTGACCCGTCCTCAGCGGGGTCATCTTGTATCTATATCGATAGCTTCCGCCTTGCCAAGGAAGCCCAAAACCTTCAAACCTCCACCCGCTCTCATTTTCAAGGAACAAGTGTACAGGCTATGGAGGTTATTCAAGCCTAATTCCCTATGATCTCATCGCTCCCCATTTGCCGGACACAGTCGGTGAACCGGAGCTGCGGATTGGAACCCCGCATATCTCACCCACTCCATCTAGGAACTATCTCCGCTGGATTTGGGAGATGGACATTTGTCATATTGACGTACCATTTCGGTTGTCGTACGCTTAGCAATCCGAACGCTTGGAGGAGAAAGTTGCCACGCTGGCTCGGGTACTGGGGTTATCTAACCGGGTAATGATGCATGAAGGATCCCGCGGGCCCGTCGTAGAAGTAGCGATCCATGTCGATTTTCAGCTCAGCCCCGCTTCTTTGGGAGACGTATAAAACAATGATGTGGGTCCACAATAAATGCTCCGGCAGCGTGGCATTCTATCAATACATATCTATTCGGAATGAAGTTCCAAATTTCAGTCGTCTGTGCCTGTCTGGCAACACTGGCTTTTGCTGCGACACCAAGATATAATGCGAGAGCTTTCGATTCTGTGCTCGCTAAGAGACAGAGCTCGTCGGCGTCGGGCTTGGTTGTGGATTTGGGCTACGAGCAGTACATGGGCGTTGCTAATGCTAGTACTGGGCTGAACACATGGAAAGGGTATGCACCCGTTGTCTCTACCGTATCAGGGAAAATTTGACCTAAGACCGCATACAGTATCCGCTACGCTGCACCACCCACCGGCCCACTACGATGGCAGCCTCCCCATCCCCCAGCCCTAAACCGCACTCAAATCCTCCCCGCCAACACCTTAGAGCAAAACTGTCCTCAAAGCCCCGACTCCCCCATCCCCACTGGTTTTAACTTCACAGGCAACGAAGATTGTCTCTTCCTCAGCGTATATGCACCCCAGAATAAAACCAATCTGCCGGTTTTAGTCTGGATCCATGGTGGGGGCTATGGTCAGGGGCAGGGGAATGAGGATATGAGTCCTATTATTAATGCTAATAATAATAATTTCGTTGCTGTGGCGATTCAGTACCGTGTAGGTAATTTGGGACATCGTTGAGGAGAAGTGATCAGAGCCTGACTGTTTCTATAGCTGGGCGCATTCGGTTTCCTGTCGTCGGACGAGGTACAACGGTATGGCGTTGTCAACGCAGGGTTACTCGATCAGAACTTTGCTTTACAGTGGGTCCAGAGCTATATTAGCCTCTTTGGTGGCAATGCTTCCCAAGTCACCATTAGTGGAGAAAGCGCTGGCGGTATGTTAATGCAGTTATGATGTTTTTACATTCGAAGAATACTTATCGAACGCGGTAGGCGGTTCGGTTATGCTTCAGGCTATGGCTTATGGCGGCTATCTTGGTGATTCGCTTTTCACCAACGTTATAGCCGCATCGCCATATCTGCCCCAGCAATTTGGCTATGCCGATTTTGTACCATCGCAGTCTTACTACGCTTTTGCCTCTGCTGCTGGCTGCTTCGGACCTCCAGCTCTACCCCAGAACAACATCAGCAATTCAATTTTCCAGTGCTTGGTTAGCAAGGATACAGAAACGCTGCAGAATGCTAGCGCAACTATCTCTGGTTCCTCAAGATTTGGCACATGGGGTTTTTTGCCAGTCACTGATGGCGTGTTCGTTCAGCAGTTGCCAAGTCAGCAACTTCTCAAAAAGCAGGTAAACGGTATTAGAATGCTCGTAGGAGTAAGTGTCCAATATTTCACCACCTATCAATTTCACTAACAACGCTGCAGAACAACGCCAATGAAGGTCCAGCATTCACACCGCAGAATATTCAAACTGAAGCCGATTTTGTCAATTTCCTCATGAATGCCTTCCCATTATTCACAGAAGATGATGTCTCAAGAGTATTGTTGTATTACCCATCAACCAACGCCTCCGTAGACACAAGCATCCCAGACTTCGCAACAAACGGAATAAGCACACCCACCGCTCTCAATGAAAGCACCTACGCTACAGGACAGCAACAACGTGCAGACGTAAGCCTTATACTCTCCCAAAAAGCCTGTTTTAATAATGCCCTCGTTCTAACCAAAGAAATCCCAGAATGTCTACGCAGAAACAACATTCGTCTGCCCCTCCTACTGGCTCGCTGAAGCCTTCACCAACAATGGCCGCGTCTCCTTCAAATACCAGTACTCCCCAATCGGCGCCCAGCACGGCGCAGATGTATCCTCATACTTCGGCCCAGCCACACCCAACCAAGGACCGGATTTCAACAAAGCTTTCCGAACAATCTGGGGTAACTTTATCACGCAGAATAACCCCTCCATTTCCGCGTCCATTGCAAATGGCCTTAGCACCCCCAACAACACCCTGGGCAATGCGGCGACCAATTTTCCAGCCTGGAGCTTGGCACAGCCGTTGCAGTTGAATTTGAATGAAACGGGTGGGACGGCGTTTAGTACTACGAGCTTTAGTGCCATGGCGCCGAATATTACTGAGTTTGAAGAGCCGGGGTTGGTGAATGATTTCGAGATTGTGAATGCGTATACGTGGGAGGGAGGCCGAGGGGTGAGGTGTGATTTCTGGAGGAGTGTTGGGGCGATTGTACCGGAGTGATTTTTGAGGCTGGGTGGAGCTTTCGAGTGAGTGGTACGCCATGTAAGCAATAATGATGCTTTCCCTGAACAAGACCATGAATTGCTACCCGAGTGAAGTGTATCGATGAGCGGTAGCCCTTGGAAGATCTATTCTAGCAAAGATGGACTGTTTGCCACTTTGTATCAGGTTTCACTGCTTCGCCATCCATGAAACCGTGTAGATAGCACGGGCCAACGAACAAGTATCCACGCTCGTCCCCAGAAATTCCATATTTCTGCGCAAGAGTATCCTCGATAGGACGGAAGATCAACGGAACTCTGCTGCCCTTCGCAACAAACACTTCGTCGCCCTTCTCCAGTGTCTGAGGCCCCACACCTAGAAAGCCTTGACTAGTCAACCAGAATTTATACTCCCTAACCGACATCCTTATTATCGCAGTAATCGTAATCAGGTCTTGATCTGGGCTATTATGGAAAGTCGCGTAACCCTTTCCTTGCTTTACGGCGGACGTAGCTAGTTCCCACCAGGCCTCAATTGTAATTAAGTGGTTGGGTTGAATTCTCCTTACTTCGCGATCTAGATCGACCATGCCAAGTAATACAGTCGTCCAGAACGCACATCTGGTTTTGGAGTCTTTTATGTCGAGCAGACTCCACCATTTTTCCAAGCAACTTACATCTTCTTTGAGTTCTCCCATTTGAGAAATTGAGAGCCCAGTAGGGTTCTTAATGGTGGATACCAAGTCGACCTTGCAGGCTTCGACGGCAAGAATTCTATCTGTAGTCTGCTCTGTCATGAATCGTTCTCCATTGGAAGCCTTGTAAAGTAGGCTTGGAATTATCGGACTGCGTTGGCGAGTCCAGTCGCATACCCAAGAAGGCAGCTCATAAGCATTGTTGGGCTCGACCCCAATCGCATACATCAACGCGTCAATTGATCTTTCCCCCTGGAACAACACTCTAGTTGCATTAGTGAACACCTTGTCTGTGCTCAATTCATAGCTAGGCTCGATCAGTCCATCCTTGCTGTACAGAATCCCGTGAAGTGCGTAAACATGATCGCGAGGATCAGAGGCTTTACGTCTACATGAAACCCAGAAGGCACGTGAGATTGTTATTCCGCCATTCAGGCCATCCTTGTTAAAAGCTAGAAATGCTCCTATCTTGGACCTTGCTCGAAGGAGAGACTTGGCTGTGCCACGATCTCCATACCAAAGATCTTCCGCAGGACCACAACAGCCATTTTCGTGCGTCCTTATGCTCTTAAATAAACTAGAGAAAAGTGAGAGTGGCGCTTGGTACTCGCCAATACGCACGGTCGCTTGAGCGGAGAGCATAGCTTCCTGCATGGTCCAGACGCGAGTCCACCACGGGCGGCTCAATATTGCAGCCAGCGAGCGCATTGAAGCAGACCAAACCGGACATGGTCCAATCGCTTCCTGGCCGATCACTCTAAAGAATGGCATCTGGTAGAAGTGGTGGCCCGTATTAAGCAACTCCAATATCCTGATTGCGCCGGGGATGTTGGGTTCAAGGGTAGCATGCTCTGGGGAAACTAAGGGTGGAAGGGTACTCAATAATTGTTCTGATTGGGGTGTCCGCGTGAAACTCTTGACGCGGTCCTCAGGGATCCAATAATCTAGCTCCTCTGGGTGTTCAGCATTGCTTATCATGTCTTTAGTCTCACCAAGCCAAATCTGGACTCCTTTGCCATGTCGATATATATCGTCCATCACTCGAACTTGAGACGAACGTTCGTGCAGATCAAACTGATTTATGCATATGGCATCCGTCCAAATGACTCGAGGTACATCGGGACTGCGGAGGTACCACAAGGCAGTGTGCAGATTGTTGGTTATCTTAATAACGCCACTGGTGGTGATAATCTCACTGTTTAGACTTGGGTCTCCCCACACATAGGACAGCGTCTCATATTCTAGCTTACTTTCGAGGGATACAACACTCAAAGAACATGAAAGTGGCCGACGGTCGGCGGCAGGCTGCAATGTACAGAGACGGAATTCCCGCCGGTCTAGGCTGAGCTTCTCGTAGACATAGTGTTTGCCACCTACCGATATTAGCCATTACGATCCATAGAACGAGACAATGGTATTCTAGTGGCCACCACATAAACTGGGTGAGCATACCTTGAGCTGCATAGTAGGGCTCTGGTCGAGGTTGGTGAGATAAGCCTCGTAGGCGAGGCTGGTCTTCAGATACTGCCGCCATCTCTTGCGAGCCTTTTGGCTCGGAGTTAACACTCATAGTGTCTGTGCAAATGCTGCCCGAGATGCTGGAAGTCTTACTACTGACTACAAGCCGATTATATAATGTAAGCCCACTTGATGAATTGCCGAACACGTATCTGACCCCGTCGTTCTCTAGTTACTCTGGAAGGCTGAAAGCTTCGCCTAGTATAAAGGAAATCAGCATACCGATATTGTATAAGGTTTTTCGCGCCTCTAGAGAGACAGTCTCGCGTTCTTATCACTGTCGCATCACAGGCTTGACCATTAATGAATTCAATTATCCCGGGTTCAAAATCAATATATTTCCGTCAATAATGATCATTGAAAGAATTTCTCAGTCTTCTAGAATGACACGGTCACCATAGGTTTCGTACATTCATCGTGGAAGTAACGGTGTTCTTGTCTTTGAGGACGTAAGCTGTGGTCAGATGAGCTAGGATGCCAGGAGAAGTTCTAGCCAGACTTAGAGAAAACAAGCGTGTGGAAGCCGCATTGAAATGCACGCTTTGCCAATCGTTTCATTGTTTAGTAGAAGCGCTTGCCGCGTCCCATTATGCCCTTACTGTGGTATGGGGCTGGACCTAAAGCTGGGCCCCGGAGCGGAAGGAGCCGAGTCGATCTCTGGTCTCGTCGCCCGGGTGACCAGCTTCAGGGAGTTTCCAAATAAAAGCATCTTTCTCAACCTTTTCACGATGATTACACTCTGCTGGATCTAATCATATATGTTCGACACCTCTGAGCTCTCGTAGACGACATGTCACCCCTTCAGGCCCCACTGGCAACAACCAACGCCCATCACACGGTCCCCCCAATCGCTCGTCTACCCAACGAGATCCTTCATCAGATCTCTAGCCTCCTCCATCCCCTACAAGTTGCAAATCTACGACTCGCGTGCAAAGCTTTCTCGACAATTGCTCTGCAATACCTCGTCCCCGAGATACATCTTATCTTCAAGCCGAGTAGCTTTGACCACCTGCGCCTGATCTCTGAACACCCCGTCCTAAGTCAACATGTGCATACACTCTTCTACGAAGCAGACAGCCTCGAAGACCTCGATAGTATGAAGGAATGGAAGAAAAATATCATCGTTCCTGGCTGCTACAATAACATTGACTCTAAGCTCATGCCTTCTCCACCACCTGATGCCAGCCAGCGCGAAAAGCGGGCGTACAGACGGCACATGGAAAAAGTCTACAAAGCACCACGGTATATCTATTCGGCAACACAGCTCAAAAATGCCTATGAGGAATACAAGCATTTCGTCTGGGTTCAAAATCATATGAGGCAGTACGACTACAACTCTGAAGTGATCAGGGAGGCGATGGCCAAGCTGCCAAAATTGAAAACAATCGAGCTATCGTTGTCGTATTGTCTCCGCAATGGTCGTAGCCGTAAGCTGGAGAAAGCTTTTGCGAAGGGTTTATCCGTGGCTTGTGGCGAGCATGGACACGGGGCGCCCTGTGGGGTTGGACAACTGCGGTCACTGCTCTTGGGTGCTAGTGATGCTGGTCTGGAGATAGAGACCCTTCGATGTGGTAATGTGCAATGGCAGTTCTTCGCAGAGCGTGATTCCGTATTTGACAAGTTAAAGCATGCTATGCGATGCCTTCGTACTCTGGAGTTCTACATCACGACTCGATCTGACGAAGATATTGACTCTGAGGACCTCCATTATCAGGAAACCGTCCTTTGTGCCGCGTATATTGAAGAAACTGGGCGGCTCCACGATTTCATATCCTCAGCGCCACAATTAGAAAACCTGACGGTTCAATTCGACTGTGACAGTGCCGAGCCTCCGGCGCGTCTGAGCGACCTCGTTGGACATTTCTCATGGCACTCACTAAGACTTGCATCGTTTAATATGATCAGCACAACCGAGGAGGAGTTGATGGAATTCTACGAACGCCACGCCAAAACTCTACGAGAGATACGCATCGAGTCTATGCACCTTGATTATGGATCATGGGCTAGTACTTTCGAACGAATCCGCAAGACGCTGTCACTTGAAAAGGCCACCATCTGTGGTTACCTTGCCGCGGAGGACCCACCCGAGTCTATCTACTTCGGCTTACCACCGGAATGCATTAGCGATGGCGATATACCCGGCATTGGAGTCGCTATTGAGAAGTATCTGGTTGGGAGTGACGGAGGCCCGTCATCGTTCAATTTTGCTGATTATGATGGTCCGGAAGAGGATTAGTGGCTCGAGAATGCGGTATTAACAGGCCCTGAGCTTTACGCACATGGCTCCATGGANTCGCTATTGAGAAGTATCTGGTTGGGAGTGACGGAGGCCCGTCATCGTTCAATTTTGCTGATTATGATGGTCCGGAAGAGGATTAGTGGCTCGAGAATGCGGTATTAACAGGCCCTGAGCTTTACGCACATGGCTCCATGGACCGCAGTTCCCCTCGCTCCGGAAATAAAACAACCCAACCGAGCGTTCCTCTCGCTATACGTATGCATCATTATGGCGGACCCGGGCTTGAGCAATACTCTAGTGGTATTTAGGCTCCAAGTGTCATTCGGGAAGGGAGGTGTTGTGGTTGAGGAGAAAGAACTAATTTCTACCAAGGATTGCACATGGCTGTAATTTGTGCACTATAGCACCCAATACACTTGATGTTATTTAATTTAATTATAGAAAACCAGAACGACCTTATCTTCCATCATGGCTGGCAACTACCTCCAAGCCTCAGCACTCCACAATCCTTTTCATGACGGAGGAACCTGTTGCTCCACGCTCGGCCAATGTATCACCACCTCGTCCCCTCCCACCAACTCCACAGGCACAACAGCCTCCCTCTCATTATCAAGCGCCAATTCATAACTCCCAGGATAAAGCACCGCATCACCACTCTCTGCGTACCTGACCATATTCCCCACCGTGACCGGAATCGTCAGTGTCGCACTCGCTCTTGGCGCAATACTAGCCAGTCTTTCAAAACCTGCGACCCATTTGTTGGGATAGGGTGCTGGACCTGCGTTTGTCGTGTTGGCGAAGAGGATGGCTGTGTAATCCGAGGCTACAGAACCGGTATTCGTGACTGTAACGGTATAATTGAAAAAGGGAACAAGATCCGTATACGCGTAATCTGGGTGCGCGATTGAGAGGAGATCGGAGATATTGAATGTGGTTGAGGAGTTGGATGAGGGAGCGGAGATACTGAAGTTCGTATAGAATAGCCCTGTGCCGAACTCATAGACTGGCGTGCCGGTATACCATTTATACGTCTGGCCGGGGTTTCCGTCGCTGGAATTAGGCCGAACACTCATGTCGTCTTGAGAGAATTCGAAGACGTAGTCAGCGGGGTACTGCGTTGTGACGAGGCGTCCTGCAGGCGCGCGAGCTCCGGTGAGGATGTCGAGAATGGCTTGGCCCCCTGATTGCCCTGGGTAGCCGCCCCAGATGAGGGAGTTGATGTTGGAGTTGTCCTTGAGGGAGGAAGAGTTTACTTGGCCGCCGCCCATTTGGAGGACGACGACTGGTTTGCCGAGGGAGCTGAGCTGGGAGATGAGGTCGAGTTGGTTGCCGGGCCAGGTGATGTTCATGCGGTCCATGCCTTCGGCTTCAACGGTGTTGTCGATGCCGCCGGCGAAGATGATTACGTCGGATATGTTGGCTGCTGATAATGCGCCGGGGAAGTACTCTGTTGAGTTTGAGGAGATGTTGGTGCCGAATGCGTAGTTGACTGTCAAATTGGAAGCTTGTGCTGCTGCAAGAGGACTAATTAGGTAGGGTGGTGTGCCGAAGTAGTTTCCTTGCATTTGGACGGTTGCGTTGGCCCATGGACCGATCAGAGCGATACTTTTCACGGCGCTGGAAAGAGGAAGGGTTCCGTCGTTCTTGAGCAGAGTGATTCCTTCGACGGCCGCTTCGTAGGAGATGTTCTGCGCATCTGTGGACACGACATCGTTCCAGGTGAGTTGGCGGTACTCGCTGCTGTTGCCATCGAAGTAGCCAAGGCGAACGAGATTCGAGTAAAGGCGTATTACACCCTGCTCGATCTCTTCCCGGGTAATTTCGCCAGCTATAATTGACTCATTGAGGTGGTACTGATAGGTCGTACCGCAATCAATGTCTGCACCTGCTCTGACGCTGTCTGCCGCCGCTATCGATTGGTTCGAGGCGTACATGTGAGGGTTGTAGATGTTGTATGCTGCATCACAGTCTGTGGAAACATAACCGTCGGTCGTATCAAAAGTCCATGTATCGCGTAAAAGCGTTTGCAAGAAAAAGGAGTTTGCGCAGCTCGGGACTCCGTTGACTGCATTGTACGAACACATGACACTGTTTACTTTTGCATCTCTTGCGGCATTTAAAAACTGTGGTGTGTAGAACTCGGCGAGGTCTTGCTGCGTGATCATCGCATCGTAACCCAACCGCGATACGTTATTGTAATTCTCCAAATCGTACCCTGCGAAGTGTTTTGCGGTGGCAACGATTTTCAGATGTTCAGGCTCAACGCCGCCTTGCATGCCTGTAATGTACTCATACGCATATTGAGAGACTACGAATAGATCTTCACCTGGTGTTTCCTGGCCGCGCCCCCACAATGGACTTCTGAAAGCATTGATGTTAGGAGCGTAGCTGTCAAGACCGTACTTGCCTGCATTGCTGAATGCACGAGCTTGAGTCGATATCAGACTCCCGATTTGATTTATCAATGTGCGGTTCATTGATGCCATTGAAAGTATCGGTGAGGGAAATGATGTTGCCCATTCATAGTCCCCTGAGAGGGAGAAATTGGCCCGATCCAAACCATGCAAGGCTTCATTCCAGACCTGATAGTCGGGCAGACCAAGTCGAGGCACGCCTGGAGCGGTGTTACCGGTTTGATTGATCAGTTCCTCGAGAGTGAAAAGAGAGATGAGGGAAGTGGCGCGGTCTATGTAGGGGGCGGATTGGTTGCATATTGTGTACTGGCTTAGAGGCCCACTCGAACAGTCTGGGAAGGACAACGTGATGGTTGCTACGGTTTGAGGTGTTAGGTCAGGCTGGGCTTCGGAGCTGTAATTGACTTGGCCAACGGGGAGGTTCTGTGCAAAAGTCACCGACGCGATGCCGGTGACAGCGATAATCAGGGAGCCGGAGGACAGCATCTTGGAGCCTTAGTGGAGACAAGCGGAGTGTACACGCATGGAAAAATGACTTTTTCTCGCCATGACCTACATGAGCTCCCCTTAGGTTATATATATTTCCTCCATTGCAATATCATCATCCCAATGGTAGGGGCGGTTGTTCGCCTCTTGGCCAGCAAGGATACCTGCATGAAGTTGTATTCATCCAATGGGCATCGATTCTCGGTGACAGCTCTGGATAATTGAGCATCTGGGTGGCTTGATGTCCCCGCATTCTCCGCACGGAGCATCGATAGTCATCCTGTATGCATGGCCAGTGGAGGTATGGAGGTTAGTAGCCGTGGGAAGAGGGCGGCCGGATGAATAGCCACATGGCTGTTCACCTGCTCCAGCACAGACCATCCGCACTGGGCCGGGAGTGGTAATGCCGTCTACTTTGCAGGCACTGCGATGATGATATCTTGCCAGGAACGAAGGTGATATCTTGTTTTGATCCCCGCAAGGACTTCCCCAGGGGGTTTTAGCCGAACTTTAGGGCTGGCTCGATCTGCAAGGGGCCGGCCCTACGAATTAGAACCACCGGCTAAATTTATGTAGACCAGCAAACAGCCTAAATTCAAGATTTGCCGGGTTCAAAACAACCAACACCGCAAACAACTTCAATCTGAATTGCAATTGATACATTCTGTCATATCAAGCCTCACGCTCTCTCCCGGGTTCTCCGGTCAAAATATAAGGCACAGAGTGGTTACTCGTCACCCTTCAGTATCATATCGGTGGTCGCGTTGGGGGCATGGGGGGCCCTCTTGGCACTTGAGAAGTCCTGCCTAGGGCCCAATCCAGCTCGGACTCGTACACAAATGCAACCTTCAGCCGCTGTATTTTGAGCTTGGATATTACTAATACAACCTCTTTATCAGAAATTCTTTCCAGAGCTCCTTTAGCTCATCATATTGGCCTTAACGGAGCTCTCTATCACCAATCTACCCCTTTGAATTGTAAGATAGTATACCCCCCGTATCTTGTATCTCTCCTCTTTGTTAGCTCCAACGCGGTATTCCTACCTACTCAGTTAAACTTACTAGGTTATTACCTATTGTCAAGTGTTTTATAATAATAGATTACTTAGAAACTCTACGTCTTCATGGATTATTAGCGTGCTGTATAGCGCGAAAGACAATGCGTAACGTAAGGTAGGTATGTATTCAAAGGTACGCGTCCGTTGCTATTTATAGGCGCTAGCGTACCAGCGAGGTGGGGATAAGGCAGGAGTCGACCATTCTATACATGTGTACGAAGCATCAAGTCTCTTTGCCTAGAGCCATATTTGGATCCATCATCATATTAGGTTCGAAGTTCTAGCAATGGATTCCAGCGAATTTGCTGAAGCCTTTCGGAAGGCGCTTGTTGACCTTGAGGCTCCATGGGCACAACCGAAGAATAATGGCCTCTGTTCATCAACTGACACGGAAGGGCAACTTTGCGATATCTGCGCAACCTTTGCATGGGATCCATTCCTTCCGCAGTGGTATGGACCCTGCGACCTGACAGCTCCTAATTCAAAGGTTCCTGCGCTTCTTGTTTCCAAGGCATTTAGACACTACGAGAGCCTGCACTCTCTAATGACGTCAGCCAAACAATGCCCCCTATGTGCCATGATAGAAACAGAGATCCTGCAATACTACGTCTGGAGAAGCTGTCGGGAACAGCGAGTCCACACATTGGCTGAGAGTTTAGTGAGAAATCGGGGGCAATTTTCGACACAGGAGCTACAACTCTCGAAGAGAAGCCTCAGGTCTAAAATACTACTCTGGACAAAGTGTGAATCTACGTCATATCCGACTCAGCGGAGCGGGATATACATTATCTGCACCGAGTGGCTAGAGCAGGACCTCCAAAGGGAAATTCAACCGCGCCCTACGTTCACCAGTCTTCGGACTTCAGGTCCCAACCCAAGTCGTTATCCTTTTCTAGAGGTATACGCGCCGAAAGGTAGGACTTGTTCTTCCTGCCCCCAGATGCAAGCTGACATAATGAAGGAGATTATTTTCATTCGCTTGGGCTGTCCATCGGCGATCCATTTTCCGCGAGCTCGTCTCCAACATCCAAATTTTCATTAACAAGTCAATGGGTGAGGGACTGCATACTCCATCACCAAGAGTGCTCTCTTCCATGGCCTTGCTGTGATGCTGTTGAGGAATACTTGAGACCTCTCCCAACAAGGATCCTTGAAGTCAAGAGATTTTTAGACGTAATAACAGTTCGTCTCAGAACAAACATCAATCTCCGTGCACGCTATGTGATACTAAGCTATTGCTGGGGTCCTGTCCTTAGCTCATCCTTCAAGGCTACAATGTCACGACTCGAAGAGATGCACCATAATATACCATTACACAGGCTTCAGCAAACTCACCGGGATGCTGTTATAGCGACAATTTCGCTGGGCGTAGAGTATTTGTGGATAGACGCACTCTGCATATTACAAGACTCTAAGACAGATTGGCAAATTGAATCGATGAAAATGGACCAGTATTATCGAAACTCCTACGTGACGATTTGTGTTGACGCAGCAGTGAGTAGCAATGACGGATTCCTTAGTCATCGGTCCCCTAGCCCCTTCGATTCGCTTCATATCAAGCAACAAATACCTTCAGGGTCCATAGAAAATATGTTCCTCAGTCGCCCTGTCTATGGGTACTTTGGTGTTGGGCGGAGAGAAGCAGTCAATCTTTGGTACAACAACGTAGAGATGTCTCCGCTGGCAAGTCGTGCATGGGCTTTTCAGGAACGATTGCTTTCTCCCCGCAAGATTCATTATGGTCAGGACCAGATCTTCTGGGAATGCCGACATCATAGGCAAGCCGAAGGTGGCGCAACACACCTCCCTAAATCCAATTGGGGGCTGCTCAAGGAGTCAGACTTTGCATTCAATACAACTCTAGAAACTGAGAGTAGGCCTTTAGTCCACAAATGGTATGACCTTGTCGAACGCTACTCCGCTCGCCGTTTGACTAGGATCAGCGACAGACTCAGAGCAATATCGGGCATGGTTAAAGTAATTGAAGATCATATATTGTCCGAAGCTCCCAACTCCAAGTACGTCGCCGGTCTCTGGACACATGCCCTCCACTGGGGTCTCTCGTGGCGTATAGAAGCCGCTATGCCAGTACAACGGCCGGAAGACAATCACGTCCCTTCATGGTCTTGGGCTTCAACTGATGGGGAGATTGTATATAGTGCTGGGGGACTGGAATATCAAGCTGCTTTTGAGCTCATCTCAGCGAGCTTGCCTCCCCTTGATGACCCTTACGGCTCTAGACCCAACATGTGCTTGAATGTTCGAGGTCGTTTGCAACGTGCAGTTTTAAAGGGTGAAAATCCCCGACACATATTCGCACCAGCGGGAATACTTGACTCGGAATCGGTTGTAGAAGGAGGCTTAGTAGGGGATTACTGGGACGATCTGCGCCTGGCAAGAAGAGGAGACCATTTTCAGTGTTTACAGCTGTGGGAAGTCTACCCTACTTCGGGTCCAAGTCTTCCGATGACACACCCAGTGGTATTGCTTGCCCCAGCTGCTGACATCGGGAAAAACTGCTTTCAGAGAATTGGTTATGCTAAAGTTTATCATGATGATTGGTTCAGGAATTCTCCTTTGGAGGATATAGCCATTTACTGATTCTAAGATTTTCATGATGGTTTCCTGTCACTTTCGAATTGCGGCACAAACTAATTCAACCGAATGGCAAGTCCCTAGCTCTATTAAAGGACACACTTCCAATTCGACATCTATGGCCTGGTTCCTGATAGTAACCGTAAATAAAACCATACAAGACTGATGGTGCGGCAACCGACTTGACCATTTTCTTCCTCTCACCCGAATAATCTCTTTATTACGTTCCTATCTGTTGCAGTTACCGACTGCACCAAAAGGCGACGCCGCTTCTCACGGAGCGGTATTGTAGCATATGTGGTCTTCTCACAATCCTATCTCACTGCCTTATCAAGCTTATTCAACTCAATGCAGACCCTCTATCGCAACGTGCACAGGCTCGCAGGTTCATTATACCACGCAGCACAAAAGGCAAGCAAACCCCCCCTTCTATTCATTACACTATCCAAATAACTTATATCACCATTAGGTCCATGCACATACCCTACTCCACTCCCTCCACGAACCATCTTAATTCTTACCCAGCATCTTCGTGCTTCCCGTATATCTTATGCGTTCAGCAGGCGCACGCATCTTTATCCAGGGCCTTTGTAAAGCCGAACTCGGGCTTCAAGCTCCCCCAATGGGCATTATCTCCTTTGATTAGGCTTTCATCATTCACGTTTCAGGCTCCTATCTTCGCTTCGTTTGCAACTTTACATTTCCACTTGCGAACTTCAGTCATGTACTCAAAGAATGGCCGCCGTTGCCGGAGCCTCAAAAGTACAACCCTGGGAAAGGCAAGCCCGAAGAAGGCCTTGAATTTCTCAAGTCATTCTTCGGAGTCAACGGTCACTTCCTGCTGGGTCTAGATGCCGACTACGCACCAAGCATCATCAATCCAATCAATGAATCTACAGCAATTGGCCCTCGTAACGGTGTTGGTGCTCCAAACCCTCGAATCTGTTTCTCGGAGACGCGCACGGGCTACCTGTACGATGTTTTGACGGGTGCTTCTACGCTTCATATTGTGATCTTCGCCTCTGATATCCAGGGTCCTATCCGCAAGGCCCTGAAGAAACTATCACTGGCGATGACATCTCCTACTGGGTTCTACCATAAATAAGGTGGCAAGGCACGTTTCAACCCTGTCCTAGTCACCAAGTGTCTTCCTCGGGAGACAGTCCCGCTGCTGGCGCAAGATGAGTTCACCAGTCTGAGAGACAATTGCACACTTCTGTATGATGATAGAGCTCCGGATGAGGATGCACATACGTGTTACCAGGTTGATCATACCAAAGGTGCACTGATATTTGTCCGGCCCGATCTGTGGATTGGAACCAGTGTGTTCGTGGATCAAGTAGATGAGATGGGGAGATATTTCGCAGAGTGGCTTCTACCCAGTGCATGAAATAGGGACAAACATCCTTAGATTTATCAATGTTTTCCTTGTCCTGCTAGCGGAGGAACTAGGAAAGGAGCAAGAATGCCACAGAGCTTTTGTTAGCCTTTTTGGCGTAAACGAGGTCACATGGGTTGCGTTTCGCTAGAAGATTCTGCCATCCATCAGTAGCAGGCGTATCCGTCGATGGCAGGACTCTCGTAGGTCCTACTAATAGATCTTGTGGTAACCATAAGTTCTGCACAATCCGCTCGCCATTCATGGATGGGGCACACCCCATGGCATCATTAGTGTGTGCAATTGAGTCCTGGTCCCTGCTAATCCTATTCAACTATCGACTTACTGTCTTAGGTATATCTCCATTATGAAATAACTCCTTGCGTCACTAGCGAAGGATAGATGTCGTCCATGGTGGCAACGCAACATATAAGTCAATGTAGTAGAATTCATGGGTTGAGGACATGCTTAGAGCTAGGATTCTCAGGGCTAGCAAGTGCTCTAAGCTGATAAACTAATCATAGACGTATCTGCGCCTCCAGCTTGCCCTTCAAGGAGCCTAAACTGCGTCTTGGAGCAGTCATAACCCCATGAATTGACAGTGGGGTTTGAGGCAGGCCATGGGCATGATTTTTCTCCGTATGGGTGCCTTCTGCCGCCTCTTCCATAAGGGTGGTAATTAGTAAGAGTTAGGACCAATTTTTATGTAAATAGGCGTCATGACCCCGAGTATTGCGGAGTATGTTACTCTGGTCCATAATCCGATGAGTAGCGCTCACATTTCCCAATCTTTAGTGCCTAATGCTCGTTAAGCTCGCTTATGGCTATGATCTCACTGTGAAAGTAACAGGGCAAACTGTGTAGCGGCTTGTTACACACTTGCAACATAAGCAAAATCTTGGTCGTACTCAAAGAAAACCCCAACCTTGTTTGGAATTGCCTATAGAGGCAATTCATAGGACCTCAATAGCATTTTGAGAAGCTTTTATAACCTCAACACAAGATGACGCCATGGGACCTTATACAAAACTGTGTCTTGCATACAAGTGGATTGCTTCTGTTCCTTTTTGGGCTTGCAGCTGTATGGGTGGCTTCTTCATACTTTAGACTTCGCCGCATCCCAGGTCCATTTGTCGCATCTCCGACAAACATTCCACGCCTGCTTTGGGTTCGCAATGGAGATGCTCCTGATACTCACATTACACTCCATCGTGAATACGGCCGTTTGGTTCGCTTTGGTCCAAACATGATTTCAGTATCCGACCCGGCGGAGATTTCAAACATCTACAGCTTCAACGGCAAGTATCCAAAGTCGGACTTCTATCGGGCCCTTTCCTTCTACGTCAAAGGCAAAGCAATTCCTGGGCTCTTCGCAACTCAAGATGAAAATCTTCACCGCCTTTTGAAGCGACCAATCGCGGCAATGTACTCGATGACAAGCATGGTTTCATACGAGCCTCATGTCGATTCCACTATCAGGACTTTCTTCAATCAGCTCGACAATCGCTTCGTTAGGACAGGACAAGTTTGCAATCTTCATGATTGGCTGCAAATGTTTGCCTTCGATGTAATTGGTGAAATTACTTTTTCAAAGAGGGTTGGGTTCCTAGAACAGGGGAAGGACATTGAGGGAATCATGGGTAGTAGCTGGCGCTACTTCTCTACCGCGTCTTTGATATCTCAAATGCCCTGGCTGGACTACATCTGGGTCAAGAACCCTATCTTACAGCGGTTGCGCAAGGCAAAGATAAACCCTATCGTTGCCTTTGCACGTACTAGACGAGCGGAGCATGAAAAGGAGGTCGCCAACAGTTTTGATATTGCAGATGAAAATGCCGAAGCCAATAAACACCGTGACTTCCTCACCCGCTTCATGGAAGTCGAGCGCAAAGACTCTGCGACCCCAGCTTGGGCAGTGAACGCCTGGGCCACCTCTAACATCACTGCTGGCAGCGACATAACGGCCATTCTTCTCCGGACCATTTTCTACAATCTTATCAAACATCCTTCTTCTCTTGCTGCTGTACGCCGAGAATTGTCCTCGCACGGCGTAGATGAATCTGCAATAGTGACGTGGAAACGGGCCACAAGCCTCCCATACCTAGACGCCATCATCAAAGAAGCAGGCCGCATGCATCCCCCATTTGGCCTCCCATATGAGCGTGTTGTTCCTGCTGGTGGGGCTATGATCTATGGCGAGCAGATTCCACCAGGAACGGTGGTGGGCATCAGTGCTTGGGATGTTCACCGCGACTATGAGATTTTTGGGAAAGATAGTGATGTTTGGAGACCCGAACGATGGATTGAAGCGTCTGAGGAGGCCCGAAGGAGGATGGAGGGAGCACTGTTGACATTTGGCGCTGGGCATCGAAGTTGTATAGGGAAAAATCTTAGCTACTTGGAGATCTATAAGTTGGTGCCTACTATGGTTGGGAAATATGACGTGAGTCTCAGAGTTCTATCTAAGTTCCTATCTTGCGAGAGAATGACAGTGGCTGACAAGGTGCATTTTGAGGGATTCAGATTGACTTTGCAGATGGCATTGGAAATGACTGGAAAGTCGACAATAAATGGTTCACCAAACAGACAGGGCTGAATGTGCGACTGAAGTACCACGCTGCCAAGTCGTGATATGGAAGCAGATGTGAAGAAGGAGATTCCATTCAGTAGCCCTGAATGATTGAAGATTGGCCTCGGATGGTAGTCAGGTGAAAAGTGATGAATTAAATATGAAGTAAATCAAATTGTTGTAATATGGCTTAGCTACTCCACCACCATTTTCTCATTTCTACATATTCTTAGTACTCTAGAGTCTTCTGCCCCTATCTCTGCGTATCTGCCCTGCAGAGCATCATGCATACGGAGATTTCTCAGATAAATCACATTTCGACAGGCAACGCAGTGTTTACCCTGATAATCTCATTCCTAGATTGTGACTCTATTTCTAGGCAATAGTGAAATTCTAGTCATCAAACTCGAATGCTCGATCCCCGGCTCATCATTATATCCATTGACTTTAATAACTCGACTATGTCTCGCTTAAGCAAACCACCATTCAAAGGATATGAATAGACCCTAAATTGTTGCATCAATGAGCTGACATGCTTTTTTCAGCTGATGAGAAGTCTCCACGACCTACTCGAGTCATAAGCAGTTGTGACACGGAATCTACTACCAGACTTACAAATTTCTCATCGAAGACTTGGAAATGATTTCCTGGAATCTCGAGGACTTCCATTGCACCACCAAGTAATTCTTCCCACCTCTTCACGGCATCATCACGAGCAGCTTGATTGCTAAGCCAGTCGTAACGTACCCCACACAGCTTCTCCGTGTCAAGTATATCCCGACTTCGCAGCATTACAGCTTTGATAGGATAGATCATCGGGGGCGAATAGTTTCCTAGTAAGTAGGCGTTCCTTTTGAATTCAGTCTGAAGACACGTGTTCGTCTTAGTTATACCGTTCTTGATCTTGCGAGGGCCACTGAGGACATAGTCAATAACCTCATCTGGGAGAGGCTCATGATTGCGTGGAAAGGGAGCATCAATCAAGATAAGGCCTTTGACATCGAAGCCTGTGGACTTGAGCTGAGCTGCTACTTCGTAGGCAAGCACTCCACCAAAGGACCAGCCTGGAAGGTGACTTAGCCAACAAGGATTTGAGCTGTGAGAGTATCACCTAGAAGGATCAGGCTTACCACATAAGATCAATGATTGAGTCTCAAGTTTCGGGATGAGGGCTACATAACGAGCGGCCATATCCTGCAAGCTCCTAATGGCAGGCTCATTGTTGGCGTAATCTGGATCGGAAAAGCCATAGATATCGCGATCAAGGTCTTGTAACTTCTTGTAAAGTAAAGTGCCTGTCTCTTAACTAAGGCGGCTTCTCTTAGCCAACGCAGCTCAATGGCATTCTGGTGTTGACTTATGATTGTGGCAGAAGCGCATGGGGTTAGTTTTGAGCCTGGGTTCTCCACCACTAGAATTTCCACTTCGGCAGAGTTACTCTTATTTGATCTGTGAAGCTGTACTTGAACGGTCTTGATGTCGCTTGGTGACCTGTGGGTGAGAGGACTGGCGAATGTCATGTTGCTCATCACTAGGATGTAGTCTTTCGGTAAGTCCAAAATCAGCTGCGCCGCCTCTAAGCATATTTCATGGTACACAGAGGCGGGACAGATTGGGGTGCCTCCAACATCATGGCCACAGATGAGGGGACCAAGCTCTCGTGTGGTGGTCTCAAAGTGAATCATTCCTTCTATAGACAGACCGCTTATCAATCTTGGTAAGAGCTTGAACCCAGTGTTGTCGGAAGCAACAACTTGATCCGCCGAGCTTTCAGAGCCCTCACGGAACGGAACAACAAACTTCTGACCCTGAAGAGGATAGCTGGGTAGACTGGTCACCATTGCCCCGGTGCCAGAAAAGACTTCGCGCCAATTGATGTTGCCTTTGGTATAAAAAAGCTGACTAAGCATGGAGCCGATTGAGAGCCACGCATCTTGGCCCTTCTTTAGCACTGGAACAGTAGGACTTGAGTTCGAAGCCAGGATACTGTTTACCAACGGAGAGACAGTTGGGTGGGGGCCTATTTCAAGAAGTCTGGCTTCATGAAAACCACCTGCTGCATTTATACTACCAATAACGTCTGAGAAGCGGACTGGAAGACGCGCATGCATGGCAAAGTAGTCATAGGTGAGATCGTTCATCTCTAGGCATCGTCCGAGAACGCCAGAGCCAACTGACATGACAGGTTTTGACCATCGGATCGAGCGCCCCAGTGTTTTCAAAGATTCCGTGATTGGATCCATTGCCGAAGAGTGATACCCGTAGGGGACATGGAGCCGCTTAGATTTGATATTGCGTATATTACAGATTTCCTCAAAAGTAGCAAGAAGCTCCAATCGACCGGAAACGACACAATCGCTAACACTGTTCCTACATGCAATGTCAAGCGACAGTGTTTCAGTTTTGAGGATCTCTTCGATTTCCAAAGGCGAGGTTTTGCATGCTAGCATTCCCGAGGTGTTCGGTGGGCATTCTTCCGCTATTAGTTGAGCTCGTGTGGCAACTATGCGCAAAGCATCTTCAAGAGTAAGTGCTTCAGCAATTGCCAACGCAGCATACTCACCCAAACTACAAGCAAGTCAGCCGTGAAGTGTCAGTCTCCAACGAGACTACGTACCTGTGTCCAGCAACATAACTGGGGATAATGTTCCAAGACATCAGTAGTCTAGCTAGAGAGTGTTGTAGTGAAAAAAAAGCGCACTGCGATGTAACCATCTCGACTGAATCTGTTGGAGGTTCGTCAACATTTTGTTCCCCGGAGAGGAAGCCAGTAAAGCTCGGGAAACCCAGGTCCCTGACAATCTTATCGCAGTGACCGATTTGTTCTTTAAAGAAGAAAGACGTATCCATGAGTCTCTCAGACATGCCTCGGTAAATACTGCCTTGGCCAGAGAACAAGAAGACGATAGAATTTGCTGGAGGGTTAGGGATAATCCTCATACAATCCTCGTTCTCAAGCTTGGCTTTAAGATCATCGACAGAGGAACATACGAAAGATATCCGATAAGCATATATCTAGCGTCGTGCAGTTGCTATATAGCATATGGCCTTGAGTGATGGAAACATGTCGCTCTGATTCAAGAACTCAATGTATTTCGAAATCATTGCCTGGAGGGCTTCCCGCGTCTTCGCGGAGAGGTTAAAGACGTAACTTGATCTATCATCGTGGGTCGTGACCACTTGGGAATGAGGTCCCTCTTCCAATAGCAATGCAACGTTAGATCCAGCAGCGCCGAAGTTGTTGAGCAATGCTCTCCTCGGCTTTGACTTGGATCGTCGCCATTCAAGGTTCTCGGTCGGTATCAACATGCCGGCATCCTCAAGACCGTTCAATTTTGGATTCAATGTACTGAGCCCTGCTTGTTTTGGAATCTTTCCTTTCCGGAGCATCAGCAGGAGCTTTGCCAACCCTGCAGCTCCCGATGCGGCCTCACAGTGCCCGATATTCCCTTTGATGGAGCTGATGAGTAGTGGGCGACCTATCGGACGGGAGTCTCGGAATACAGCCTGGAGACTTGCAATTTCTCTAACATCTCCTGCCTTATGATACACATCAAACTCGTGGGGTCAAATTGTATTAAGATGAACCTACCTGAGTGCCTGTTCCATGTGCTTCGACGACGCTGACTGTGGCAGGATTCACCTTAGATTTTTCAAAAAGCTGCTGAAACAACAGGGCCTGTGTTTCGCTATGCGGATGAGTGATAGAATGAGCATTTCCACTTTGGTTCACCTCTACACCTTTAATTACTCCACGGATTTGATCATTCTCAGCGATTGCGTTCGAAAGCCGCTTCAAGACAAACACACCACAACCTTCAGCTCGACAATATCCGTCCGCAGTAGCGTCGAATGGCTTGCAGCCGCCTGTCGGACTGAGAAAATGACCGCGAGACAAGCCCAAGTACATCTAACGCAGGTTAGTGCATGTTGAATGTGCGAAGGGAGATTATTTACATCAGGACTGCATATGGCGTTCACGCCACCTGCCACAGCAGCTGTGCAGTCACCACTTTGAATAGCTCTACAGGCCTGAAAGATCGAAACAAGGCTCGATGAACACGCAGTGTCAGTGTCGATTGAAGGCCCACTAAAATTGTGGACAAAAGAAATTCTCCCGCTATGGAAAGCTCGCAATGTCCCTTGACCGAGATGAGCCTGCCAAAACAAGATTTGAGAGTTGAAGCTGGGTAGTTACCTGGGCTATAAAATACGTCAATGTCGTCTCGTAGATTATCTGTGTAATCACTGTGGCGACGCCTATATAGCACCCGATGGTGGCTCTTTGGAAAGTTGGAGTGGCATCTGGAACATATCCTGCGTCGTCCAAAGCAGATTGCATGGTGTGTAGGAGAATTCGCTGTTGGGGATCCATTGACTTTGCTTCTCTCGGCGTAATGTTGAAGAAAGAATGGTCGAAAGTCCAAATATCATCTAGGAACGCTCCATGTTGGGTTACCATGCTTCTCGACTTCGCCGAGTCACCCGCAGCGCGGTACCGTGCGATCTCGAAACGAGAATTGGGTACCTGGATCAAATTAGGACTTGGGACTCGCTAGGACTTGGCTATGCTTACTTCAGTCACGCCATTTAGACCCCTTGATAAAGTGTCCCAAAGCTCGTCTTCTCCATGGCCCTTAGGGTAATGAATGCCCATCCCCACGATTGCAATGTCTTCCTGACTATGATGGCTACTTGTTGCTTGGCTCGCTTTGAAAATTGATAGATCTTGATATTGAAGCCTATGTGAGAGACTGTGCGCCTTTAGGTTGATGAATAAAGATTCTGAACTTGGGCCAAAAGACACTATATGGGGGCCTGAGCCCTCTTGACTTTCAATTACGCGGGACAGAGCAGCGGCGATGCCTGATGAAGTTTTAGGCCAGTCAACAGGATTGATCAGCATCTGCTGTACCAACCATCTTGCAAGTCCTTTGCTACTGGAGGTGTCTTTATCGAAGAGTACACCGTCGCCGGAAGAGCGCAAAGGTGCCCGGAGATCGTGAAAGGTAGGAAATGAAATCTTGTGCTTCTCGAGATCATCTAAAACGTTTTCCAATACGCTTTCAAGCTGTTTACCTCCATGGTACCACGCATAAATTTCTGCATATCTCGTCGATATTGCCGGGCCCAGCCAGTCTTGTAAGACACGCAAGTCACTGTTAGGACCAGTGATAGACAAGACTGTAGGACTTGAAATGGCAGAGACTTTGATTGCTGGTCGACATTCCTATCACTCTCAACGTCACCTCCAAATCACAAATCTAAGATTTGGTAGTTTACGTACCTGTCTTTGAAACATTTCCATTTTCTTTTCGAGCTCGTCACGTGATAACCCCATCACAATAAGAGACCATTGCGTCGGTGTTTCAGGGACACCTTCAATAGCAGAACAATGTCTTGCACTTCGAAAAGCTGTCCAGAATGCAAGCCGGAAAGCAGCAACACCATGGCATATGAACTTCGTTATGTCATTGGACGTTGCCACAACGGCCGCTGATAGCAGACCTGAGCATATTCCAGTAGTCTCCAAGACCTGACTAGTCAGGTCTGTAGGATTTAGGTCTAAGCGGTCAAGTTCTGCCAGATAATGTAGAAGCTGGTAAAGACAGATTGTAGTAGCCTGGATGATAGGGTTGGCATGAAGTGACTGCTGCGGCGTGAGAAGGTCTTTTGAATCATGAAAGTCTGCTAGATTCAGGTTGATGGTGTTTCTCAATTTGATGTCAATGCTCAAGCAGTCCTCTAAGAATGCTGCATGACATCTCGATATGAACAGTGCCCCAGCCGTAGATTGACGAGCATCGTCCACGGCACGATGTGAAGCGGTGGCAGAGAAAATGTGTGATGATCCTTGGCCGCCGAAAAGAACAATTCGAGCTTTGTTCGTCATCGCCGAATAAAGGGTGGCCAGGATTGGACGTGGTTCGATTTGGGCACAAGCACTCCCGAATATTGTCCAGGGCAAATGGGGCGTTAAGGCCTGTATTTCGAGCGGGGTTGAAGCATATGTTGAAAATTAGAATCCCATGGAAGGAATCGTGTATGCTTTTGGTATGCACCTAAAGTTCTAAGTTCCATATTCACAGGTAATTCCAGAGTGAAGAGCGATTCCAAGTGATAATTTGAACGTAAGCAAGGCCAGAGTAATTAGGCTCAGAGGCTCACCGGATTTGTAATACTTAATACATGCTGACGGCTTAGTCTAGCAGTTACCTCTAATCAAATATATAACGCTGTTACCATAGTGTTGGAGTATCAAGATAGCTCCTAACATACATGGTGGGGCAGGGCTATGCTGATCCTCCAACACATAATTTCTGGATTTGGATAGACTGAATTAAACCTAGACGTTGCTTGCACTGCAGTGAGGTATGCAGTCGGTGTTCATCTTCACTTCACATGTCATGAACATATGGAATGAAGTGAAACGAATGATGAATGCGCAAGAATATCGTGATGTATTCATACGGCAAGTGAATTATCCCTAGAACATGTAATATAACGCTGAAACCCGTAGTCTGTAAAACATGCAGGGTAATTCTTGTTTGAGAAAAATCTGACGGATGATACCAGAATCCAGATTGATACTCCGGTCCCCACATCAAGATTGTTGGCCTCGCACTGGACAATCTCATGGCTGATGCCCTTTGAAAAGCCCCCCAGGAGAGTTAAAGCAGAGAAATTAGACGAAACAGTAGGTGAAACCCACTGTCTTGAATGCAGAAGAAGCTACAAGTTATTGGATTGGAAAATTGATTCACGAGTTGGCATCGTGTACGAAAGATCTTACGAGCATGACACAGATAATTTACGTCAGCAGCACCATGGGATCTCTGTCGCCACATCCAGCACATTTCCAGCGACCTTCATTCCAACTCATACCAGATCCAAATTCGAAGTCAGAGGTGCTGCATAATATTCGTTCGTTGCCAGATTTGGTGCATTTCAATGCCTTACGGAATCCTTACCATGTCTTTTGCTTGCAAAGCAAGCAGTCACCAGACGCGACGCGATTTGAGTTTGCGACAATAACATTTCAGCAACTAGGCCAAGCCGTTGAGCAATGTTGTCTCTGGATTCTCGCAAACATCAAAGGCGCTCATACACCAGTCCACGGAGATGGGGGCGTCATAAACAAGTCTTCCCCCGTCGCACTGTTCCTGGAAAGTGACGTCAGCCTCTTTATTTATATGACTCCCCTGCTGTCCTTGAACATACCAGTGAGTGATCACGTAGTCCATTTCCCTTGGTCTAGACCTTGCTCAAACATTATGACAGTGTTTGCTGCTCTCCATTAGACTCAATCCGAATGCAGTACAACAGCTTTTAGAAGAGACGGCGGCTTCGTCGATAATCGTTTCGTCTCGCACGGCTGCTGTCATCAATGACAGCTTTTCGAAGAGAGGCGATTCTGCGAACTTCTTCACGTCCTGGGCTGTAGCTGCCCCCTTGGAGGATTTACTGGCTACATCTTCTGAATGCCAAAATCTTCACCACCTTTTTTCAAGTCGACAATTTGTCAGAGAGACGGACCAGAATGTACTCATACTTCATAGTCCTGGCACTACCGGTATGTAAAGTTATCTATGACTTCGCGCAAGAAGATCCTTACAACCTTTGCACAGGGCGTCCTAAAGCAATTCCTCTTTCTCACCGCTATCTGCTCGGTTATGCTGCCTGCCACCTGTTCCCAGCTAGTGAAGACGAATCTGAACGCGGTGTCAATCTATCTACATTGCCCCTTTTCCATGTAAACCATCCAAGATGATTGGACTACGAACATTGTTGACAGACATAAGGGTTTCGGTGTCCTAGCACCATGTCTTGCATTGTCCGTTGAGAAGCCTTTCTGCCTTCCCCCATCCACTACAATATGTAACGCTAGCTTGGTCCTCCGTTTGCTTAACAGTCGTGAATTCACGTCTTTAATGACAGTACCTATAATTCTAGAAGACATCGTTCTCATGGAAGCTTTTGAGTCCGCTGCAACCGAATTGGCGCGTTTAGATTTCGTTGTGGTGGGAGGCGGGGCGATTAAGGCTTCCGTGGGGACAGCACTTCGTGCCAATGGCGTGGCATTACTTAATCATTTTGGAGCCACCGAACTAGGGGCTCTGGCACCTATATTCCGGCCCGATAAGAGTTATGGTTGGAGATATCTGAAGCTTCGAAAGGACATGGACCTGCAGTTGAAAAAACTTGAGGCCTCGGATGACTCGGATGGGGCATATATACTCATCGGGCACCAGTTCGGCTCGAATTCGGTTTTCGAACTTCAAGACAGTCTTGCGGTCAATCTCCTCAAGCCAGAAAGTGAAGTCAGAATCCTGGGTCGGAAAGACGATCTGATCGTTCTTGCTACGGGCGAGAAAGTATCACCTAGCGCAATGGAGAATAAAATGGAACAAAATCCATTGATCAAACGAGCCATTATGTTTGGCACTGGCCAATTTGAAGTAGGAGTTCTTATTGAGCCCGTTCCAAACGTAGTTGGACAGGAATCGGTATTCATTGACGAGATTTGGCCAGCTATCATTGAAGCCAATAAGATAGGAGACCAACAAGTGTGCATCTCAAGCAAAGCAGCAGTCCTTGTTAAGCCATCGCATAGGGAGGTTCCCTTATCGGATAAAGGATTGGCTCAGCGGAAAGAGGTGTATTCGGTCTTTCATCGCGAGATCCAATTAGTCTATAATAGGCTTGAGAAGGAAGGCCCAAGCAGCGCCGCCATTGCCATTGATCCTGACAAGCCGGAACAATCTGTCAGGGCGATGGTACAACTGTGTCTGCCACCCCACAATACACCAGACGGATGGAATAATGATGACGACTTCGTACAACTCGGAATGGACTCGGTACGTATACATGTTCACAACTCGCTTTTCCGTTGAAAGCAATTATAATCTTCTTATAACGGCTCAGCCAACATTGTTATATGAGTATGGAGTGAATGGCATGAGTGTAGAGGGCGTTACTGCTGTACATGATGTGTGCTTCATTTTACTATCCTAGAAGGCAGATTTTGCCGTGCAATCTGACTTTCTAAATCAGCTGGCCCGTTCTCTTATGGGAGCGGAACTGGAGGCCCCTATTTTTCATTATGTGAACGACACATTTCTTATAATTGACTTCCATGCTGACTGCGAATATGTCCATAGTTACAAGCCACTCGACTCCGCCGAGTTCTAGTACAGTCTCTGCGACATTCGGACGCGGCAGGTCGGTACCTTCACGCTGTACCTGTAGACTTCGTATATTCCAATCCTACTGTCTCAAAGATGACCCGGGCTCTGCAACCCAGTGCAGAACCAGACGACTACGATCCGGTCGATCTGATGAGAACTTTGTCGCACAGGTACAGCTTTCAGGATGAAGGCTGGAGCTTTTCGCAGAAACATGTCCTACTTCTAACCGGCACAACCGGTAACCTGGGCTGTCATCTGCTCCGGGTACTTAGTGAACATCGACATGTCTACGGATTAATCTGTCTCATCCGAGCGCCGCCGAATATACAGCCCACAGACTTCGACAAATTTGCAGTGGATCGGCAGAAGCGTTGCCTCAAGGATCGGGGGATCATTCTGCCCGAAAGCTCCTGGCTCAAGATTAGATATCAGCAGTGGTATGTGGATTCTGGTCTCTGCGGAAAGAACCCCCTTCCTATGCGCGGTCACCACTGTAAGGGGTAGAGCCTAGCCAATCCCTGAAATATCATCCTAAAAGCGTTCGGAAAGAAGCCTTGAGAACGATAGCTGACTTTTAACAACTCTGGCAGGGATGCCGGTGCGGAGCTCCCAGGCATGAACCGGGAGTCCTATAACGAAGTCGCAAAAGAGATTACCCACATCTTTCATGGCGCTTGGCCAATGAACTTCCAAAGCAAGCTTTCGTCATTTGAACCCCAAATCAAGGCTTTTCGAGACCTCGTAGACCTCGCACGCGTCGTAAGTCATCTCGGATACGAAGTTGTCATACAATTAGCGGTTTCCCTTCCTAAAGTTCTTCTTTGTATTTCTGACCCGCACAAACCATGTTATGCTATCAATAGGAATTGCTAATTTTCGCTTTCAACTAGGCGCACCAGAACAGACCTACTTTAAGACCTAGGATTATTTTGGCATCCTCTATTGCGGTTGTTGGTCGTCATCCTTCAATCACAAGTTCTCATTTGATCCCCGAGCTTCCGATGCATGATCCAAGGTCTCCATTGTCAATAGGTTACGCAGAAGCGAAGTGGGTGTGTGAGCAAGATAATGACAAGTGCTTTCAATAATCTACAGTCTGAAATGCAGCCAATGATAGTGAGGATCGGGCAGCTGTCAGGATCTAGCGGTACAGGCTATTGGAGCCACAAGGAACATATACCTGCTATTGTCAAATCCTCTATAGCTATTCGGCATCTACCAGACTTACACGGGGTAAGCCTTCTTCTCACAACATCTGTGATGACTCGTCTAATGAGAATGAAGTCTCTCTCGTGGCTACAAGTTGACCGAGCAGCTCATGTAGTGATGGAGCTGCTCCTGCGATCTGAACCGCGAAACCTTGTATATCATCTAGAGAACCTTGTACGGCAGTCGTGGGCCGATGTTTGCAGTATCCTGGAACGCAAACTCAACTTGCCGCCAAGGTCGAGGCTGCCATTTAAAGAATGGTTAGCAAGAGTGGCGACGAATGAGAATCATCCCACGGATCTCATGGAATTCTACACTAAGTACTTCCTGAACATGTCAGGTGGCGGTCTCGTACTCGATACTACAAATTGTCGAGCGCTTTCGCCGACGCTGAGGTCAACTGGCGCAATTGGGCCGAATGAAATTGAGCTGTATCTTGATTTTTGGCATCGGAAAGGGTTTCTCAACTGATCGTATGTTTTAAAGGCCGGGTCAAAGGGTCCGACACAGAGCCTCAAGAATTAATGTCGCGCTAAGAAACCCTTCTTTCACCATTGTCTACAATTTGTCAATTAAAGTAGACCGTAATCGCTTTCTGCACACATTATAGAGCCAGTATGCTGCAACATTGCAGAGGGTCGTTTTGGAGAGGCAAGGGTAGTCCCCTCAGCCCCTGTGCGTATCTGTTTCGAATTACCATTCTTTCCTAGCTTGGTACAGCATGGAGCTCTGATCCTGCGCATTGCTCTATTTAAGATCTGCTGCTAATTGCTTACCACAGGCAGCTATTGCTGGGCCCGCGTTATCTTATATCCCGGTCCCGCGTAAGATAACTCCCTTCAGCAGTATGCCTTGCAACGATCCCACAATACGGAAGCCCTTTTCAATTCTCAAGGGAGAGTCTTTACCACCAAAAGTACCATACCTGACAGCATTCACCTAATTCCAGCAACTTATACTTCGTCTCCCAACGATGGCACGCCAAATGAAAACGCTCACTGACGGGGCCCGACTATTACAGCTCAGTGAAATACTCACATCAAACATTCAAACGGTCATTTCCGAATGGGCAAAAGAGTATCAACCACGCACCAGCAATGACGGTGCCCCCCCAGCAAGCCTCCCAAGCCGTAAACTATACGAAGCACAAAAGACCCTGCTCGCTCTTACGGGCACGCTCACAGAGCTGATTGCGGATCCAAGCCTGCGCATCCTAAAGGTCGGATGCCAGTACTGGGAGTCCAGAGCGCTATATATAGCAGCAGAAAGGAGGATTCCAGACCTTCTTGCCGCTGAAGGTGCAACCCCCGACCGTATCCACGTGAATAAGATTGGGACTGAGACGGGAATCGAGTCTATGAAGCTTTGTAAGTGGGACGAAAGACATTGGACGCGCGAAGAAAAGAAAATTGACTTAGGCACTTTCTTATTCTCGAACTCAAAGCCAGGATTTTACGTTGTCTATGCTCGAATCACATATTTTCGGAACCCACCCCGGACCACTTCGCGAACAATGTCATCTCAACCGCTCTCGTAAAGAACGAGCCCTTGAGAGCGTATATCCTGAATTTGTAACCACCTTGTGTAACATCAAATACATCCTTTACTAATAAGTGATGTAGCAATTTAGACCTCTATGCCGCTTCGGAACATTTACCTAAATGCCTGCTCGATCCACAGAAAGCCTCGTCCTACAAAGTAGACGAAAACCGCATTTCAAGTTGCGATGAACACGACGAAATCACGTTGGGACTGGTTAGAGGAAAGGATCACACGCGAACAGTTTGTAAACCAAACTGTCGCTGTTGGCAATTCGGCGGGGTACCCTGGCGTTCCTGAGCCAAGAAAATACATTAATGGCAGCATCAAAGATGGGTCCTTCCCACGGCCAGAGCATGGGATTTTCAACCTCTCAATGCTTGGCGGTGGGAAGGTGCATGGCGCTGCGCATCCATATGGTGAGCATATCCACTTTTTCGACAGTCAAAGTGCTGTCTACTGATCTACGTCAATCGCCAGATTACCCATGGGCTGAGCTTGGAAAAGCAACTATTGTGGATGTTGGTGGGGGTGTGGGCACGTTGTCATTTTCCTTACAAACATTTCATCCAAATCTACCCTCCCCTCGCTCGACTCGACAATAATCCTTGTCCATACATAGGAGGTTTCGACATCCAGCTCTCGCATCTTTATCCCGACTTGACCTTCGTAATCCAAGACCGCGCTCCCGTCCTCAAAATCGCCGAGACAGACGTCTGGCCACGTGAAAACCCTAGTGCCCTTTCCGCAGGCAAAGTTCAATTCATCGTACACGATTTCTTTACCCCAAACCCCACCAAGCAGGCAGAAGTGTATTGGCTCCGTTCCATCTTGCACGATTGGTCCGACGACTACTGCGTCTCAATCCTGAGCGCCTTACGCTCGGCTATGCATCCCCAGAAATCACGCATTCTGATCTGTGATCAGCTCATGAACACGACCATCGGCTGTCCAGATGTGCTGCCCTCAGCACCCGAACCGTTGCCAGCAAACTATGGTGTCAATGTGAGATTTAGTCATCAGAGGTATCTGTGCATGATGGGTATTATCAATGGTATTGAGAGGACGCCATCGTAATTGAAGGCGATCTTAGAGAAGGCTGGATTAAGGATCGAGAGAGTTTGGGAGGCGAGGAGCCAGGTCCCTATTGTTGAGGCGAGGGTCAGAAGCTGAAGGAATGAAAGCGGGCGACTAGTGAAATCTGGTGAGATTATGGTGGCTATCAGAACAAGCAATAAACTTAAGACCCGAGTCCCACTAAGTGGACTTAGATAGAATTGGAATATCTATTGCCATCAAATTTATCATCATCATCGTGGTAGTTCAATTCTCTATGTATCAATTCGCTTCTCATCTTCTCACCTACACTTTTTAGTACCTATTAGAGGTAGAAATAGAAACTATCTGAAGCTATCCTCAGGTACAGGTTTCTCGTACACCAAAAACAAGCAGATCTAGGTACGTCCTCGTGAGTAAGGGAGATGATGACTTTATGACGCCGAATCTTGCTAACTATTGGTGTTCATATGTACGGTAATGACTAATCTGCTATCATCTTGCTCCTTGCACCATGATAACGCGACCACACAAAGAGTAGGACGATAAAATGGGGCTTAGTGGAGGTGGAAGAGGATAGATTCCTAGTAGTGGACGATGCCTGCTACTCAATTGTGTTATGGGGTAAGCTACCGGGCCTGACACCCCAGCTCCAGATAAGGCCTCCAGAGCACGCCTACGTCTTCAAAGTGTAATCTTTCGGGGCCTCTTATTAGTGTCTTGGCACGATCTTGGCACGCCAAGATCCTTAGCGTAAATTAAGATCAATGGTGTCATTCTCCGTACGGAGTACCCCTTCTACAGCTATGCTGGTCGAAAATGGCAGAGTCTAGATAATAATGCTGGTTTAATCAGCTGTGTGAGGTATATGGAGGGTTCCTCATGCAAGCTGTAAATTTACTAGTATAGCAGCTCTTTTGTTGGAAGTGAGAGCTTGAACTGTAAATTCGTAGGGGCAGTAGTTCGGCTTCTGAGATGTCCCCTTCTAATAGCTACATTGACCGCAGTACCCACAGTCCTCTGAGCATGCAGTATAGTCTTTCTCAGAACCCTCATCCCAGTCAAGAGAGTCATGCCCGTCCTCTGGCTCAGCTGATGTACGCAAATCTGGTCCGTGAGATTCGTCGCTAGAAGCATTTGACCCATCTACATTCCCGTCGATCCAGCGCGCCTCGACAACAGCCGGAAGGGTTTGACTTGCGTCTCCAGTCTGCTCCCTCAGCTCTAAGACGTTGACCTCGCTGCTTCGCACCTCTATTTTCCTATCCGCCGTGCTTCGCGCGAACGCAACAATCTTTCGTAAGAGAACCGCAAAACGACGGATCGTGTCCCTATTCTCGCGTTCCCAATTTTCAACGTCATGACGAATGTCCCGTATCTGGATCTCCTCAAAGATGCCTGAAGTGTGATATGCGAGAATGAAATTGGAGAGCTGAGCGAGCCATAAACGGGGAAGCTCCTCACCAAGGGTATCCTGATCTTTCTTGCGAATAGAACGAGTTTTCAGGTCGAAGACGGCGGCTCGTGGGATCTTCTGTCCGCCATGGATGACGTTCAATGGCTTGTCACGGGTGGGAAGACGGTCATCGATGGCACTGTTGGAGAGTGCTGATGCAAGCGTATCCTTGGAATTATCGGCTTCGGGAGGGTCGACTCGTTGTCCAACCTCAGACCCTCGGGAGACGAGATCTTTGTGATACCCGTCCGCTTCGAATCTGACGATGCAGTCCAGTCCCCCTAGCTCATATCTTATGATGCGCTGGTGCGACACCGATCTCTTTACTTCAGTCTCCCACGTTGTATAAGCGTCCGGAAATGTATGGCCAAATCCAGTCACGCCAGGAATCAGCTCTGTTGGTGAATTCTCTCTGCGCACAAAGAAGACCGTGTCTCCGACAGCCTCGACGAGGATTCGGAACGACTTATCAACCTTGCGAATGAAACGGAGGAGATTCCCTAGCGTGCTACCGCATGCAAAAAGATCGATAGAGGTGGTAGGAAAGTCAGGTTGGGAGGCATAGATCGCCTGGACGGCTGGTTCTATCGGATGAGCTGAGTATCTAGCGGCGTTTGGATCACGAAAATAATTCCCATCATCTTCCTTGAGTTTCGTGGTCGTGGGAGGGGGTGCCCAGGCTGGGGGCTTGCCTTTTGTGGGAGTCAGCTTCTTCTTCTGCCTCCTCGGATTGTTGCAAGTATTATAGGTTAGGCAGAGGGGTTGCAGACCGGGGACCAAGATGGTGGGCTCTTGTTCATTCAGCCAGTTGTATGATGCGACGTCTTTGCAGCTGCTGATCTTTGCAGGATACTCGTATAGATCGGAAGGGTCGGCAAGGTCGACGTCACTCAATGTGGCCAGGAGTTGACCCAAGGGTGGTGATGGAGGACGCGCAGCTATCTGGCTGACCATCTGCGTTCGTCGTTGGCTTGGATAGGAACCGCGTCTGCCACCTCGAAATGGTAAAGATGAGCTGCGCCCTTGAGCGGAGCTCGATCCACGCCATCTGCCACTACCAGCAGACATGACGGGTCATCTGTGATGGTGGTGCAAGACAAGGAGTCCTCAGAAATATAGATAGGGTTGCTGCTTCAGCCCAGCGAGGCTGCAGGCGGGGTAATTGGGGCCCACGTGGCTAAGGCTCTATGGCTAAGGCTTCTTCACCGCCATCGTACTAGCGAAGGAACAAAGCATCCCGGTTCTCGTGGAGGCAAATCCCTTAATAGTACTGATTTTGAAAGACTACGCCATTTACATGGGATTCATCCATAATCGCGCGCTTTGCATGACTTTAAGCTTTTACTGGGAGAGCTTCGAAGGGGCTGAACACAAAATATCATGTCTGCTCCATCAGATGCGGCCAGGTCGACCAGACTGAACTACATCCTTGGGCAATTTCTGCAAGGAAAACGGGGCATTAGAAATGCAGCAGACGCAAAGTTGTTCCTTGAGGCCATCTGTGACCAGAAAGACCACCAAATGTGCATCGAAAAACTTGTCGCCAGCTTACACGCATTGGGCAATCTCCGATCCGGTTTAAAATTTGATCTCTCTCAGTCTTTCATTAACCAGAATATCGCACCTTTCATCAGATACTTGTCCGAACCCGCAGTCAAACAGTTGTGCAATGGCCAGTACCTCAGACAGCTCCTGCTCATCTTCATCGAGCCGCCGACTTTGTGGAATGCCCTGATTGCATCGTACAAGAGCCGCCTGCTCACCCAGGACGCGGTGTACGCATTTGCCTGGCTACTTTTGGAACTCATATCGTTGCCGAGTTCCAGCGAAGTTCACATTCTACAAGATGCAGAAAGTATATCCACTGACGGCTCTCTTCTGGAATCGCCCTCTCACGAGATCCGCAGTCTCGGTCATAAGATCCAACACATCCTTCTTACAAAGTCTTCCAAGATACCTATTGATCCTGAAAGCGCTCCTGGAGGCCGTCATGATAACGACTTCGCGGATTTTCGTAAGATTGCTATCTTTCCAACCACGGATGAATTCCTCTCCACAGAAAAGCCGTTCTATAGACGGGCGGATGCTGTTAATGAAGCATTACCAGAGCACCGCATTGCCATGCATCTGGATAACCATTTTCGGCTTTTGCGCGAGGACATGCTTGCAGAGTTGCGCGAAGATCTTCAGATCGCGCGGGGCCAGAAAAAAGGGAGACGGTCTGCCGTGGTCCTGCGGAAGCTGTCAGCGGTAGCGGTATTTTGTGGCGACGAGAAGAGATGGAAGCCTTGCGCTCTGGCTCTCCACTGCGGGTCTGGGCTCGAGCAACTTACCACGCTGTCGCTCCCTAAGCGCAAAGAATTCCTTCAACAAAACCGGAGCTTTTTAAAGCACCAGTCCTTTGGATGTATAATCCGCGGTAGTGAGATTGTGGCTTTTGCAAACGTGGACAGAAATGAAGACGCGTTGATCAAGGAGACTCCTGTTGTTATGCTGCAAATCTTGGGAGATGAAGCGTTCAAGAAAGCGCTTTTCGCCCTAAAGCTATCCGGCGATCTTGAATTCGTACTCGTTGACACGCCTGTATTTGCATATGAACCGGTGTTGAAGTGTCTCCAAGATAAAGTAGACTTACCCTTAGCAGAAGAGTTGCTTGCCCGCAGCCCCACAGAAGGCGCATCCCAGTCCCCCTTGGTCCCCGACTCCGTGGTGAAACAACTGAAAGAACGAAGCGACGGTAATGTTCAACATATTCTAAGAACAGCAAAGACCATTACCCTAGATTCGTCTCAGATGGATTCACTGATTGCAGGGCTGGTTCAGCCCCTCAGTCTTATCCAAGGCCCTCCAGGTAAGATCAAGCCCTTTACACCGGCTTTTAACTGATCTATCTTAGGGACTGGCAAGTCTTTTATCGGGGCGCTGCTTGCCAAAGCATTCCATGACCATGTTAATAGCACCATTCTGGTCATATGCTACACGAATCACGCCCTTGATCAGTTTCTTGAAGATTTCCTTGACATCGGGATCCCACCAGAGAGTATTGTGCGGCTTGGATCAAAATCTAGCCAGAGAACAGCGACTCTCAACCTTTCTGAGCAGAAAGATGGCTACAGACGTTCCCAGTCTGGCTGGAACATCATCAACCACCTGAAATCCGAAGCAGACGAACTCCAACGCCATTTAGCCGATGAATTTCAATCGTACAAGACCTTTTCTGTCCAATGGAAAGATATACTTGAGTACTTGGAATTTTCTGAAGAAGACGCTCATTTCTACGAGGCGTTGAGTGTTCCGGAATCAGGAGATCCCTTTACCAAGGTGGGTAGACGAGGCAGAAAGGTTGGCCCTGACTATCTCTTTGATCGTTGGTCGCGTGGTTATGATGCTGGAATTTTTGCCGACAAGATGTCCCCAAAACATCAAGGAATATGGGTCATGGACCATGCCGCACGGCAGGCTCGCTGGAACACATGGAAGCTTACCCTACTTCAAGAGCAAATATCTAGGATATGTACCTTGGCACAACGCTTCCGTCAGTGTCAGGTCCGCTTGGAAGAAGCGCTGAACGAGAGAACGGCTACGATTCTGAAGCGGAAGCGTGTCATCGGCTGCACAACGACCGCCGCTGCAAAATATGCGCGAGACCTGCAGAACGCTTCTCCAGGGGTTATCTTGGTCGAGGAGGCTGGCGAGATCTTGGAGTCCCATATTCTCACAGCCATATCATCCAATACTAAGCAGCTTGTTCTCATTGGCGATCACAAGCAATTACGCCCAAAAGTCAACAATTACGCCCTTACAGTTGAAAAAGGAGACGGTTATGACCTGAACAGGTCTCTTTTTGAGCGACTTGTTCTTGCAGGGTACCCACATACTACACTCACCAATCAACATCGCATGTGCCCTGAGATATCGTCCATCGTCAGAAACCTCACTTATCCTAATCTTCTGGACGATAAGAAGACGTTAAATCGCCCCTCACCGCGTGGCTTGCAAGATAGAGTCATATTCTTCAATCATGATCACCCTGAGGCTGAAACAAAACAAATTGGTGATCGCCGGGATCAAGGCGCTAAAAGCAGCAAGCAAAATGAGTTCGAGGTCAAGATGGTGCTAAAATTCGTGCGGTATTTGGCACAACAAGGGTACGGGACGGACAAATTGGTTGTCCTTACACCTTACCTTGGTCAGCTACATCTCCTTCGGACTCAGCTAAGCAAGGAGAATGACCCGATCCTCAACGATCTTGACTCTTTCGACCTTGTCCGGGCTGGTTTGCTTTCGCAAGCCAGTGCACGGCTGGCTAAGCGCCCCATTCGAATATCTACTATTGGTATGTCAGCCTGTCTTTAGTGGTAGCTGAAACTACCACCCATTACCCAGCATCGATATTGTGCACGCTGACGATCGCAGACAACTATCAAGGCGAAGAGAGCGATATTGTTATTGCCTCTCTTACCCGTAGCAACGAGATTGCAGACATCGGATTCATGGCTGCGCCTCAAAGGCTCAACGTCCTCTTATCCAGAGCTCGTATAGCACTCATAATGATCGGAAATGCGGACACATTCATGAGAAGTCGGAGGGGTAAAGAAACTTGGGTCTTCTTCTTCGAATATCTTAGCGAGACTCGTCACTTATACGACGGACTGCCTGTGAAATGCGAACGCCATAAGAAGAAGAAGGTACTTCTTCAAAACACGGAGGATTTCGAAATGAAGTGCCCGGATGGCGGCTGCGCTGAAGCATGGTGAGTACAAAGATACGGTTGTTGTGAAGCCAATTAATGGGCGACTTAGTGGAACAAAACTAAGCTGTGGCATCCACGACTGCCCCCAACGGTGCCATCAGTTATTTGATCACTCTAAAATGGAGTGCCACGAGACTATCGAGTCGACCTGTGCTCGCAGTCACAAAACATCGCGGCCCTGTTTCAAGAAAGACTATACTTGCGGCGTTTGTGAAGCCGAGGATCGTAGACGCGAATTAAGGCGTCAGAGGGACCAAAAACTCGAGCTTGAGCGCGAGACTAAGCAGAAGGAATACGCGCGGCAATTGATTGAGCTACAAGACGAGATTAGGCACCAGAGACGCATATTGAAGGATCAGTCTGAGCAAGATGAGAGAGAAAAGACTCTTGGACAGCAACAGCAGGACCTAAAAAACCTCAGGGATACTATTAGACGAATTCAGAATAAACACAGAAAAGATCTCCCGCCTACGAATACCATGAGTCAAGCTAGCACTACTACGGCTCTTTCTAACGTTCGCCCGGATTCTGCCCCTGAGACCGAGCAAGTGGCGGTGGACAATGAATCTGGAAACGGCATAAGCACTTGGACCTCTAGTGCTAGGGACGAATGGGAGCACCAAAAGGAGTTCGAGGGTGCACGAAATGAAGCACTGGATTCTCTAATGGATATGATTGGACTCGAGGATGTTAAAGACAAGTTCTTGTCCATTAAAGCAAGGGTGGACACGGCTGTTTGCCAGAATATTGACGTAAGCGAGGAGCGATTCGGCGCTGCTTTGCTAGGTAATCCAGGTACAGGTCCGTGTTGCTAATCTTACATATTCCTTGAACCGACCAAACTCACTCAATGCAGGCAAAACAACTGTTGCTCGGCTCTATGCAAAGTTCTTGACTTCGGTAGGTGCACTCCCTGGCAGCTTCCTTGTTGAAACCACTGGATCACGACTCGCAAATGGTGGGGTGTCGGAGTGTAAAAAGCAGTTGGATAATATTCTCAATAATGGGGGAGGCGTGCTTTTTATCGATGAAGCATACCAACTAGCTTCAGGCCAGAATCATGGCGGTATCCAAGTCCTTGACTTTCTTCTCGCCGAAGTCGAGAATTTGACCGGCAAGATCGTTTTTGTCCTTGCGGGCTACAATAAACAGATGGAGGCGTTCTTCTCGCACAACCCTGGCCTACCTAGCCGATTTCCCAATGAGTTGCAGTTTAAAGACTATGACGATGATGAACTTCGGCGCATCTTGACGTACAAGGTCCACAAAAAGTATAGTGGAGGACTGAATTTTGAAAGCGGCATAGATGGCCTCTACGCCCGTATTCTTACGCGTCGTATCGGGCGCGGACGTGGCCACGAAGGATTCGGAAACGCTCGCGCCGTGGAGAATGCGATTTCCCAGATTGCCGAGCGGCAAGCAAACCGTCTTCGGCGAGAGAAGAGGGCCGGGAAAGCAACTAATAATATGATGTTTACCAAAGAAGACTTGATTGGCCCGGAACCATCGCTGGCGCTGCAAAGCTGTCAGGCTTGGAAGGATCTCCAGAATCTTATCGGCCTCAAAGCAGTCAAAGAATCATTACAAGCTCTCTTCGAGAGTATGCAGTATAATTACTCTCGGGAGCTTGAGGAGAAACCTCTTGTGTTATATTCCCTGAACCGCGTCTTTCTTGGTTCTCCGGGAACTGGGAAGACTTCAGTCGCAAAGTTGTATGGACAAGTGCTTGCTCATATTGGACAGCTCTCTAATGGCGAAGGTTGGATTTTCCAGTATACCATTGTGCCAAGTAAATGCTAATGCTATTAGTGATTGTGAAAAACCCGGCAGATTTTGTCGGTAGCGTACTTGGAGAGTCGGAAAAGAATACAAAGGGGATATTAGCTTCTACTGTTGGCAAAGTCCTCGTGATTGACGAGGCTTACGGTCTGTACGGAGGAGGAAAAGGGGATGGGGCCGGGTCCCAGGCTGATCCATACAAGACAGCCGTGATCGATACTATCGTTGCCGAAGTACAGAGCACGCCGGGAGAAGATCGATGCGTACTTCTACTCGGCTATAAAGATGAGATGGAAAGTATGTTCCAGAAGGCGAATCCTGGTCTCAGTCGAAGATTCCCCTTAGACTCGGCTTTCATATTTGAAGATTTCGCAGATGATGAACTGCATCGAATCTTAGAGCTTAAGTTGAAGCAGCAAGGCTTCGAGGCGACGGACCAAGGCAAGAGGGTTGCGCTGGAGGTTTTACGCCGGGCCCGCAACCGTCCACATTTCGGAAACGCGGGTGAGGTGGATATTCTGCTCAATGGCGCCAAAGCTCGTTACCAACGACGTCTATCAACAGGAAAGAACCCCAAGAATGCGGCCACACTTGAGGCGCATGATTTTGATGAGAATTTCGATCGCGGAGAGCGCACGGAGACGAACATCCGCGTGTTGTTTGAAAAAGTCGTGGGCTGCGACCATATTGTTGCTCAACTGGAGGGATACCAAGAGATCGCGAGGAACATGAAGAAGCTCGACATGGATCCTCGCGAGCAGATTCCTTTTAATTTTCTGTTCCGTGGCCCTCCAGGTAAGATGAGTGCGCACACCACTAACGAAAATCGCAACTAAACCACTCTAGGCACTGGAAAAACTACCACTGCAAGGAAAATGGGGAAGGTTTACTACGACCTGGGTTTCTTAGCTACAGCGGAAGTGGTGGAATGCTCTGCCACAGAACTCGTGGGTCAATATGTTGGACAGACAGGACCGAAAACACAGAGGTTATTAGAGAAGGGGCTTGGAAAGGTTCTCTTCATTGATGAAGCATACCGGCTAGCCGAGGGTCAATTTGCTAAAGAAGCCATGGACGAGATAGTCGACAGTATAACGAAACCGAAGTTTGCACAGAAGCTCATCATAATTCTTGCAGGATATGACGCTGACATCAATCGCCTCATGTCAATCAACCCAGGCCTGACCAGCCGCTTTCCGGAGGCGTTGTTATTTAAGGGTCTAGAACCAGGCGAATCGGTGAGATTGCTCACTGAATTGCTTCAAGTACAAAAGAGTAAGCTGCTCCAGAAAAAGACTGATCTAGATATGGCGATCTTGGAATATCCGCGAAACACATTCTTCCAGGACCTACTCGACCGATTCAAGACGCTCTCCATGTTGCCTAACTGGGCAAATGCTCGCGATGTCCAGACTATTGCAAAGAGTATCTTCGGCAAGACAGTGAAATCCGCAACGACGTCGCCGGGAAGTTTGACGGTTGACGAGAAGACCATCCTAGCTATAATCGATGCTAGGATTGTTGAGCAAATGCACAGACGTCAAATACCTTTCGCAGATGACCACCAACTACCTTCAGCCACTGCTACACCGATCCAGGCGCGACTTGAAAACCCTACCACTGCCTCGAGAAAGCAACCTGCGCAGGGAGTGTCGTCCCAAGCGCGTCAGCCGAGCTCGCCTGTACCTCACCGTGACACACAAACCGCATCTGACGGTACGTTGCGAGATGCTAATGTAGCCGACGAAGTGTGGGAGCGCTTACAGCAGGACAAGGCAGCGGCCCAGGCAAAGGAGCAGGAATACAAGCAACTGCTTGAGCAAGAAGCAGCGCTACAGAAGTCTATAGCAGTAGCGGATGAGCGAAAGACTGCGTCAACGAAAGAAATTGTTCCTGAGAAAGCTACCCAGCCTGGAGCAGACGACGAAGCCAAGCGGCGTCACGAGGAAGCACGTCTGCGCCACGAATTGGAACGACGGGCCCGTGAGGCTGAACTGGAGAATCTGCGGCGCAAGCGGCAGGAAGAGGAAGAGAAACGCCGTAAGGAGCGCGAGGCACAGAAGAAGCTCAAAGACATGGGGGTTTGCTGTGCGGGTTTTCGGTGGATCAAGCAGGCCCTTGGGTATCGGTGTGCTGGGGGTTCTCATTACGTTTCCAATGACCAGCTGGGCTTGGCGTGAGTTGCGGAAGAATATATTGGTTGATTGGTTCCTGTTACGCAGTGACTTTAGAGATGTTTGCAAACCATAGATCGAGAACACGAGTTGATGTCTGCTGGTGCGATTATTGCAGCTGATCTCTTAGACATTCAATAAGGGTCACTTTGAATTTGCTCATCCGATGCTCATCTATCTCCACCGACAGTATTTCTTGCCATATCGCTGTGCAGATGAAAGCTACATCCTCATATAAGGATAGGCAAAAGATTAAATCTCATGCATGTGCCCCGCGGCAAGCAAAGGCGCCACGTCCTTCTTCGTAACCTTTGATAGATCCAGCTGATCGCCCCCCTGCTCTAGCCTGATTCTCTCAAAGATCACCCCCTGTCTGGCCCACTCTCCCTCCGCCGCAGCCTTCTTCATGTCAACATCCATCCCAGCTTCGCCTACATCCTTCATCCGATCAAATTCTGTTGGCAGTGGTCCAAAAGGCTTCTCAATATCACCCGCATTATACGCATCCAGTGCATTGTTGATAGCCTTGCTGTTCCCACTATGAGCAAACAAAAACTGATATACCCCTCTTGTCGCGGATTCCAACGCCCCAACAACCCACGCATGATGCGCGGAAGCAGCTTCGCCAATGATGACGTGGTTGCCGTCATTACGATTGGCGATCCATGGATACATGGCGCCGAACTGCCCCGGACCGAAATACGCAAATGCACCCGAAGTCCCAGGATCCGTGGACCAATCATATGCGAAGTGTGTGATATATGCCTCCCGGATCATCTTGTGGAGTTTATCGTACGTACGAGGGTCCTGGTCAGGGGAGTGTAGACGAGCTAGGTTGTCGATAAGGAGGGCTTTGAGCTCAGTCTCGGATTCCGGATCAGCACCCTTTTTGATCAGGGCTCCGATCCGTTGGGCTTCTTGGGACCAAGTGTAGGAGCAGAGAAGGACGCCAGGCTTCTTTTCTCCGGGTTTGGAGGCGTCGGCTTTGGTGAGGTTGTAGGATGGGTATACGCAGTTTCGAATAGGCAAATCCGTCTTCCCCACACCGCCTTTTGTGATGGATAGGAATTCCTCTTCGACCCACCAGCGATAAGTAAATTTAATTCCAACCTTGCAAGACGCGCCGTAGCCAAGGGAGCGGATGGCTTGTTTGGTGCCCCAGTTTAGATTCAAGCCGCGCAGATCCATGCGTTGCATTGCGCCCAACGGGGCAGAATTGAACACAGCTTCATAATCTCTTTGTTCCTCTTCGCTCTCTTTGCTCTGGATGGTAACACGGATCTTGACATTGTCAGGTACACGCTTCTTCTCTCCAGGCTTCTTGTCTTCGGGCTTGTTCTCTTGGGTCGTGAACAGCCTTTCCATCTTCGTTACTCTTTTCTCCCACTCGACAGCATTCCGATACTTCAACTTCTGAAACATCTTTTTAGCAATGACCTGACTTCCACCAAGCACGCACCACCAGTCTTTAGCTTCAGCAGAGAAATTGATCGTTTCAAGGATCAATTCGCTTAGTGCCTCATCGTACCAACTAGTCCCATAAGAGAAAGTCTCCAACCACTCGCTAGTATTGTAATCGCACAACTTTTGGAACCATTGGCGGACGGTATGTGTATCACCGTATTTGAGCATAAAATCCCATCCGCTCTTTTGGTACCTCTTGAGGGCAGATTCGTCGTCCCGCTCGTCCTCCGGAACAGCGAACTTGTCAACGAAGGGCTTGATAAACTCCTCGACTAGTTTACCTGGTTCTGCTTCTCTGTACCTATTGTTGCGCGCGTTAGGTCTGCTAGATCTTTGGGGTAGACTGAAGTGAAATAGAGTGCAGCCCTACCACTCCTCTATTCCGGTGACACCAAAAGTGTTCGCCGTAGGTCCTTTTTTGATTATCTTTCCAGTCTTGGTTTTCATTGCTGGCAAGGGTGGAATGACCTGAACGTCGTTGTACAGCAGAGGGGTATTGACACCCTTCAAGTAGTACCGGATCAGATCACCCTTCTTCGCCTTTTCAGCATCACACTGCTTTTCCATCCCAAGCTTTGTGAACAGATCGAAGGTCCTACAATATCAAAATCGGTATCATGACCAAGTACGAATAATAGCGCCACCATTGCAACGGATGAAGAACTTACTGCTTCATCACCGAAATATCTGGGAACCTCATTGCTCCAACGTCGTAATAATCATGGGAATCTTCGGTCTCCTCGCTAAAGTAGTGAGTATACAGCCTTCCCCCAAGGCGCTTGTCATTGTTGCATTCGAGGATTTCATATTCAACATTGACACCGAAGCGCTCATTCAAGTAATCAAATATCATAGCTGTGAACAAGCCAGCGACACCGGCGCCGATGATGCAGACCTTGAAAGGCTTGGTGCGATCCTCTACAACGGAGAGGCTGTTTACAATGGGGGCGAGCTCATTGCGGCTTTGTGGCGTTGGCTATGTCAAGTTAGCGTGAATGTTGTGTGTGATATCACGGGGACTCATACCAGAGCCGAAATTCCTTGTTGGATATCTCTGAGTTGCTCACGAATTGCGATACTCGCATATCGAGCCCCGATGTCCAGCTTATAAGAAGGCTTCTCAGCGTATTCAGACATGGTTGATATTATGGGTGACGAGTGCTCGGTGGAGATTTATGGGAAGACGGGGCATCCTGGATCTATTATATATAAATTTTCGCCTTTTTCAACGGTGCTTGGACGCTCCTTAGTGGTACATATGCACATATCGGGCATGAGCACAGCAAGTGCCTAAGGTTAGGGATACAACAAGATTCGAGAGCGTTCCATTCTACGTCAGAACTGGCATGATGATGAGCTGGTTGCGTGGATAGAAGCATCAAGCCTTTGACTCAGCTATGGTCGTTCACGCCACGAAGCCCAGGCACGCCCGCACATTCGATCATTGGTTCACATTGTAAGCTACAGAGTAAGTGCAGGTGACGCATCTGCCGTAATTCCGACCCCAGAAGGCCGACTGTGATTTTGACGGGGCGAAATGTGACAACAGAATTGTTGGTTGCATATGTCAAACTGCCTAAGCCGAAACCGTTCTGTTTTCGGATGTTCACCGCGTGCCCCACCGCACTAAAGTTGGCGGGCGCGCAGACCGTCGACATTTCAGCCAGCCACGTTCCACATTTGGCAGCATCTTCAACGGCCATACTTCTACTTCTACTTCAAGTATTCAGCCAGCCACAATCTTCCTTCACGATTCTAGACCACCTATCCCTAGTTAGAGAAGGATTGGGCCAATCAATAGCAGACCGTTGAGACATAAATGGCAGAGCAGTAACGTCACATGTGATGAGACCAATTCCACAAGAGACTGCGTGTGCTTTAGTCTCTGCCTTAGCCACGGGAAATCCCATCAAAATGTTATTCCGCACAAGTGGGCTACCAAGTCTAGACAGCAAAGTCCATTTGATTTAGGTTAAGTGGTAAAGACACACACCGGGGTATCTTGTACGGAGAACGACACGATGAGTCCTGATTTGCGCTAACTGAGTCAGTAAAAGCCCTAATCCCGATTTTTGACAAGGCCCCTGGAGTATGCTGGTATATTAACGGTATAGTAACGTCCAGACTTTGAATCCACAGCGGGTGCTTTAAGCGAGAAGCCCTGATGGGGCCTGAAAGAGCCCCAATTGATGGCCCCTGAAAAAGCCCTAATTAATGGCCCCTGGGAGCCCGGGGCTGGGAGGCAAGCTTCCCGGGGCAGCCCACACAGGTTGGACGCGACGAACCTAGACCAGGGCCCCTCGTGGGAGACATAAATATTGGCACCCTACAACTTAAAGCCAACCTTCACGAACTCATAATTTTTCCTTCATAGCAGAAAAAACTCGATGATTGACTTCAAACTATTAAGAATCATTGGATTTCAAAGGTTTTAAGTAAATTTATCTACTAAAGTTACTTATTACAGGTCTATTCCATGCTGAAAGGACTGGCGTTTTGCAAGGGGGTGCCAATATTTTTGTCCCCCACGAGGGCCCGTACCGCCTGATCCGGGACCATTGCAAATTCTACCGCGCGGGCGCATTCTGCACGGTACACTATGTATTAGAACTACAGTCTATCAAAGAGAAAGAATTTATTATGTGTAAAGATACTAGAAACTCTTCCTTATGAACTCATTACCTTCATTTACTCATATTTTATACTGTAATTCGTATTATTCGCGTGATAGATATACCAGAGTTTAGTACTCTGGCGACTCAAGCCAGTCTCGGAGACGCTTGGGATTGCGGCAATGAAACTTGATACCGGCGGACCACGGAATAGCCTGAGCTTCAGTGGGCGTCGCGGTGTCGGCAAGGGCGTCCATTTCGAGTAAGCACTCACGCTTAGAACGGAAGGGAGGGAAGACCCGCTTTTTCTCCTCCTTCCCAAGAGGTTGTCGCTCCCAAGTGAAGAAATACAGGAGAAGTACAAGCGTCGAGTAAAGACCCCGGTTGGCCACTGAGATGGTGAGTCAATTGAGTATGGCATCAAATCTGGGCAGCAAAGCTTACCGTCAATACAGGGGCAGACACGGCGGCCGGCCCCGTAGGTCAAGTGCGGGACGCCTAGCTTATCGGTAACCCCACCAAGAATATCGGTGTGGCCTTTGCGTCCGTCCAGCCACCGCTCAGGGAGAAATTTGCTGGGTCGATCGAAAGCGGTGGGATCGTGGTTGGCTGCGAACAGGTTCATGATGACAAGCTGAACAGGCAGACTTAGCTTTGCCGTGAGGTCGCAATTCACAGCCTGACAATAGAACGTACCGTGCCCTTAGGAATGTTGTGGCCCATATAATTGGTGCCATCAAGAGTTTGGCGGGGAAAACCAAGACGAACTGGCGTGAACATACGAGAACCCTCCTGCATTGTCCTGGGGTTAGAGATGTTAGTCAAGAAGGAGTAGATAGAGGCACTGACAGTATGCAGAGCCTTCACGTAGCCGACACGGTCGAACTCGTGGGGTTTTGGTGGTTCCCCGTCGTATACCTCGCGAATAGCCTCAAAGCCGCTCTGCTGCGAATCCGACCTGTTGGTGAGGTAACCGATAATCCAAGTGAGCGAGTAGCCGAGGTTAATGCCAGCAGCGACTGCCGACGAGCGGTCATTAGTTGATATGATTCAAAAAAATGACAAGGACAGAGGACATACTGCCTGTGTAGGAAGCTAAGAGAGTCTCTTCATCGTTCAGTAGACCTTGGCGAAGGATATTGCCCAGAATGGAGGGAGTATCGTCGCCAGATGCTAAGCGGTCTTTCAGGTCGCCAACCGTCGTATTGATATAAACTTCCTGTGTCCTGCGATACTCGCGGGCCTTTACCGCCTCAAGGTCGAAAGCCCACTCCTTAACACCTAAAATCTTGCTAGCCATGTAGCGAACCCGACCGACGGCGCGTAAAATAGGGATGTAATCGCGAGCGGGTGAGCCAACGGTGCGCTGACGGACTAAATTGAAACGTGAGTACACACATGCTGCAGGACACTAATAGCAAGATCCCACGGTACTAACAGATATTCGTCTCGTTCTCAGAAACCATGCTCACTGTGTCTTCATCAAGGGTTTGACCCATAAGTTGCTCGGAAACTTGACCAGTACCAAAATGGTGAAGTTTCTCAGCTATGTCAACTGCGGGACCTTGGCTGATATCGAACACGTCGCCGAGAAGCTTTTTGAGCTTTGGGTGAATCACTGGGGTATAGATCTTCAGGATACGAGGGGCAATCTGTGCGGACAAAGCCTTGCGAGTGCGAACCACGCGGTCACTGAACGGCGAGGCTGTGGGGAGCCATGGGTGAGCCTATAGGTCAAGCCCACGAAACTCTACCGAGACTTACTGCCAACAGTCCAGATACCAGAGGACGCATAATCGCTATGATAGAGCTTGAATGTCGGACGCGACTGATAAGCGAGACCCTGCTGGACGACCGTTCGCGCCAGAGCTCTGTGACTGCTGATGATAACCTGCGAAGCGCCAAGTCAAGTCCGACGTCTTTCTGATGTGATATCATGATGGAGAACATACTGCCTCACGTCCGCCAAGGGAGACGCGGATCACATCCCCATACTTCTCAGTCCACTGGACGATCTTCTGAATGTGCCCATTCTCCATCTAGACGCAACGATCAGATGAATTCTTACAGGATTCTAAGGTCGACTCACTTGCATAAGGTTTCCGACGACAGGAAGGCCAGGAGGACCGGGAAGCGTGACAATATGAGGGGCTCCGCCGAGCACACCGTCGAGCAACCAGACAAAGCGCTGAATAGCTTTGCGTCCATTCTCAAATCTGCTCAGGATAGCAGCAGTGAGGACAACGACAGCCAATGTATAGACAATGAGAGACTCTCCGAAGCCATCGACCAGGTTTGGGGCATACCCAGCCTCGGCAGGAGTCGCGCTCGATTCAAGGGAGGTGCTCATGTTTGGTGAATATGGGCGGTGATTCAGAAAGCTGCTGTGTGAGGAATAGCGACCTCTTATACACTCGTGCAACAGGATATGAAAAATGCAACTACTTTTGTTGCACCTTCCATACATGTGGTTTGTCCCTCATTACACCGCCTAGGCGCATTAGTGTTCTCAATGGGTAAGTTACACATCAAAAGCGTGATGTAACCCTTCCGGCTAGATTATTGTTCATAAAAGTTCTAATAATCGGCAGAAAAGTAATTAATTTCAAATACAGTTATCTTACATCATTGCTTACTTTACTAAAGGATTTAGACGTAGCTGTGGATTACAAGGAATTCTGGGACAAGGTGGTGATGGTAGACATTGTTGTCAAAAGCGTCATATGCGAAGCCATTGGCGGTGTCTCCGGCAATCCTTCCGGATCTGAATCTACTCAGCCTGGGAGTAGCCTGTAGGAAATATCACTCGGGTTCAAAGAGCTGGTTTACTCGACCTGGGTTCGTAATGGCCGCATCTTCTTCTCCGGGCGGTGTTGTAACTGGCTGAAATTGTAAGTTTCTGAACAGGTCTGGTTTCATGTCAGATCAGAATGCACAATCCATGCATTGTCTTTACTGCCACAGGTTTTAACAACCGAACTCTTGGAGTTAAGGTTCTCGGGGCCTGGCAGCGGCCAATCCTATGTTTTGTTCTTGATAGTCCCCTGATTGCCCACATCCTCACCATCGAGATGGTCAGATTAAGTCCTTCTAGCTGTTGCAAGCAATCCTCGGCAAGTCCATCTACACAGGACTTTCTGAAAACAGGCGAGCTGCAATGCATATTGCTCTACTTCTGTACGAAAAGGGAAAATACAGACCCTGATTTCTTGGGGAATTGGACCTGCAATTCTAGGCCCATATGGTGCCCCGAAGATTTAGGGGGGATTTGCGGAATTCAATCGCCTAAGTGGGGACTGACGGCGTGTCAGAGGAAGTCCACCAGTATCAAGGTCATGGATTTGGTCTTTTGCTGTTCCTTTACCGCTTGCGATATCAAGTGAGCTATCTGTCAGGTAGTCATAAAAGACAGAAGCTGGCAATTCTACACCGTAGGTTCCAGCGGGAAGGCGTTGTTGATTTACTCGTCGATTCTTCGTTGTGCCTTCGGTAACGCTTTACCCGATATTTGGTAGCGCCCTCCGCAAGGCTGTTCGATCGATTTTTCTGGAACCCTATCCGCAAGTCCAACTTTTCAAGATGTCTTGGGAATTTCGCTGAGAGTATTTCGCCTGATTCCTGACCCCGACGAAGAATCGAGCTCTGGATCATATACAACACCCTTTTAGGAATATGTCCTTTGGATTTTCAGCCGGAGACTTTGTGACTGCCACACAGCTCATTGTTCAGATTTGCTCTTGTCTACGATCATCCTCAATTTCGGGATATCAGGAGCTCGTTGTCGAATTGCATAATCTAAAGCGAGCACTTGACGAGATAGAACATCTAAAATGTGTTCCGGAGCAGATTGCCGCAGTCACTGCTGTGAAAGTCGCGGCACTGACATGCCGCTTTCCGTTGGACGAATTTGCTACTAAGATCAGGAAGTTCGAGTGCCTTTTGACACAAGGGACGCTTAGCAGAGCACAAAGAATCAATATTTGCAGACTGAAGCTTGAGTGGGGTTTCACTATGGACGAAGAGGTTCAACAGTTCAGGGCCTACCTTATGGCGCACGTTGGTAGCCTCAACATGCGGTTAACCACTCTTGGACTGTAGGCCTCTTTGCCAATAAACATTTGCGAGGTTCGACCTAAATTTGCTGCAGTGCTATTCAAACAAATTTATCTGAAGCAGCCATTGAGAGACATAGATCCATGGAAGATGGCCTGGCAGCTATAGAGTCGGCGCTACAGACCATACAACAGAGGCTAGATATGCAAAACTCACGATTCGATAATTTCATGAATATGGTTGCAACGTGCGTTATTGGGTGACGTTGTTATCTTTGACACACCACCCTACTGACTAGACTTAGAAACTTGATGCCAATGCTGTTGCACATGGCACGCAAAGTCTGGACCTCCAACTTAAAATTGCTGAGCCTTATAACATGGCAACAAGATAGCCTACGATCGCCAGGTCTCAATCATGGATGGCTTCAGCTCCAGCTCCCAGTCTGGTTCGAGGATGCCTGTGGCCGTAAATTACCGATTCCATCCGAGTACAATTGGGGCGTTAGTGTCTTGGTCCTCTTCCCAGATCATGTACTGACTCACATGGTAGAAGGTGCACGCCATAATATTTGATCAATTTCAAAATGGTCCAGACCATGAGAAAGTCTCGTTTGGTGAGTATGACTTGTATGATACGACTAATCGGACTCGAAGAATTACTTCCTTGAATCATGAGATTCTTATACCAGGAATGAGTATCACCATGGCAATCAGAATAGGAATGTACACGTCTGCTCAATATAGCGGATGTCCCAATCCTGGATGCAAGCGAGATGCTATTATAGCAAGGGACGAGAAGGTCAAAAGATGGTGAGTCTTGAAAAAGTCTAGATAGGACCATCGCTAATGGATATACAGTCCAAAGTGCGGAGCATATTATTCGATTACAAGGGAAGCTCCTCCCCAACCATTTCGCACGCTCGAAAGCAAACATGCCGAACAGGAAACAACTACCGCTACAGGCTTGGAGTTTCACAAGTGCGAAGATCCTTTCAAGCAATTGAGAATTGAACGAATGGCCTTCAAGAATATGCAGATCCACATGATGGATCTCAACGCGTTGCAGGGTATGTTCAACAGCGGCCAAGTAGACATGAAAAGTAAATACCAGCCCTCAGCATGGAGCGAAGAAGAGTGAGACAAATCGCCCATCTCCTTTGAGTATCCCTCCGAATCGCCAGTCTCGTCTCCCTTTGCCCACAACTCGTTCCCCAAGGTTAGTCATAAAATATACAACAATTACCAGTGTATCCCTGGAGGGCTAGGGTTATGGAGCAGCAAACGAGTCTTTAGTCTTATCGCCGAAGAGCTTGGTATTAATGTCTTGGAACTGAGCTCTACGTCACGTTTTGAGGATATGGGCTTGGACTCGCTGCTTTCACTTTCAGTCGTCTCTCAGCTCAGGAGCGCCGGGTTGAATTTACCCACGTCAATTTTCTGGGATTTTCCCACAGTACAGGAGCTAGAGGCGTTCCTTAACCCCCTTGATGATCCTGCCAATCTGCACGCTTCGCCTTCGTCATGAAATGCCTCATTTTCAGCGCTTACTCACAGGATAGCTCTGTATTTGATTGTTATTCAATAGTACAAGCTCGAGTTAAGTAACAGAGGGTTGATAGGGGTTACGTATCTATCGTAATTTCAATGTCAACTACTCTAGGCCTAGAGGTGGGCGAAGCTTTAATGGGGAGAACGGCGACAATAGAATCGTTGATTGCAGGTCGGGAATATGCCTTATCGGCTATTAAAAACCGGTGATTTCCGTCTTTGGGATATCTCCGTCTCCCCCCGCCCCACTAAGGCAGTCCTGATATTGCCGAGCACATCCACCGTCGACATTTCAGCCAGCCACGTTTCCACATCGTCAATTTTCCCTTATCGACACTTTACTTCGTGCACTCGATGCTAAGGACAATTGGTACACCGCAACCCGAAGCGGATATCTTAGCGCCGTGTACCTAATTCGAAGAACGCTGCACTTCCAGCAAAAATGCCACCGAGGGATCACCCTAGCTTGCGCATAATGAAGTCTCGCGCGGGTTGGCTTGTTAATTCCTCTAGATGCGCAGTAGCCGACCTGATCTTCGCCGGACTTAACACATCAAGCACGCATTGTGCTACGCACATGTACTGTCTCATTCAGTCGAGAAGTCTAGATACCCTACTTTTCAGGCCATCTATTAGCGCATGATTCGGCGCTGATTTTCAGACCATAACTCGATTCGATGAAGCCGCTTGCAGCCTAGTCTTGTTCTGAGAACAGCTATCAAGGCTTTTGAAAGGGTCTAAGCACTGCGAGGAGAAGAATCTGGCTCTATATACTATGCAGGCCCGATAACACTGTCGCCTCTTACATAGTAGAGGCCCTCGGCTCTTACTTTGATTAGCAACTTTCCATTTCTATTTGATTGTCTTCGGTTGAGGGATTGAAAGCTTCGCTGTGCAAGACGGTCATCACATCATCTGGCCCTATCATATGTGCCCCACAAGTGCGCAGCCAGGCCGAGATCATGTGCATGATGCTACAAGTGGCTAGCTGTGCTGAGCGCATACCTCACCTAGCTCATGTGAGATGGCACAATACCCTTGCTAGTGAGCGCCACAATCTATCCTGGCAGGGTAATTATGGTCATTTTCGTGCCACCGCACAGACCATTTAAGTTTGGAAGTAGCTTCACCAATGAAATGCGGCCGCGCGATAACCCTAAGTCCATATGATAGCTATGAAAGGATTATCAAGCTCAAATTCTTATCTAGACCCCCTCATCAGCGTTAGTCGTGAAATTTCGCTATGTCTGGGTAACATAGCTATATAAGAGTCGGTCGGCTTCAAGTACGGACTCTGAAGATCATTCTCTTCGATTTGAACCTTCCATGCGTCCTATTCTCTAACAGGATACTGAAGTCGAGCTTTTTTGAGATCACTTGCTGCAGATAAGCTTATCAAGCTACCTGTATCTCACTATGAATTCTACCGGTTGGACCAATGTGAGGAATCAACCTCAAGCTAAGAAAAAGGTGGAGGAGGAGCACAAGGCACAGTCGAAGGTCAGCCCACTCGTTTGCAACTTTATTGAATGGAAGGCTAAGAAGGAGGAGAAGGAGCAAAAGGCACAGCCGAAGGTCAGCCCACTCATTTGCAATTTTACTGGATGAAAAGAATCGAATTCTAACTAAATATATAGAAAAAATACTATCACGTGCAACAGGGGTACGGAAGGCTTTTTCACACCGATACCTTGAAAGATGGTATTTCGGGAATTGGAACCGACTATTGTGGACCCTGTCTGGGCTTCTATGTCCAACTGGATGAACACAGTACTACGCTCCTATAACACCAACTCATAAGAGTGATAAGGCTGATCCCTCGCTGATACTAGTTGCTTATGTAGCCCACGTTGACACTGATCAGACATCTACCAAACAAACTCTTACAGCGGCCAAGGCGGCAGCTAAAGAAAAGCTGCAAGGTATCATCAAGAGCCTCAACCTGGAAGGCAACAGAGATTTCATGAGGTCAACGATGTTCGGCGTCGGTGCTATTTCGGACCAAGTTGCTTTGAGCATCTATGATGGTATCTACGAGGCAGTTGGTGGCACAGCTGAGGAGAAATACAAAAGCTTCCAGACGAGCCTGTGCAATGCTTACAATGCTTTTGGGGGGGAAATGACTCCTAAGATGTTGGGGACGATGAGTCCATCAGGCTTTGTCATTCCAATCCCGGAAAAAAAGCCACATATCACATGCACAAGTCTCCTGGTAGACAACTGGGAGCCAGTCAACGTTGGCGATGATGGCTGGTCTTTCAGGGCAAGCGGCTATCATTTCATAACACCCCTAAACGATAAATAAGTATAACGATAGTGTTACAGCGATAACTTATCTTACAAAGCTCTTTTCATCTTGCTTAGCGCCTCGTATCATATGCAGATTTTTGCGAGCACATTATATCAGCAAGCTCAAATCTAGCCGACAACGTCGTTGCTGCCCGGCGTGGATGTAGAGGGTTTATGGGTTTTGCGAAATGACAATCTCTACTTCGCCGAAGAAGTCGTTTCAAAGCCCACGGCCAATGTTCACGCTGGCATCTCAGAAGCCGTAGCGCAGATGGTTGGCATCCAAATGCTGACCATTGGCTATACAAAGGATATTGAGCTGGCTGGGAAAGTCGCCCGAGCGATTGGCGTTTATATCCTGGCTTTTAACTGGATTCATGGTATTCTTAGCTACAACAAACGGTATTCGAAGGCCGTAGAAGCATGCCATGCCTAGTTCTAGTTACCAAAATTTAAGTAACTTGAGACTTCTCTTCTCTATGACTGTCCTCGGGAGGATATCCTACCCAAAGCATCCATAACACCGCCGATAAATTCGCCTTCCTCGGATGCGAATAAGTATCTTGTATGTTGACCTTCTCGCGTCATAACTTTTCGACAAGAGTAGACACGTTCCTATTTAGTTCAGTCGTCTGCGAAACAGTATCTCTATTTGCCCCATCGACGTCGCAAGAGAGGGACGATTTTGGCAGCCGGCTTCCAGATTGCTAGACTACACCAGTAGTACTTCATATATACAAAGAATATCAGGCCATGCGCACAAAATGTGGCGCCGATGGCCAGTGTTTTGTGTCTTTTGATCTATACTCGTAACGTTTATCGCTTCGGATAATCACCAAGGCCATGTCGGCCTCACACAGGGCATGCAGTGCATAAGCTTTTCTGATCGCCCCCGAGCTCTCACGCGTAATTTCTCTCTCCTGTCTCGCTTCGTCATTGACTCCCATGCTCTCTTGATTGCGATGAATATGAGACTATTCAGCGGTGAATACCAAGAATAGATGCGTGCTGGCCCAGCAGGCTTTACTGAGCTCTGGTGGCTCGATTGCGGTGATGCTTATAAAGGGTACGTCAACAGAAGGAGCACTTTTATTTCAAACAGCCGTATCACCGGTCCGGACCTACTCTCGAGAGCCGCATTTCTATCAGTGTTCAGAAAAAGTACCCAGTATATCAGCTTCTGGAAGGTAGGAAGATGTGACCTGACGCAACTGACTCAACGTCCTCGCCATCCGATCTGCCAGAAATTCGAAGTCCTGTGGTCGATGCAATCTCCTAAGAGAGTGTCGGAAGTAGTACTTGGGAGGCGGTCACTTACCGCTTGCTGGTGTTGAATACAGAATCATGACAAGGAGGAACTGCGAGCATTATGATATCAGGATCCGCTTTGGATCTTTGTAAACCACATGTCTCGCGCGGTGCTCTCCAGCTAGCAGGGTTGTAACTCAGAGCGGTGTTGAGCTGTGAGGGAAGCAACGAGTGTATGAGCTGTGTATCCGGACATGTGGTTATATATGTGACGGGCTTGACCTCTTCGGTTGGCAGAGTGTGGGTAGGCGACCAACTGGTCTCCAAGAGGCCTGACTCCCAAACCGCTTCCCAATTCAGACCAACTTCAAACTCTGGGATCAATCGGTAAGGCCGTAGTGTGGAAAGGAGTGATGTGAGGGCTAGAAGGAAGGTTTCGATATTTGGAAGCGAGCTGTCTCGCGCTCGGGGAACCCTGACCGGAGGCTAAAGGTATTTCGGCGGATTCAGGAAGCTTTCAGAACTAATATATATCAGCAAGCTATACGACACTAGGGTCTTTGGCAAGCTCACTTATTTTCGTATGGATCGTCTGGTGGTGTACTCTCTGGCTAAGAGAGACTGAAAATGCCTTGCTTGAAGGCAGGCTTCCAGTCCGAGATCTCCATTGTTTCAACTTAAACCTGGCTCTGAGGCGCTTCTCATCTTCCGACGTCTTGCGCATAGTCTGAGTGGGCTCATTTAGGGTCATGGCATTTTGCGTTGGCTAATGGCGAAAATGCGGCTGGGACTGCTGGTTGTGTTCTATACGTCAAACGCCGAGGTGACAGAAATCTGCGCCGACCTCAACCCCGATCGGGCATCGGGTGAGCGCGGCCCTATAGCTGATCGTGATGTCAATAAGGCGATCCATCGCTATTACACCGTAGGACTCTCTCTTCCCAGTTTTCTATCTTCTTTTTTCGTCCAATCCGTTTTAGCTGGGCCCATCTCTATGTGAAGGGTACGCCGTAATGATGATCATTCGCTGGTATATAAAAGTGCTGAGGACTCCTCCAAGAAGGGAATTCTGCTGACAGCTACGGTTCTTGGAGCAATGATGTGTGGTATTTTCAGACTTACTTTGGTAAAATCCCTCGATTCAACAGATTCAGCATATAGGTGCTATATTGACTTTCTTCGTCATGATCTCAGCCAATTGATCTCATTCTGTCCAAGTGTAATATTGCAGAGCGTTCTGTTAGTATTACCGCCGGCTCTATGCCACCCCGTCGTGCGCTCGTCTTGCAACCGTTACGCAAGTTCAGAGGCGAGACCCCTCCAGACGAGAATGTCCAAAATCTCGCTTTGGGCATAGCTATCAAAGGTTTACCGATGCTTTATCTTGGAACCGAGCTAGCCCCAAAGCGTCCGGGGGTTCGAAAGGTTGCGAGAGCTCGGAAAAAAACATATTCCCACGAAATTATTAATTGGGAAAGGCGAAGCGCACCGTCAGTCTGGACAGTGGGAGAGATGCTGTCTTGCTGTTTCATAATCCGCGCAGGGCAAGCTTGGAGGGCGGGCATTCTGAAGACTGTTGATGCTAGAGTAGGTATTGGGGAGGGTAGTGAGAACAATAGGCAACAAAATAGCGTAGGCAGGTCCCAGAACGACTACCTAAACAACCGCCGAAGTACTACAAGAGTATCTGCTGAAAGCTTGTTGACAAGAATTAAATTACTCTAAAATGTTCTATGAATTGCGCGCAGAGCTTTCAAGGATTTAGCCTCGGGTTGGACCGTAGGCGCTAACATAGTGGCCGGTAGGGGCCGTCCCTAAGGGCTGGCCCGGAGGAGCCCGGGGCCACCCTAGGAACCTTCTGTACCAGACCTGGATTGACTAGCTTGCTCAAGACCCCTAGAGCCCCACCTGAGGCGGCTCGAAGCTCCTATCGGCGATTTTAAAAAGGGTGCCATTCTCACAATCAGTATGAGGGCCTCGAAGAAGCAAACAACAACAAATTTACTCCGTTTTTGAGAGCGATGATAAAACTTGATTCGACAAAAGCGCACCCCGTCGCCAAGATTATTGCACAAGGTGATGGGAAGTCTACAATCAAAGTTCGGCTGTCCTCCTTCCAATGACTATGTAGACAGTCTTATAGGTGAGTGCTGATATATGATATGAGTGGCTTTACGGATCAGACTGATGTGGTTGGGTACTACCGTCAGTCCACCCCTCCTTTCATGCACGCTCACGCACCCACGGTCATTACTTCGGTCTATTAGAGATCTAGCGATCAACACCTATTGGATGATCTAGTGCATGAAGATTTCTAGTAATCTCATTACTGAATTAAGCTTGAGAAGCGCACAAGGGAATGCCTTGCGATCTCTTCACGCCCATCTCGATGGATGCAGAGCTATCCTAAAGTGCTAGACTTCTTGACGAAGTTCACGATTTAAGTCCGCAATCTCCACCAATCCGCAATAGAGCTGAGCTGATGCGATGGTATCGGATTTAACCAGTTGCTTCCCGTATCTGCGATGCAATGCAACGTGATGCAGACACGCACACGCGCACATACGAAATTCGGTCTTTTTCCCCACCCAGTCTAATCGGCCGAAGGTGAAGGTCAATTTAAGAAGTTTGGACGACTGTATACGTGCGGTCACCCTCTAAAAGGCGGCTTCAAGAAAATGGTCATTCAAAAGGCCAGTACGTTTCCTTCGTCTACGATGTTAGTCCCAAGGCGTTCGGCCAGGTCGAAAGTCCTTCAATACCGAGCTTTCCAAACAGGTTTGGCCAGATTCAAAACCATTACCACTGGCACGGAATCTAACGGTGCGGTAACCAATGGTACGGTGAATGACACGGAGTCGACTATACCTCCTGAAGAACAGCGTCCAGGTGTACCTTATCGGTCTGCAGGCTTTGGTTTAATGAAGAGAGAGATCTTGAGGCCCCCGCCGTCGATAATATCCATAGAAGAGCATTACAGCCTTCCACCATGGCTGTTGGAAAAGCACAAAGTCCAGGTAGTACCAACAGGCTATCCTCCGGAGATGCCCATGATGCAGTACTCTGAGCCAAGGATGCAACTCACTGATGGGATGAGAGGGCGCCTGGCTGACATGGATCGTGGGAACATAGCAATGCAGATCTTGAGTTTGACAGGCCACACGAGATTTGATAACCATAAAGACGAGATTTCATTCGCTCAAGACGTCAACAATAACCTGGCAGATCAAATCAAAAATTCGGACGCCCCACATCGGTTTCGCGCATTTGCATACGTGCCAACGCGGTCTCCCAACTATGCAGCTGAGGAGCTTGAACGATGTGTCACAGAGAAAAATATGGTCGGAGCTCTAGTTTGCGGCCAGACTGATGGAAAGTTCCTGGATGATCCGGTGTTCGCCCCCCTTCTTCAAAGAGCGGAAGACCTAAACGTCCCTATCTACGTTCATCCGAGCTTTCCGCCTGTAGATGTTGTAAGAGCCTACTATGGTGGTCTACCTGGAGCTCTCGGCACGATTCTAGCTTCCTGCGGATTCGGGTGGCATGCCGAAGCAGCTATTCACGTGCTGCGTCTTGTTCTCTCAGGAACACTTGATCTACATCCCAAACTCAATCTCATTACAGGACACCATGGACAGATGCTCCCTATGATGTTACAGCGCATGGACAATCTTTACAAAAACCTTCGGCCGGGACTCCGAAGCGTAACCGAGACAATACGAGACCAGCTCTATGTCAGCTTTGCAGGAATGTACACTGTACCAAATGTGAAGATTGCGATAGAGCAATTCGGAGTCGATCATATCATGTGGAGCTGTGACTATCCGTGGCTTCCAGCTGAAGATACCAGGGGGTTCTCCAAAGTTCTCAATGACGTCCTACATCCGGGTGACCTTCGGAAGATCTGCCAAACGAACGCCGAAAGGCTTCTGAAAATCCAATTCCCAGTGGATGATCAAATTAGAGAAATGGTCATTGAAGACGAGAAGGAGAGTTGGCTAGCGAAGAAGAAGACAAAGGAACTGAAGGAACACCTGCAGCAGAATCCAATACCAGCGACGGCCCCTGTAGAGAGTCCAAATACATTCTTAGTAAGCTATTACCATCTAGATGCATTTTTCGTGCTTACATTCTCTTAGCATGCCATGTAGTAGAAGATAGTACTCGCCTCTATCCTGCCGCCTATCTACATTCATCTCTTCTATAGAATCTATGTCGTATGGTGCGTCATGTCTAGAGTATAGAAGTTTAAGAGACTCCCTGTTCTGCATCCTATCTTTTAAAATATACAATGCATAGTAATGTGGATGGAGGATTGAGTAGTTGATCATCAAAGAACGAGATCGCTGCTATTCTCAATTTTCCATTAGGGACCTAGAGACGGTCTCACCGCAGGGTTAGCCGCTCACACAAGCAGAGTCCTACTTTCAACGCTATCGGCATGTTATGTTCATCTATTAGGTTTATGGGTAATTACAAAAGCCATTGTACTCAACGCTTCAACAGCTGCCAAAGTTAAAGACATATTCATATTGGATTGAATAGTGAAAGTAATGGAACTATTTGCTACATTGTCAAGTTATTGACCATGGAACAAGCTGCTATGCTGGAAAATTCAATATGGAAGGATTTAGCCTAGAAGTTACGTGAGGCCATAGAACTGTGCTACTTCCACGGTTGCATCAAACTTCAATATGTAAACGTCCTCTCCCACAACAGATATTTGACCTCGATTGGAAAGACACGAGGTAATCGGCCAGAAAGCGAAGAACTTCTCAATTCCTCTGATAGTAATAGGGGTCGATCGGAATTCTATGCATCTACTATTACCAACGTTATTAGCTCTCATAAACTTTTGCCAGTTCATTATTATTTTGAGTACTATAGCTAGGAAACAATTTCTATGCTAAGGATGAACAGTCCACAACGCAGGGACTATCTAAGAAAAGATTCCATGGCTAACCTTATTGGACCGAGTAAATTAGAAAGTAGAATCAAGATTCTTGCGACAGAAGGATTAAGCATAGCCTATGTAGTACTGAAGCGAAGCTAGTATAGGCGCTATTAGTGATTCAGACTAATTATAAGATATATAGAAGGATACTAAACAAGTTCTCATTATCCTCTGAAAATCCTAACCGTTTATAAATCACAGAATTAAGCAATAGAATGTAACACATACACGATACAGAGAAGGGTTAGGGTTAGGGTTAGGGTTAGGGTTAGGGTTAGGGTTAGGGTTAGGGTTAGGGTTAGGGTTAGGGTTAGGGTT
>KI911122.1:0-13954 GCA_000482085.2 Cladonia metacorallifera KoLRI002260
AAGTATTTAAAGGACTTATATATTATAGCTAATATATTATATTATAGTTAATATATTAGTATTATATTTATAGTAAGTAGGTAGTAAATTTTAGCTATAAAGATATTTAATACTATAGAAGGAAGATTTTTATTATTAAAAAGAAAGCTTTAAGATATAAATACTACTAATACTAAATACTAATACTAAATACTAATACTAAATACTAATACTAAATACTAATACTAAATACTAGAAAAATTAAAATTAAAAAATATAATTAGGTCTATATAGAAGTAGTTAGTATATATAATAATTATATAAAATTAATTTACTACTAAGGCTCCTTTTATTCTTCTTCTTTTTTTCTTTTTTTTTCTTCTCTCTATCTTCTCTTTCTCCTTCCTCCTCGCCTTCTTCCTCTCCTTTAAGGTATAATTCTTAAGGATCTAATTATATTAGTATTAAACTATATATAGTATATATAAGGTATAATAATATACCTAAACTTCTATTTCTCTCTTCTTCCTTTTTCTTTTTATTCTCTTTTTTTTTCTCTTCTTTATCTTTATCTTTTTTTTTATTTCTCTTTCCCTTCTTCTACTCCTTTAACTCCTTCTATAAAGAGTTAGTAGTAAGTATAGTATAAATATATAAAAAAATAAAAAAAATAAAGATAAGTATTATAAATAAAAAATATAAAAATAATTTAATTTACCTTCTATAGTAAGTTAGTATAGTAATATAAAATAAAAATATTATTTATTAATATTTCTACTCTTTTTAATAGTAATATTAACTCTTAAGTCTATTATTTATTTTATATCCCTAAAGTTAAAGACTTATCTTTATATTATTAAGAGATCTTTTTATAAAGGCTTTTAATATATAAAGCTACTTTAAGTAATATAGAGGGATTTAAGATTATAATAGCTAGTATTATTACTTTCTTAGTAAAAAAAAGTAGGATTTAAATCTATTAATAAATTATAACTATTAGTTATAATTATAACTTACTTTATAATAATATTATAAGCCTTAATAAATTTATTTATATTATAAATAAGATAGTACTACTAACTAAATATAAATCTTAAATATCTAAAAGTAATTTATATATAGAAGGTTTACTACTAACTATTAGTAATAGTAAGTATATATATAATATATAATATATAAAGAACTTACTAATATAATAAAAAATAACTTTAGAATTATTAATATTAGTCTAAAGTAGTATAATATCTTAATATAAAAGATATTTATAATAATATATTTATTACTAAAAAAAGGAAAATAAGATAGAATTAATATTAATAATATATTTACTATAATTATACTATATAGTTACTATATAATAACTTACTATTAATATAGCTACTACTATAATAATAAATAAATAATAAGCTATAAGTATATTATATAATTAAATTATATAATAAATAATATTAAGATAGATTCTTATATAAAAGATTCTTTTCCTTTCTTTTTCTACTAAGTTTTAAAGGTTTTTAATAAGCTTTATATTAATAGGACTATCTTCTCCTAAAACTATATTAATAGTATAAATATATATAATAGAAGCTTTATATTAATAAATTAGTATTTAAGAGAGAAGATAACTATAATAACTAATAGTTATTAGAATAACTTAATATTAATAATTAATTACTATAAATATTATATTAATACTATACTAATATAAATAAATAGAATATATTGTATTACTTTATTTTATCTTAATAAGCTTAAAGAGTATATACCTTATAATAGTAAGATCCTTAATAATTAATTCTTTAATATAAACTAATACTTACTACTACTATTTTATATCTTTAATTAATCCTTAGTAATCCTATTATATAGTACTAGTAGAGTATAATAGGCCTATATTATAAATTCTTTATTATTATTATTTAGTATTCTAATATAAAATACTTATTTTTATAATAGCCTTTCTTATAATACTTATAGTATTTAATCTTAGAAAAATCTTTTTTTTTTTACTCTTTCCTTTCTTCTCTTTCTTTAAGTATTTAAGGTTTATAATAGAAATATTCTCTTTTTATTTTTTTCTAAAACTTTAAAAGTTACTCTTTCTTTCTATTTTTCTTTTATATAATTAATTATCTATAGTCTAGACCTTAGTAATAAGAGCCTTAAAGTTCTTTAAATTATTTTTTAAAATTAATTTATTCTTAATTTTTTTAAGACTTTATTTATATTAAGCTATCTAAATATTTTTATTTTAGTTTAGTCTTACTATAATATCTCTAAACTTAGTAATATACTTTATTATAAAGTATTTTTAATAAACTATTATTAGTTATTACTTTAATTAATAGTTTTCTATTATATCTTTAAAGTATAGAAGTAATAAGTCTCTAATATAATTTCTTTTATTTATAGAGAGATTTTAATTATTTATTATTATTTTAAGCTTTTTTATTTAGAGGTATTTATTTAATTAATAGTATAATACTATTACTATATCTCTTTTAAAATATAAAATTAAAAATAAGTTTTTTATCTTAAGCTTAATAAATTTATTATTATAAAAGGCTATATATAAATTAGTTATATTAATAAAGTTAATTAATATACTTTTCTTTCCTAAAAACTATATAAAAGTTAAAAGTTTAAGTCCTTAAATATTAATTATTATCTTAAAAATTATTTTATCTTTAATATATATCTTTCTATATAAGTTTTTAAAAACTTTTTATTAATTATTTACTATAGAATTAAGATAAAAAATAATATTTAAAATATAATTAAAAAGTTTAACTTCTTTAAAATCTAATTAATAAATAAGTATAAAAATAATAATTTAAATTATTAATTATTTTAAATTAGAACTATCTCTTTAAAACATAAGTTAAATATATAAAAGAAAACTTATTTATAAAAGAAAAAGCTCTTTCTTATATATCTTTTTATTATTATTTATTTTTAGTTAATAATTAAATACTTATTAACTACTTATACTTAATAGATAGTATATATAGTATTTAATAGTAATTTACTTTATTAACTATTATAACTACTTAATTATATAACTCTATCTTTAAGTATATACTAGGCTAGAGTATTCTAAGTCCTACTAAAGTAACTTATAATATTTAAATAACTTATTATTATATATTAATTATACTATTAGTAGTAATAATATTTTATTATTTATTTATATAATATTTTAAGTATATTATTAGTATTTAATTTACTCTTTCTATTTATTTATTTATTTAAGAATAATATATTATTAACATTCAGAATTTTATTCTAATTATTCTTAATAATATTTTCTAATAATTTAAGATAAATAACTTATTTCTATTTAATATTATTACTTTAAGTATATTATAATCTTTTATAAGTTTATTTAATAATATACTTTTTTTTAAAGAGTAGTATAATAATATACTTAATTTATTTATTTATAATAATTATTATAATATTATATATCCTTAATATTATTAGATTTTTAGACTTTATTAGCTTAGTAATAAAAAATTTTATAATATTATTTTATAATATTTTATAATATAAATATAAATTATATTTTTTTATATAATTTATACTTTACTAATTAATTTCATTAATATTTAATATAATTTTTAATATAATTTTTAATATAATACTTTATTTTTATTTTAAGTTAAAGTATATTATAGTTTTTATAAATAAATTTTATTATTTTAATAACTCTTAAATACTTATATATTAAGTTATTATAATAATTTTTAATTATTTCTTTAATTTATTCTTTTAATATATATATTTTACTTTAATAACTTAATATTATTATATTAGATTATTCTTTATATAACTTCTTAGCTTTAATATTATTATTATATATCTTTATAAATTTATTAATTATATTTAGTCCTTTAATTTTTATAATTATTATAAGTATTTATATATTAAATACTAAAAATCTATTTTTTTTACTATAAAATAGCTTAATTATTTATTTAAAGTATTAATATATATATATTCTTTTTTTAAAAATATAATAAATTTTAAATTTATATTATTTTAAAAGTTTAGTCTATTTAACTTATTTTTAGTTTAATATTTTTATTATTATAAAATTTAAAAGATTCTTATAACTAATAAAGATATTAAGTTTTAAGTAGTTTTTAATATAAATGTTTTAATATTTAAATACTTTAACTACTATAAATAGCTTTTTATTATAAATATTATAATTCTATTTTAGTACTATTTTTTTTAAATAATATATAATTAAATATTATTTATTATTTTTTATTAATATAAATATACTTTTATAATTAAGTTTAATATATTAATTTTAATTCTTATTAATTAATTTACTTAAAATATTATTAATATAAGTAGATTTATATAAGCTTTTTTAAATTATTTTATTATATTATCTTATTTTTTATTTATTTAAACTCTATATTATTAGTAGTAAATTTTATTAAAAATAAAACTTTTTTAAAATTTTTATAATAGATTATTTATTAAAGTTTAAGAATCTTAAGAATACTTATATTTTCTTAATTATTATAGATATTAATTATTCTTATATATCTTTTATTTTATTTTAGCTTATTTAAATATCTTTTATATTAATATTATATTTTAAGAAGTTAACTTTTATCTTATAAAATTTATATTTTTTTAATTTAAAAAGTAGTTTATTTTATCTTAAATAATTAAATATTTTTTATATATATTAAATATATTCTTCCTTATTTTTTAAATAGATTAAAATATTATTAAGGTAAACTATTACTATTTTATCTAAATAATATTTTAATATATTATTAATTAATACTTAATATATTACTAATTTATTTATAAGTTTAAATAATATAATTAAGTATTTATAATATTTATATTATATCTTAAATATTATTTTCTATTCTTTTTTTTTATATAAATTAAGTTCTAAGCCCCTCTAAGATTTAACTTTATAAGTTAATTTTAAAGTTTATTAATATTTAATAAAAAATACTTATTTTTAATTATAATATTATTTAATTTATAATAGTTAATATATAGCTATAGGCTTTTATCTTTTTTTAATATAAAAAATATTAAATAATTTATTAATAATTTAAATTCTTAAATATAAAATTTTTTAAATTTTTTTAAATATATTTATATAGTACTTATAGTTCCTTTTTTTTAATATATTTATTAATTTAAATATTAGCTCCTTATTTAATTTAAATTTAATTTTATAATTTTAAAATTAATATTTAAGTAATACTCTTATATTTATCTCTTCTTAAAAAAGCTATATATACTTATAGTATTTTTTAGAAATATTAAAAAATATATCTTTTTTATTCTTTTTTTTATTCTATTAACTCGCTAACTTTCTATTTATATTTATAAAATTAAACTCTTTTATAAGGCTATTTTATATAAAAATTATAGTATTACTTTTTATAGTAATTCTTCTACTTAATTTCTTATATATTATTAATTATTACTAATATATATATATAGAGCTAGTAATATTTTTAGTCTCTTCAAATTTAAATATTTATATTTCTTAATTAATTATTAAATTTTACTTTTTTAATTAAGATATTTTTAATATAATATAGTAGTAAACTACTTAAATTATATTAAAAATTAATTCTTTATAATATTCTTAAATAATAATATCTAATAAAGTTATTTTTTATTAATATTTTTTAATAATAGTTCTAATTTATTAGCTATTTAAAATTAATAAAAGAATTTTTTATTATTATTTATACTTTTTATACTTATATAAGAGTTTTTAATATAAAATTCTTTTATTATCTCTAAATTTATTATTATAATAGTTCTTTAACTATTAATTTTAATTAATATTATAAATAGTTAATTATACTCTATTAAATATATTTATTATTTAAGAGTTATAATATTAATCTCTTTATATCTACCTTTAATATAAGTAAAAAATTTTCACTTAAATATTTAATAAAGGATTTAATTCTCCTCTTAAATAAAATCTATATATAATTTTCTTTTATATATAAATATTATAATTTAGAAGTAAATATACCTTTTATAAAATATAATTATATTTTTTCTTATAATATTATATATTATTTTTTTAATTTTTTTAAAAATATCTTTATTATTATAAAGGTTCTTCTAGTAGAAAGAAAATAAGTAAGGTAAGTAATATATTTATATTATATATATATATTATATTAGTTATAATTTATTTATAAGTAGAATTAAACTACTTATAGTAGTACTACTTAAAGTAATAACTATAATAATTATTTACTTTTAATTAAAGTACTATAAGTATATATTAGTATTATAATATTAGTAATTTTTAAATAATTATAATAAAGGAGTTTAACTCCTTTAAGTTATATATAATATAATTTAAGTCTTAAAAAATAATTAATTAAAGTCTATTAAAATATTTATTAACTATAAACTTCTCTTAATTATATAAATTAAATATAAAGAAGGAAACTTATTTATAAAAGAAGAAGCCCTTTTTTATATATTTATTCTAAATTATATTAAGCTTTAATATAATCTCTTTAATTACTTTTTAATTACTTTAATTACTTTATAATTAAGTTAATTAAAGTTATATTATATTAATTATTTCTATAATTAATCTAATTAAAGCTATATTATCTTAATTACTTAGTATCTTATTTAAGTAAACTCTTTATCCTACTTTTATATATCTTAGTATATAATTTATATAGAGTAATTTATAATACTATCCTCTTATTAAAAATCTTTTATTTTAAGAGAACCTTATTTTCTTAATATTTATTTATCTTTATATTAAAGATAAAGAAACTATAAAACTCCTTAGCTTATTACTATTAATTAGTCTTAAAGCTAGGGATAGCTTTTTTATTAAAAAGGAAATATATTTAATATATCAAAGCTAGTTAATCTTACTACTTAAGTAAAAGATCTAACTAATATATAGAATATATTTAAGAAGATAATAATTATAAATTATCTCCCTTAAATATTTTTAAATAGAAATAAATAGAAGAATAATATATTTATCTTTATTATAAAAAGAATAAAACTTTTATAAAGCTTTTATAACTATAAAAATAGATTTAAAGAATAGAATCTAAGTAAAAGAGGATAATAAAGAAAAAGATTAAGAATATTAAATTCTTAAAACAAAAGAAAGAAGAGGATTAGAAATAAAGTAAGTCTTTTATAAGTCCTATTAATACCTTAAGATCCTCCTTACTAGTTAGTAGCTCCCTTAAGTAGCCCTTAAAAACTCTATAATCTTTTTAAGGTAATTAAGTATTAAAGATAACTTCTATATATTTTTAGAGCTATTATAGTCTAACTACTTAACTAAATATCTTATTCTCTTATTAATTCTTTAGTAATCTAAGATTTCCTTAATATTATGTTTCTTATTATCTTAATTTAAGAGTAGTAGGGCTATTTATAGTAATATCTTAAAATATACTTTTTCTAATAATAATATATAAAATATATTATACTTTTTAATTAATTCTAGTAAATCTAATATATAATTTATATCCTCTTTATGTTTTTTAACTAAAGATAGTCTAAGCTTTATATAGTTAAGCTTATTATTAGGCTTATTAATTTTAAAATTTTTATAAAGAAGATATACTTTATCCTCTTTAAAAATATTTAGATCTTTTAAGTATTTTTAATTATAATATATTATTAAGTAACTACTTAAAAATTATAAATTCTTCTATAACTTTTAATAGATTTTCTTTATTTTCTTTATTATAATTATTATCTTTTATATCTTAGGCTCTATTTCTTTTAGTAAAAGTAGTATCTTAGAGGTAAACTTATAATTAACTTAAAATAATATTATTTTAATAAGATTTAATAGAGAGTTATTATATACTAACTATACTATTAGTAGATAAATAATCTAATTATCTTAATAATAATTAATATAATAATAAAGATATTATTTAAGAGTTTAATTTATCCTTTCTATTTAATTAATTATTTATAGATAGAATATAATACTTATCTTTATCCTAATACTTATTATATCTATTAATAATCTCTAAAACTTAGAGTTAAAGAGTTAATCTTAGTTTAAATTTTTTTTTTTAAAATCTTATAGTTAACTACTATAACCCTTAGAAATATATAAGTAAGATCTTCTATATTAAAAGATTTTTTATATAATATAAAGTATACTTACTTTATTAATTAATTATTAATTATTAATATAATATTATATATTATACTTATTAATTATTTCTTTAATTTTAAAAGTTTAATAATAAAATTTTATACTATACTTTTCTATAACTTATTAAAAAAAATTAATAATTTTAACTCTTTATAAGACTTATATTATATATATTTTATTCTAATATAAATATTATATTAAGTAATATAATCCTTAATATATTTCTATATTCTAAAAAAATAGAAATTTTAAAATATCTTTTTAAAAGTCTTTTTTATTCCTTAATACTTATTAAAGGACTTATTTTTATAATATATTTTAAAGATTCCTTTTTAAGCTCCTATAAGAATATAAATCTATCCTTAAAAAATTAATAGACTAAAATTTATTTTCTTAAATAAATTATAGCTATTAATATTTTTATAAATTTCTAATACTACTTTATCCTTTAATAAGTATTCTAATATAGTTTTAATTAATTTTTTTATCTTAATAATTATTATAGCTACTATTTATAGTTCTTTTAAATTAAGCTTAAATAATCTATCTTTATTATATACTAATAATACCCTAGAACTTTATTATATATCTATTATATAATTAGCTTCTTTATTAAATATATCTATAATATTATTCTTACTATCCTTAATATAATTAATTTTAAAATTAAATATAAATAATTTTTTATATTATTTAGCTAAATATTTATTAAGCTTCTTAATAAATGAAAAATATATTAAGTTTTTATAATTTAATAAGACTTAAATCTAATACTTAGTTCCTTTTAAATAATTCTTTTAAATATAAAATATATCTACTATAGTAAGTAATTTCTTATTATATATTAAATATTTAAAATTAGTATCTTATAATTTTTTATTATAAAATATAATTAAATATTAATAATACTATCTTTTTTTTATAATATTAATATTAATACTTTTTATTTCTTAACTTATAACTATAAAGGTATTAGTATAAATTTTAATAAAAAGTTTAAAATTAAATTAATATAATATTAGTATAAATATAAACTATTTTTATAATTTTTAAAAAAAAGCCTTTAATTCCTTAAACTATATAAATATAATATTATTATAAGTTAAGCTAATAAGAGGTATTATAATTTTTAAATAATTTTTAATAAACCTCTAATAAAAGTTTATAAAATTAAGAAATAATTATATTTTTTTTATTAATTAATATAAACTACTTAAGGATATTTTTTATTTTATTAAAGTCTATCTTAATCTTCTTATTTAAAATAATAAAGCTTAAGAACTTTACTTACTTCTAATTAAAACTATATTTTAATATCTTTAAGTATAATTCTACTTATTTAAATTTTTAAAATATTTTTTATACTTATTAAATATATTCCTTAAAGGTATTTAAATATATAAGAATATTATTAATATATATTAAAATAAACTTATTTAAGTATTCTACTAGTATATTATTAATAAATATTTAAAATATAATTAAAGTATTAATTAATTTAAAAGTTATAATAAAATATTTATAAAAGCTTTATTTTATATAAAAGATAATCTTCTACTTATCTTTCTTTTTTATTTAAATTTAGTTAAATATATTAAAAATATTAAACTTAGTAAACTACTTTTTTCTTTAAAGCTTATTCTAAAGCTCTTTAATTAAGAGTAAAGAATAATTATTCTTAACTATAATATTATTAAGTATTTAGTAATTTATATATAATCTTAATTCTTTATTTATCTTTAATATAAATAGAATAGAGTATTCTATAAATAACTAAAAATTTTAAATAAATTCCTTAGCTTTATTTTTTTTAATATATTCTATAAGGGTAACTACTTTATCTCTTAATAATAAATATATTAACTTTTTTATAAATATCTTTCTTAAAATTAACTTAATTTTATAGTTTTATAGTTAGTACTTAAAAAAAGCCTTATTAAAGCTCTTTTTTTAAAATAAAGTCTAAAATTTTATATATTTATTAAGTAGTTTTATTAAAGTAGTTCTATTTATAATAATAACTTAATTCTATAATATTATAATATTTTTATCCTAAAATTAATTTTTTATTTTATTTATAGTTTATATGACTATATAAATAAATATATATTCTTAAATAAAATAAACTTTATTTAATATACTATTTATAAAAGTTATAGTCTAAGAATCTTAATCTATTATTAAGCTATAGTTTCTTATAAACTATAAGGCCTTAAAGATTAAATTATTAATTCTATCCTTTACTAAATTAAAGGAATACCTCTTATATTTTTATTTTATTTTTAAATTTAATAGCTTAATATAACTATTAACTTTTCTTATTAAAATATTATTAAAGTTATATAATCTATATAACTTAAATTTTTTTTATATAAATATCTTATATTTCCTTATAAACTTAAATTTAATTAAGTCTCTACTTAATCTACTATTAATTAAGATCTTAATTAAAATCTTATTAACTTTTATTTAAAAATAAAACCTAATATTACTTTAGATTATAGTAGATATAATATATTTAATTTTTAAATAAGTTTTATTAATTAATTTACTTACTAAAAGACCTTCTAGTTTTTTAATTTAAATAGCTCTAATAGCTTTAGCTCTAAAAAATTATTTAAATACTTAAAAAAAAGAATCTCTACTATATATAGTAATAAGTTTATAGATTTATCCATTAAAATTTATATTCTATTTCTTATTTCTTATAGGATTAAGTATTTATTAAATAGAAGTAACTCTTTATCCTTTAAAATTTTTAATTCTTTAAATATTTTAATATATATCTACTCTTTAGTATTATATAGTTCCTCTTATAAAGTTTCTCTAATTTTTTTAAATTTTTAATTACTACTTCCTTAATAACTATTTAAAATAATTTCTTAAAATAATAAATAAAAATTATCCTTTCTATACTCCTTATAAGTATAGCTAGCTTATAAAGGTTTAATACTATAATAAGAGTATTTATTAAGTAAATTCTTTAGCTCTAACTAACTAATTTATTAAATTAATAACTCTTTCTTTTATATATTAAAGATATTTTCTATATATTTTTATTAACTTTTCTTATACTTCTATATTTATTATATATAAATAATAAAGATTAATAAAAGAGTTTTTTAAATTTTAGCTAAAAAATAAAATATCTTCTTTATTTTCTTCTAATAATTCTTCTTAATTAAAGGCCTTAATTTATTTAAAATTTAATAATCTTAAGACTTCCTTATTTAATAATATTACTTAATAACTTAATAGTTTCCTTAGAGACTATTTAGCTTCTTATTTCTCTAAAAGATACTACTAGTACTAATTATTATAATATATAATCTAAAAATAACTAATATATCCTATCTTACTAGATTTTAAGACGCTTTCTTATTTATTATAGTTAAAGACTTTCTTCTTTATAATAGCTATATATTCTTTACTTAAGTATTTATTTTTATAGTAGCCTTTCTTCTTATAACTATAGTATTTTACTTAAAATAAGTTTTTTTCCCTTTTTTTTCCCTTTACCTTTCTTACTCTTCTCTATAGGTTTTAAGGTTATAGCTAAAATAATTTCCTTTTTTTTTCTTTTTATAACTTAGCTAAGAATTCTTCTATTCTTAGTATTATTTATATAGTTAGTTATTTATAATAAAAACCTTAATAATAAAAGCTATAAGATTTAATAGATCTTTTATTTATATTAACTTATCCTTTATCTCTTTATTAAGATCTTTTTAATATATAGCTATTTAAGCTATTCTATTTTATTTAATTTTAGTATTTATATTTTTAAACTTAGTAATATACTTAAATATTAACTCTTTTTAATAAAGATTTAATATTTATTATTATAGCCTTCTCTTTTCTATCTTATCCCTAAAAAGAATCTTTAAAATATTCTAAATATAACTCTTATTATTAAAAAAGAGTATTTAGTTATTAGCTATTCTTACTAAATTCTTAATATTAATATATTTATTAAATTAGGATTTAAGGGAGAATATAGTATCTCTTTCTTAATATAATAAATAAAATAAGTTATAACTTTTAGAAGTTTAGAATAAGATTATATAAAATATTATATATAATTTATTTTATTTTAAGTACTTTTTTAAAGTACCTCTCTTTTTAAAGAATTTATTAAAAGTAAATATTTTTATACTTTCTTTAAATATTATAGACATATCTTTCTTTAAGTGTTTTTATTTTTTAAAGAAATCTTTTTTAGTTTATACTATTTTAAAAAACTTTTTAAAAATTTTTACTTAATTCTCTACTATTAATCTAAAAGTACTTATATTATATAAGAAAAATAATATTTAAAGTATAATAAAAAAATTTAACTTTTTTAAATTATATATAATATAATTTAAATCCTAAAAAGTAATTAATTAAAGTCTATTAAAATATTTATTAACTATAAACTCTTCTTAATTATATAAGTTAAATATAAAAAAGGAAAATTATTTATAAAAAAGATAGCTCTTTTTTATATATTTATTCTAAATTATACTAAGCTTTAATATAATTTCTTTAATTACTCCCTAATTATTTTAATTACTTTATAATTAAGTTAATTAAAGCTATATTATACTAATTACTTCTATAATTAGTTTAATTAGAGCTATATTACTATAATTATCTAATATTTTATCTAAGTAAATCTTTTATCTTATTTTTATATATTCTAGTATATAACTTATATAAATTAATTTATAATATAATAACTTTAAATATTATAGCCTTAACTTTAATTTATAAGCTAGGGTTACTAGAAATAAATAATAGTAATTATTTTATATTACTAGCTAAATATATTTATATATTCTTATCTCTAGTATAAATCTCTAGTAATAAACTTTTCTTAAATTTCTTTATAATTTCTTAATTATATCTTAAAGTTAAGAAGATACTATAATAATATTGCATAGAATATGCTACTAGGGGGTCTTATCTATGCCCCCTAGCAGGTACACCCTAGGGGTGCCTTCTTAAAAAAGGAAGGTACCTAGCACCCCTAAGGTACTATACACTCTATTTCTTCCTAGTAGAAGATATTATTAATATAATACTATCATCCTATACTATTTTAATACAATTCTATTATAAGATAGTAGTAATAGTATAGTTTAAGTCTAAATAGTATTATTAATAGCTTTTAAACTAATTTAACTACTAGCCTTAGAATACTAGCTACTTTTAGTAGTACTAAATATCCTCTACTAATTCTATATTTATTTTACTACCTATAAATTAAATTCTACCTTCTTAAAACTTACCTACTTAAATATACCTATCTAGTTCTATTAATATAGTTTTAAGTTACCTATTATAAAGCTAATTTAATTTACTTTTAAATTTACTTGCTCTAATATTAAATCTTCTTATTATTATAGACTAATAACTATAGGCTACGCATTATATAAATATCTAATATTAAGTTAAGAAAGTAGATAAGGCTATTAAAATCTATATAGTTAAAATCTATATCTATAATACTTAAAATAGTAATTATTTAAGCTATTATTTAGCTTAAATTAATAGTTATTTACCTTACTTTTAACTAGTAACATAATATTAAGGTTTTCTCTAAAAAGGAACTAAACTTTAGTAGGCATTAAGTAGGAATCACCTACTTTTTAAAGAGAAAATCTTAATTTCTTAAACTTTAACTCTTACTTCTATACTATTAATAGCTAGACTATATATCTTTTAAAATGCTTACTCTTTTAGCTATAATCCTATCTATACTTTAAGTTATTTATTACTTAGATACTACCTTATTATAAAAGATCCTTATTATAAAAG
>KI911122.1:15503-26734 GCA_000482085.2 Cladonia metacorallifera KoLRI002260
TTAGTATTATTTATATAGTTAGTTATTTATAATAAAAACCTTAATAATAAAAGCTATAAGATTTAATAGATCTTTTATTTATATTAACTTATCCTTTATCTCTTTATTAAGATCTTTTTAATATATAGCTATTTAAGCTATTCTATTTTATTTAATTTTAGTATTTATATTTTTAAACTTAGTAATATACTTAAATATTAACTCTTTTTAATAAAGATTTAATATTTATTATTATAGCCTTCTCTTTTCTATCTTATCCCTAAAAAGAATCTTTAAAATATTCTAAATATAACTCTTATTATTAAAAAAGAGTATTTAGTTATTAGCTATTCTTACTAAATTCTTAATATTAATATATTTATTAAATTAGGATTTAAGGGAGAATATAGTATCTCTTTCTTAATATAATAAATAAAATAAGTTATAACTTTTAGAAGTTTAGAATAAGATTATATAAAATATTATATATAATTTATTTTATTTTAAGTACTTTTTTAAAGTACCTCTCTTTTTAAAGAATTTATTAAAAGTAAATATTTTTATACTTTCTTTAAATATTATAGACATATCTTTCTTTAAGTGTTTTTATTTTTTAAAGAAATCTTTTTTAGTTTATACTATTTTAAAAAACTTTTTAAAAATTTTTACTTAATTCTCTACTATTAATCTAAAAGTACTTATATTATATAAGAAAAATAATATTTAAAGTATAATAAAAAAATTTAACTTTTTTAAATTATATATAATATAATTTAAATCCTAAAAAGTAATTAATTAAAGTCTATTAAAATATTTATTAACTATAAACTCTTCTTAATTATATAAGTTAAATATAAAAAAGGAAAATTATTTATAAAAAAGATAGCTCTTTTTTATATATTTATTCTAAATTATACTAAGCTTTAATATAATTTCTTTAATTACTCCCTAATTATTTTAATTACTTTATAATTAAGTTAATTAAAGCTATATTATACTAATTACTTCTATAATTAGTTTAATTAGAGCTATATTACTATAATTATCTAATATTTTATCTAAGTAAATCTTTTATCTTATTTTTATATATTCTAGTATATAACTTATATAAATTAATTTATAATATAATAACTTTAAATATTATAGCCTTAACTTTAATTTATAAGCTAGGGTTACTAGAAATAAATAATAGTAATTATTTTATATTACTAGCTAAATATATTTATATATTCTTATCTCTAGTATAAATCTCTAGTAATAAACTTTTCTTAAATTTCTTTATAATTTCTTAATTATATCTTAAAGTTAAGAAGATACTATAATAATATTGCATAGAATATGCTACTAGGGGGTCTTATCTATGCCCCCTAGCAGGTACACCCTAGGGGTGCCTTCTTAAAAAAGGAAGGTACCTAGCACCCCTAAGGTACTATACACTCTATTTCTTCCTAGTAGAAGATATTATTAATATAATACTATCATCCTATACTATTTTAATACAATTCTATTATAAGATAGTAGTAATAGTATAGTTTAAGTCTAAATAGTATTATTAATAGCTTTTAAACTAATTTAACTACTAGCCTTAGAATACTAGCTACTTTTAGTAGTACTAAATATCCTCTACTAATTCTATATTTATTTTACTACCTATAAATTAAATTCTACCTTCTTAAAACTTACCTACTTAAATATACCTATCTAGTTCTATTAATATAGTTTTAAGTTACCTATTATAAAGCTAATTTAATTTACTTTTAAATTTACTTGCTCTAATATTAAATCTTCTTATTATTATAGACTAATAACTATAGGCTACGCATTATATAAATATCTAATATTAAGTTAAGAAAGTAGATAAGGCTATTAAAATCTATATAGTTAAAATCTATATCTATAATACTTAAAATAGTAATTATTTAAGCTATTATTTAGCTTAAATTAATAGTTATTTACCTTACTTTTAACTAGTAACATAATATTAAGGTTTTCTCTAAAAAGGAACTAAACTTTAGTAGGCATTAAGTAGGAATCACCTACTTTTTAAAGAGAAAATCTTAATTTCTTAAACTTTAACTCTTACTTCTATACTATTAATAGCTAGACTATATATCTTTTAAAATGCTTACTCTTTTAGCTATAATCCTATCTATACTTTAAGTTATTTATTACTTAGATACTACCTTATTATAAAAGATCCTTATTATAAAAGATCCTTATTATAAAAGATCCTTATTATAAAAGATCCTTATTATAAAAGATCCTTATTATAAAAGATCCTGTTATTTCTATTTTATAGAAAGAATTTATTATCCTAGCTTTAATAAACCTAGTTAGTTAGGATATTGTAATACTTACCTTCTACCTTAAAGAATTTATTAAGAGTAGTTATACTTTTACTAACTATATCTTAAATAAAATAAGATAAGTCATCTATTATATTATATTAATAAATTTTAGACTACTAGTAATAAACTTAAATCCCTAGTTAAAAAGATCTTAATCTATTAATCTACCTAAATTTCCTTATGGCTAGGTAATAAAGCAAAAGCCTTTTAGACTTACTCTAAAAAGATTTGAAAATGCTATATAATCTTTAATTCTAGATCTACTTTTATTTAAGCTTCTATATCTAACTCAGCCTTTATCCTTATTTCTAAGGAAGAGACTATAGATATTTATACTAAACACTACTCTAGAAGATTGTCACGGTACCAAGCGTTATATATCCAAATATCCACGATCTCTGCTGAATCAGTAGGGTCGCGTGCCTTTTGCCAAGTGGTTGACTGGGATGCGGGGTCGATTTCGTGACAAAGATCCTCCCTTAATAGGGAATATACTACCTCCCTTAAGAGGGAACATACTACCTCCCTTAAGAGGGAATATACTATCTCCCTTAATTCCGGCATCTACTTAAGCTACTTTAGTAGAAGAAGCAATTTATAGTCATTCTATTAATCTAAATATAGCCTTAAGTAACACTAATAACCCTTAAGGCTAGTAAAATAAGAATCTTAATAACTACTAGGACTCTAGATTTTCTAAGAAATAACTAAGAACTCTATAAGTAATATTTAGCTAGTCTAGTAGTATTAGAAGCAATCCTAATAAGCCCTTAGCTAATAATTCTTTAATAGATGTTCCTCTTAGATGCTCCCTACCCTTATATCCTAATAATATTAGTTTCTTTAACCCTAGAGTAGAAGAAGATAATTTAGTAGTTAAAGAGAAGTATATTACTTTTTAAGATATTTTTATCTTTATTAATAAACTTAAGGAGATAAAGAGATAGTTTAATAAAGAATAAGTTTTAAAAGTTATCCTTAGCTATTTAAAGGGTATAGTAATAATATAGTATATTATTAAGCTATCTAAATTTAAATATACTATTCTAGAAATAGCTACTTTAAAGTAATAGATAAAGCTTTTAGTCTAGTAGTTTAAGAAAGATACTAGTAAAGCTATAAAGCTAATATACTTAAAGAAATTTATAATATCTAATATATTAAATAATACTAATTTTAGAGAGTTTACTTAATTTATCTTCTATTATATAAGAGTAGTAGATTTAGGTAATACTTAATTAATTATTACCTAAAATACTCTCGCCTCTAGTTTTTAGAATATAATTCCTTAACCTATAGTAAGTATAACAGTTTATTTATTTTTAGAATAGCTTAATATAAAATAATATATATAGTATAAACTTACTATTAAAGAAAATAGAATAACTTAGAAAGTTATTAATAAAGTTATTAATAAAAGTAGATTTAGTTAATATAATACTACTTAGTCTAAAGGCTTTTCTAAGCCTTAATATCCTTTAGTTCTATTTTATAATAACTAGTAATAGCTCTTTTAGAGGTACTCTAATAATAATTATAGTTACTAGAACTTAAATTAAGCTAACTATCCCTAGTATTAAAGCTAATAAATAAGAGGCTATTTACCTCTCTCTTATACTCCACTTCAAATTACTAGTAGATATATAAATAGATTAAATTTATAGAAGCCCCCTTATAACTTAAAGCCCTATAATTAAGGTAACTCTTAGCCTTTTTAAGGCTAAACTTAAAGCTAAAAACTATACTTAAATAATTAAGGTTTCTAGCTACATTCTGCTAGAGTATACTATAGAAATAAAGACTTAAATTAAGATAATAGCTACGCCCTTAAGGAGAAGGAATAATAATAAGACTTTAAATAATATAATAACTATCCTACTAAAAAGTAGTTTAAACTAGAAGAAGAAATATATAGCTTTTTTATTAGGCTAGTAGATAAAATATATTAAAAATATAAATAAGAATTCTCTTTAAAGAATAAGTTATATTAATATATAAGACTTAAATACTATAATATTACTTCTATTCTACCTTTTAGAAGTTAAAAACTTTCTATAGAAACCTACTATACTAATTCTAGTAGGCTTCCTTCTAAAGGAAGTTTAGTTAATTCTAAGAAACTAAATACTTCTTCCTATATAGTTTAATCTAAGGTAGACTATACTAAATATATTACTAAAGCTAGTTTTTAAAATTAGTATTATATTACTATAAAAATTTAATATTCTTATAATAGCTTATCTTAAGAAGTTTATTTAAATACTAGTTATTCTATTACTTTAAGTAATAGAAAATTTTTTAAAAAGTATATCCCTAATACTAAAATTAAATCTATAGAAACACCTTTAACTATTAAGGGTCTTAGTAAAGCTAAATATTCTATTATAAAGTATATCTATATACCTCTTCTATTACCTAAAAAGTTAGATATTAGTAAGCTAGTATTAGTAGAGATTACTATTAATATATACTTAATTAATAATCTTTAGGCAAATATACTTATTAGTATAGATATAATAAGTCTTAAAGGTATTAATATAATTATAACTAAATAGCATGCCTATATTACTAGTTATAGTATCTATATACTTATTAAAATTAAACCTTAGGATACTAGAGTTTAGAGAGTAATTAAGGTAAAAAATAATATCCTTATTAGGCTTAATAAATAGATCTTTATCCTAGTACATTACTAAGTATAGCTACTAAAATAAGATTTATTATTTAAATTAGATAAATCTAAACTTACTTTATATACATATATTATTAATTTATTAGTTAATTTAATCTTAGTATAAAATAACTTATTATTACTTATTTTTATTACCTAAAAGACTTATCTAGATTATATTATAGAACTTTTATATAATAACTACTACCTTACTATACTAGATTTAGTAGAGCTAGTAGCAAGACTATTTAAGAAGATATATTAATCTAGATAAACTTAAAAGGTACTAAAAGCTTATATTATATACCTAACTATAGCTAATCTTAGTACTTTAGTAATATCTATAAATCCTATAAAAACTCTACTACTTAATAGTATTATAATATATAGTTCCTATTATAATTCTATTATAATAAAGTTAGCAGAAGTAGTTAATTCCTATTTAGCTCTTTAGAAAGACTCTAGCTTTATTAATATACTTAAAGAACACTAGATATAAATACCTTTAAAGTTTAATTAAGAATCTAAAGTTAATAAGTCTATTAAGATATACCTCCTAAGAAAAAAAGATTATGCTATTATTAATAAAATATTTAATAAGCTATATAAATAAGGAAGGTTAGAATAGATAAGTAAATCTACTCTATTTAGCTATTCTATCTTTATTATCTAATAGATACTCTTAAATAGAGAGTAAAAAAGTTATATAATTATTAATATTAAAAAACTAAATATAATTACTTAGCTAGATATATATCCTTTATCTTTATAGAGTAATATTATTATTATTATTTCTAATTATTAATACCTAACTATTATTAATTATACCTCTTTCTTTTATTAATAGAGGGTATAGCCTACTTATTAGTACTATCTAACTATAATTATATATTATAGCTAGGAAACTTTTTAAATACCTATTATAGAATATAAGGGTTTAATAGTATATATATAATATAAGATTAATAAAGTACTTAAACTATACTATAACTTTACTAAAGCTTATATTAATAATATAGTTATTACTTCTAAAATATTAGAGAAATATTTAATATATCTTTATAAGGTTTTTAGTACCTTTATTAAAAAAGGTATCTTTATTAAGCTATTTAAATTATATATTAGCTATCCCTTAATTATACTATTTAGTTAATATATTAACTTACTAAGATTATCTATAGTTAAAGAGAAGCTAGCTATAATTTTAAAATTATAGTTTTTTAATATACTTAGTATATTAGAAACTTACTTAAGTCTTACTAATTATTTATAAAATTATATTCCTTAGTATATATTAATTAGCTAGCTACTATAAAAGTAAAAAACTATATTACTTAAGTTATCCTTTAGAGATAAAGGTAATTCTTATTATACTTATATATATTATACTTAATTAGTACTAACGCTAACTAAGTAGAATACTTTTAATATATTATAAAAGCTCCTCTTCTAGCTTATAACCTTAGTTTACTTTAATAGTAAACTTAACCTTTATATTAATATAAATAATTCTAAGGAGTCTAGTTTTAGTGCTTATATATACTATAAAATTAATAGAAAGGTTAGACTAATATTTTTTCTTAGCTACCTTTTAACTACTACTAAGTAATTATACTAGCTAATAGAATTAAAAGTAGCTAGCCTAGTTTAGATACTTAAAAAGGTTTAGTATATAGTTAAATTAATAATAACTTATATATTTATAGACTACTCTATTACTATTAATATTACTATATAGAAAACACTTAATACTTCTACTATATAGAAGATAAATTTATATCTTATTTAAGCTTTAGAATTCTTTTAATAATTTAATTTAGATATTAAGTATAAGCTAGGAAAATAAAATATTATTCTAAATACTTTATCTTATTTAGCTACTTTATATTATTTAAATTATAACTTATTTAGATTAGAGCTTAATACTTTATATTATTCCTTTACTAATATTATACTAGTATATTAATATACTACTACCTNATTTAGCTCTTTAGAAAGACTCTAGCTTTATTAATATACTTAAAGAACACTAGATATAAATACCTTTAAAGTTTAATTAAGAATCTAAAGTTAATAAGTCTATTAAGATATACCTCCTAAGAAAAAAAGATTATGCTATTATTAATAAAATATTTAATAAGCTATATAAATAAGGAAGGTTAGAATAGATAAGTAAATCTACTCTATTTAGCTATTCTATCTTTATTATCTAATAGATACTCTTAAATAGAGAGTAAAAAAGTTATATAATTATTAATATTAAAAAACTAAATATAATTACTTAGCTAGATATATATCCTTTATCTTTATAGAGTAATATTATTATTATTATTTCTAATTATTAATACCTAACTATTATTAATTATACCTCTTTCTTTTATTAATAGAGGGTATAGCCTACTTATTAGTACTATCTAACTATAATTATATATTATAGCTAGGAAACTTTTTAAATACCTATTATAGAATATAAGGGTTTAATAGTATATATATAATATAAGATTAATAAAGTACTTAAACTATACTATAACTTTACTAAAGCTTATATTAATAATATAGTTATTACTTCTAAAATATTAGAGAAATATTTAATATATCTTTATAAGGTTTTTAGTACCTTTATTAAAAAAGGTATCTTTATTAAGCTATTTAAATTATATATTAGCTATCCCTTAATTATACTATTTAGTTAATATATTAACTTACTAAGATTATCTATAGTTAAAGAGAAGCTAGCTATAATTTTAAAATTATAGTTTTTTAATATACTTAGTATATTAGAAACTTACTTAAGTCTTACTAATTATTTATAAAATTATATTCCTTAGTATATATTAATTAGCTAGCTACTATAAAAGTAAAAAACTATATTACTTAAGTTATCCTTTAGAGATAAAGGTAATTCTTATTATACTTATATATATTATACTTAATTAGTACTAACGCTAACTAAGTAGAATACTTTTAATATATTATAAAAGCTCCTCTTCTAGCTTATAACCTTAGTTTACTTTAATAGTAAACTTAACCTTTATATTAATATAAATAATTCTAAGGAGTCTAGTTTTAGTGCTTATATATACTATAAAATTAATAGAAAGGTTAGACTAATATTTTTTCTTAGCTACCTTTTAACTACTACTAAGTAATTATACTAGCTAATAGAATTAAAAGTAGCTAGCCTAGTTTAGATACTTAAAAAGGTTTAGTATATAGTTAAATTAATAATAACTTATATATTTATAGACTACTCTATTACTATTAATATTACTATATAGAAAACACTTAATACTTCTACTATATAGAAGATAAATTTATATCTTATTTAAGCTTTAGAATTCTTTTAATAATTTAATTTAGATATTAAGTATAAGCTAGGAAAATAAAATATTATTCTAAATACTTTATCTTATTTAGCTACTTTATATTATTTAAATTATAACTTATTTAGATTAGAGCTTAATACTTTATATTATTCCTTTACTAATATTATACTAGTATATTAATATACTACTACCTTAATTAAAATAAATAAGGACTTTTAAAAGAAGATCCTTAAAGGTTATAAGAAAGACCCTAGATAGAATTAAATTAAGAAATAAATTAAAGTAAATTAAGAACTAAGTAAGAATACTACTAAACTATACTTTAAGAAAGAAGTACCTATATTAATATTACTAAAATTCCTTATATTTTATATTAATAGAATTATAGGCTATTATTATCTATATATTCCTTTATCTATAATACTAAACATTTTAATAGTTAGTTATAGAGATAGATACCTTAGGTTTACTAGATATTTTAAATATATTTTATCCTCCTAGTATATCTATAGTCTTTTAAAACACCTCTAGATTTATCTATAGTATTATCTATAATATTAAGTATTCTAAATATATTAGCATCTATCTTATAGTAGTATAGAAATTATTAGCTTACTACTAATACTATTCTATACTTTAATAATAGATTTTATCCTTAGTCTACTACTTAGTAGTAATAGAGAAGACTATATTATATTAATTACTTATAAATTTAGTAAGTTAATTACTTTAATTACTAATAAGATAACTTTTAATACTATAAATTAAGCATATCTTCTATTATAATACCTATAGTTAATTAATTAAAGTATCTTAAAGATAATAATATCTAACTAAGACTATAAATTCCTCTTTAAATTTTAGTAAGGGTTATTTATTTAGTTAAGTATTAAGTTACTCTATTCTACTATATACTACCCTTAGACTAATAGTATAAGTAAATAAACTAATTAAATTATTAAAGTTATCCTTAAGTATTATACCTTAAAAGGCTTTAATATATCTAGCTAATTTAATATACTGCCTAAAATATAAGCTATGCTAAATAAATTATCTTTAAGTATTATTAGATAGATGCTATATAATATTATCTATAGTTTTAAACTAAACTATACCTTAAATCTTATTAAAGTTACATATAAGACTTTAGACTTTAATATAAAGATAGTTATTTATAAGGAAGCTACTAATATAATTATATTTATTATAATAAATTAGAAATTCTATTATAATTATAAATACTAATTAATATTCTTTAAACTTAGAGATAAAGTACTTCTATATTTATATAAGGGATATAATATCTTATCTACTACTATTACTAAAAGAAAATATAGGTAATAGTATATTAGACTACTTAAGGTTATTACTAAAATAAGATAATTAGCTTACTATTTAAATATTCCTAAATATTAAAAGATCTATAATATATTTATAGTAGCTTAGCTTAAACTTATCCTTACTAATAACCTATTTAATTAAGAACGCCTTATTAATTCTCTTTTAGTTTTTATTAAAGGCAATACTAATTAATAGAAGTCTTATTATATTAAGCGCCTACTTAATAAGCATATTATTAGATAGAGTTATAGAGAAAAATTAGTAACTTAATACTTAATATATTAAGAAAGTTATAGACCTAAGTATAATAACTAAAGGATAGTAAATAAGTTATCTAATATAGCTATATTAATTTAAGAATATAAAGATAGCTTATAAAATAATGCTCTACTACCTTACTTAAGTAATATTTCTATTACTACTCTAAAATAACCCTCTACTACTCTAATAGCATTATTTTCTATTACCTTATAAATAGCATTACTACCTACTACCCTAGTAGCTCTAAGATAATAAGGTTAACCCTATAAGTAGGGCAACTAGTAGGGATTTTATTATAGTATAAAAGTATAGATAAGATAATATAGAATATAGTAGTAAAGGCGCTACGCTTTTTTTCTATTAGCTAGCATTTTATAATAATATTATATAGAATATACTACTAAGGGGCCCTATCTATGCCCCTTAGCAGGTACACCCTAGGGGTGCCTTCTTAAAAAAGGAAGGTACCTAGCACCCCTAAGGTACTATACACCCTATTTCTTCCTAGTAGAAGACATTATTAATATAATACTATTATCTTATACTATTTTAATGCAATTCTATCACAGATACTTATTTTTACTCTTACTTAAAGCTTAAATATTCTAGATAGTAATCTTATATAGTAACTATTATTTAATTAATATTTATCTAATATATTAATAATAATTAAAACTCTTAAATATAAAATATTAATAAAATATAGAATACTTAATAATTTATTTCTATATTAATTATAAATAGATATTATTAATTATAGTTACTATAAGAATTATTTTCTTTACTTTAAAGATATTTAAATAGAAAAGTATCTTTCTAAAAACTTTTAGCTACTCTTAATATTTTATAGAGTCTAGAAGCTATTAGCTAGTCTTAAGTTATTACTTACTAATATAATTACTTTATTAAGTAGTATAATTAATTAGTATAAGCTACTTAAGAATATTAAAATCTTTTTTTATTTAATTTATATTTTATTATTTCTATATTAAATCTAGTTATAGAAATAATATTATAAATTATATTTTATATTAAAAGCTTAATACTATCTTAAGGTAAAGATATAAAAATAATTAATTATTAAAAAAAGTTTTATTAAGTCTCTTCTTAAACTCTACTTTATTAGGATAAATTTAAGAGAGAAGATTTTTTATATATATAGCTATTATTATTACTATATATTCTTACTACTCTTTATTCTTATAAGTATTTAAGTAGTTATATATACTATAAATAATTAAATAAAGAAAGTAATTTTTTAGTCTTATTACTTCTATTTTAAAATATAGAACTTTGTTTTTTTTT
>KI911122.1:27326-57627 GCA_000482085.2 Cladonia metacorallifera KoLRI002260
TTCTATACTTTAATAATAGATTTTATCCTTAGTCTACTACTTAGTAGTAATAGAGAAGACTATATTATATTAATTACTTATAAATTTAGTAAGTTAATTACTTTAATTACTAATAAGATAACTTTTAATACTATAAATTAAGCATATCTTCTATTATAATACCTATAGTTAATTAATTAAAGTATCTTAAAGATAATAATATCTAACTAAGACTATAAATTCCTCTTTAAATTTTAGTAAGGGTTATTTATTTAGTTAAGTATTAAGTTACTCTATTCTACTATATACTACCCTTAGACTAATAGTATAAGTAAATAAACTAATTAAATTATTAAAGTTATCCTTAAGTATTATACCTTAAAAGGCTTTAATATATCTAGCTAATTTAATATACTGCCTAAAATATAAGCTATGCTAAATAAATTATCTTTAAGTATTATTAGATAGATGCTATATAATATTATCTATAGTTTTAAACTAAACTATACCTTAAATCTTATTAAAGTTACATATAAGACTTTAGACTTTAATATAAAGATAGTTATTTATAAGGAAGCTACTAATATAATTATATTTATTATAATAAATTAGAAATTCTATTATAATTATAAATACTAATTAATATTCTTTAAACTTAGAGATAAAGTACTTCTATATTTATATAAGGGATATAATATCTTATCTACTACTATTACTAAAAGAAAATATAGGTAATAGTATATTAGACTACTTAAGGTTATTACTAAAATAAGATAATTAGCTTACTATTTAAATATTCCTAAATATTAAAAGATCTATAATATATTTATAGTAGCTTAGCTTAAACTTATCCTTACTAATAACCTATTTAATTAAGAACGCCTTATTAATTCTCTTTTAGTTTTTATTAAAGGCAATACTAATTAATAGAAGTCTTATTATATTAAGCGCCTACTTAATAAGCATATTATTAGATAGAGTTATAGAGAAAAATTAGTAACTTAATACTTAATATATTAAGAAAGTTATAGACCTAAGTATAATAACTAAAGGATAGTAAATAAGTTATCTAATATAGCTATATTAATTTAAGAATATAAAGATAGCTTATAAAATAATGCTCTACTACCTTACTTAAGTAATATTTCTATTACTACTCTAAAATAACCCTCTACTACTCTAATAGCATTATTTTCTATTACCTTATAAATAGCATTACTACCTACTACCCTAGTAGCTCTAAGATAATAAGGTTAACCCTATAAGTAGGGCAACTAGTAGGGATTTTATTATAGTATAAAAGTATAGATAAGATAATATAGAATATAGTAGTAAAGGCGCTACGCTTTTTTTCTATTAGCTAGCATTTTATAATAATATTATATAGAATATACTACTAAGGGGCCCTATCTATGCCCCTTAGCAGGTACACCCTAGGGGTGCCTTCTTAAAAAAGGAAGGTACCTAGCACCCCTAAGGTACTATACACCCTATTTCTTCCTAGTAGAAGACATTATTAATATAATACTATTATCTTATACTATTTTAATGCAATTCTATCACAGATACTTATTTTTACTCTTACTTAAAGCTTAAATATTCTAGATAGTAATCTTATATAGTAACTATTATTTAATTAATATTTATCTAATATATTAATAATAATTAAAACTCTTAAATATAAAATATTAATAAAATATAGAATACTTAATAATTTATTTCTATATTAATTATAAATAGATATTATTAATTATAGTTACTATAAGAATTATTTTCTTTACTTTAAAGATATTTAAATAGAAAAGTATCTTTCTAAAAACTTTTAGCTACTCTTAATATTTTATAGAGTCTAGAAGCTATTAGCTAGTCTTAAGTTATTACTTACTAATATAATTACTTTATTAAGTAGTATAATTAATTAGTATAAGCTACTTAAGAATATTAAAATCTTTTTTTATTTAATTTATATTTTATTATTTCTATATTAAATCTAGTTATAGAAATAATATTATAAATTATATTTTATATTAAAAGCTTAATACTATCTTAAGGTAAAGATATAAAAATAATTAATTATTAAAAAAAGTTTTATTAAGTCTCTTCTTAAACTCTACTTTATTAGGATAAATTTAAGAGAGAAGATTTTTTATATATATAGCTATTATTATTACTATATATTCTTACTACTCTTTATTCTTATAAGTATTTAAGTAGTTATATATACTATAAATAATTAAATAAAGAAAGTAATTTTTTAGTCTTATTACTTCTATTTTAAAATATAGAACTTTGTTTTTTTTTATAAATTTATCTTAAACTATAATATTCTTTATTAATTAATTTAATAAAATAATTAAGTTATAGTAAATTATTAGATTATTTTTATATTTAATATATTTATATTAAGATACTAAGTTTAACTTATTAATATAAACTTTTATATAGCTTACTAACTTTACTTTATTCTTTAAGAAGTAAATAACTTTTATTTAATATAATTTATTAATATTAAGATACTTATACTTTTACTATAGTCTTAAGTATTTTTAAAGAATAATATTAATTATTTTTTTAATATAGTATTTATTTATTTTATATTAAACTTTAACTTTACTTATTATTACTTATAAAATAGTAAGTAGCTAGTGTAAGAACTTTATATATTTAAAGTCTTAATTTTATATAGTTTTTTTAAAGTTAAACTTAAAAAGATTACTCTCTCTATTATAAGAAGTACTAACTATAATATTATTTATAATAGTAGTTAAGCTATACTTATTATTTAATAAAATAATAATATATTTTCTAATTTAACTTAAAATATAATAATAATTATTATTACTAGATATAAATACTAGTAGCTTATATTTTTTATTAAGAAAAACTTATATAGTAATATATTTTATATTAAGAGTAAAGATCTAACTAGCTATATAATCTTTTAGATTAAATATTATTACTTTTAAGTTTCTATAGAGGTAGGATAAGTAGGAGGATTTTAAGGAAATAAAGCTCTAGCTATAATACTAATAATTTTAGAAGAGAAAGAAAGAATAGAATAATATATAAATACCTTTAAAGTAAATAAATAAATAAGATAAAGTATTAAAATAAAGTGTAAAGATTATAGTAGTATTAATTTTATAGGCTAACTTTAAATAGTAGTAGAATATTAGCTCTTATAATAATTAAACTAATTAATACTTACTATACTATTAGTAGTAGTAACTAGTAGCTCTATTATTATACTAAGTAAATTAAAATTAATATTATAGTATTAGTAAAGGTACTTTTTATTTCTATCTCTTAATCCTTTTTATTTCTAAGTATTATTTATCTATCCTTTCTACTTAATACATTAATATAGTCTAAGTTATAAGCTTACTCTTTTTACTTATACTTATATATATCTATATCTAGATAACTTAAGCTATTGTACCTAGATTCTCTTGTATTTAGATGGAAGGACTTAGTGATGAACTTCTACTTCTTATTATAGTCAATAGCATCAGCGTTGTTATAGGCTGACGGCTTCAAGGAGTAGGGGTCTACGGCGGGGAACAATTTAGTGGTTGATGCCAAGGACTAGTGTTAGGGTACTCCTAGCGCTACTAAGTAAATCTTTCACTAGATCAGGCTTACGATCCGCTATCAACAGATGCCTACGTCATGCGTCGTTTCATCTCAGACATACATAGTACGGCTGAAACTAGGTCAGACGGACGTGCCATATATTGCGTTCCAAGTACCTGCACTGCCCGCGTGCGAGGCTATTGCTTAGACCAGGGTTCTGCCATGGTCCAGCTTTTGTGAACCCAAGGACGACAATTAGAACACTCTCAGGTCTAGCTGGGTTTCCTAGTAATCTTAACAACATCGCCTTCTACATCTGTCTCTTTCTTCCTAAGATACGTCCTTGCACCCTTCCAATCTCATCTTTCGAGTTAGCTTTAAAGGATGGCTTTCTCTCTCCCTAATATACTTATTAAAGTCATCTAAGCCATTACTAATAAACTAAACCCTTTAAATCTATTCTCCCTCTATCTCTTATCTATAGAAATTAACTATAAGACTCTTTACTACTTTAGTTAAGTATACTTTACTATACTAAGAATAGATCTTATATATAATAACTTATAAAGACTTTAATTTATCTCTAAGAATAAGTAGTTTAGGCACTTTATTTATACCTTAATTATTAGAACTAGAAATAATAGTCTTAGCTAAGGGTTCTACTAGTATTAATTAAAAAATAAAAATTATTTAAATTATATAGATACTTAACTTCCTTTAAATATTTAATTCCTTTAAGATATTTTAAAAGGGATAATAAACTATAGCTTCTTTTATATTTATAATTTTAATAGTATAAAAGAATACTATAATATAAAATATCTACTATAAATAATATTATTAATATAATACTTTTTATTATTACTAAAACTAGTCTACTAATTAAATTATTCTTTATAGACTTTAAGAATTAAGGATTAGATAGTATAGATATAAAATAACTATAAATATTACTTTATTAGTAATTAATATTTAAAAATATCTAGAGAACTACTAAAGAGCTCTGCCTTAAGTATTTACTAATGTTAGAAACTTTTAACTAGGTAAAGGATCTTATATTATAGACTATAAATTTAAAGAAGCTCTTGCTATACTTTAATTTTAATTATATTACCTTATTTATTACTAACCTTCTTACTTTCCCACATATCTTCTAGGGGCTTTAAGAATTCAAACTTGGATACGCACATGTTACAGTCAACATGCTGTCGAGTATCCTCAGCAACCAACTACAGATCAACGCGAACTGATCAACCGCCTTCCACCCAAAAGCCGATGACTAAACTAAGAGAGCCAAGAATGCCAGGCCTCATTCAGACTTGATATGACCGTGGATAGCGCGCGAACCCAGCCGTTCGTTCCAAAGGGAATGAGCACCTTAACCCTCCTTGCCAGGCGCCTCCAACTGCTGCGACGCCTTTGTGGAGGTCTCACTTACGCGTTTAAGCGGCGCTCGACGGTGTTTGCATTCAGGGTCAACGGCCAGTGATGGTAAGAGGCGCTCGGTCACTATCTGCATTAATCTAGGCGGAGGTATAGGGAGACTCTGACACGTACCCACAGCCTCTGTCGCACCGAGCATGCTCTGTACCCTATCAATAATCCTAGCAGCACACGGGGAGAAAACGTGGTAGTCAGTGCTGGCCTATAGCGTGGCGGCAAATCTATCGCGAGCGTATTCATAATATCCTTTGACCCTCTTGAATAGGTATTAGCCAGTAGACCTTGATTTCTTCCCGCGTGGACTTACGCTCATCGCCTCGACTTCCACGGTATAGGGGTCGGGGGGCAGTTCCCCACTATCAATCAGCTTCGCTACCTTCTCAACACTACGGACCCCTCGACGGCGAGTTTGAAGTAGCGTCAGGGCTGAACCGCGAGCGCGGTCGAGTCCTTCCGCGTCGAGCGTGCGAGGCTTGGTGAGCTCCCAACGTAAGATATGCTGAACAGCCTGGCGTTGGGACGCAAAAGCTTCCTCAAGGAGTTCTTCACATATTCCCAGAATGGACTGGTAATACTTGAGGCTTTGGTGGTGTCCAAAAACCTCATGGACTTGCTCCAAGATCAGCGCCTGGCAGAGATGCCGACCTGAGAAACGGCGCATTCTCCATGCCGCGAGTAGCTACAGCCCCTGCCATTGGGAGCTTACCACAGTAGTTGACCATTTGTGGCTAAGAATATGGCCTCCGGGTGGCCCAGAATCCAGCTCGCCCAACAAGTTATCTACAAGGTCTGCTGGACCACTTGAGGCTGTCCATGAAAACACCCTGCCAAATGATTGCGATGCTACACCTTGGTGACATTCGGTACAAGTGTACCTTTCCTTTTCGTAGCAGTTGCCGAACATGATGCGCAATTCAAAGAGACCATTAGAAAAGACGCGCTGCGATTGCTGGATCGGAAGGGGAAGATTCGCGAAAGTCTTGAGGATGTCCGCTGATTTGCCATCGATGTTGAGCGCCTCGTTGGTTGTCAGAGTTACCGCTGATGATCTGGAATGCACGCCCCGTCATTGTCGCTGTATAAAAGCCGTAGAAGGACCCGTACGCCCACGGGCTCGAGGATCTCCCGTGCAAGATCGCGCAAACCGAGGATGGAACCGTATCGAAGCTTAGGGTCGATTGTATTGTAGCGATCAGGGTTTTGGGGGTCCAGCCAGACAAATTTGATGGGTTTGCCTTGCTTGCGTGCATTGGCTATAGCTTCGAGCATGTCGCGAGCAGAATTTACCGCGACTGCCAATTGTGTTGTCGTGATCTGCCAACCAGCCTTCCTTAGTTTTGACATCAACCGTGCATTGGCACCATGTAGGGCATCGTAGACACCTTGCTTTACAAGCACCCGATGGCCGATCATATAGAACGGTCGTGGTCCATTGATATTCGTTCTCCCATTGTAGTCAAATGTGATGCCATTTGAGGATCTCCCATCATTGTCGTAAAAAAGAAGTGGCCGTTGAATGCTATCTTGGTGATGAAGTCTGGCGGCCTGTACAGGACTTACGAAAATAAACTAAGGAAGTAAGATAGTTGATAGAGATGGGTGATATAAAGGGCTTGACACAATAGAACCTGGTCTTGCATATCATTTAACTGCAGCGGGCTGTAAACATTATAATTACACATCAGCGCGCTCTTTTGTCCCGCCGAAAAGTCTCCTCACACGAGCGTTAGATCCTGAATACTGCTTCCCACGTAATGAGGCGAATTCGGAGCCAGTCCTTTGCCCTGCATTACAGACGATAAGAAAGCACAACCAACGAACCTGTAGTGAACCCCACTGCGCCTAATGACAAGTGGCACTCGTTCTCCATACACAATAAAAATCTGATCACCGACTTGAGCTAAGTGGTGCGCTAATAATCTGTACCCTTTTGCGGTCGCACAGCATCTCTGCCGGGTCAATTTCGTCAGGAATCCAAAGCCCAACTGTTTCATTTCCGCGTATTCTTCAGCCCAGACACCTGAGACATTTTCGTCATAGATTACTTGTGTTGCTTCTGTAATATGGTCGACAAAGGCTCCCTGTACTGAAAGCTTCTTGCCGCTATGATCGAAGGTGAAAGCAGATCGATCCTTCCCAACGCTTGCTCCGGCGGTGTCCGGAGTACTTGAATGCAACACGTACTCTAGCGACGTAGTACGTGACCAGTCTGGCACCCAGGAGGGGAGATTAAGCACTTTGGATTGGCTGGCAAGTTCGAGCAAGCTCGTTCTAGCATCAGGCATTTTCCATTCGGGTATGCAAGCGTAATCGATGAATACGTCCTCGACGGAACGATCGTAGTTAATTCTCGGGTATGGGAACATAAGAAGATCTCCAGACAAAGTATGCAAACCTAGCAAGGCGTATATGTGATCATGCGGATGCTTGGAGACTTTGGCATAGCTTGTGGCACCCAGGAGCCAAGGCAGTTTTGGGGTTTCTGCTTTTTGATCCTCATCAAAATTGTGGCGAACGAGAGTCCTGATCAGATCGATAACTGTGAGAGGGTGTTCTTGCGGGATTGTCAGATTTGAATTCCACCCCACCGAGATCTGGTCAAGCCCGTGCTGACGACAGAGTCTGTGTGTCAGCGTCAGAAGCTCAAAATTAAAGCATGAGTCTCCAAGTATGCATAGAGCCAGCTTTGCGAGAGTATACTCCTGCAAGATCCACTTTCGCTCGAACCACGGCCTCTTGAAACAATCCTTCAGTGCTTTCCAACCCAGATCCGTCACAGGAGGGAGCCCGAATTTGACAAGATCCTGCTCTTTGATTGTAACGGTAGCCTGACTCTCTGGCAACGCCATCAGATTCTCGACAATTTTTCCCGCAAATCCCACAACGAGGTGGCTGTTGTCGGTATCCTCTCCCAGGTAGATCATGACTTCGTCTGCTGTACTGAATATTTGGTCCATCATATCGACCTGCTTCGCTTTCTCTTGCGTCATTCTCTGATAGATGCAGATTGCATCAATCCAAACATAAACTGAGCGGTCCGGCTGTCGTAAACGCCACAGGATAGTCTGTAGGTTTTCTGTCACCAAAAAACCCTTGCCGTCAATGACGATCAATCGATCTTCCTCTTGAGTTCCCCATACGTATGACACTGCAGAGTACGAGATTCGACGTGATGGGACGTATATGCAGTAGTGGTGAAGCGAACCGCGGATCCTGCCTGATCCTGTGGGGTGAGGAAAGATCTCGAGTAGGCGTATATCGGCATCATCTGGAGTGCCCAGTGGTTCTGCAGCGCCGCTAGCAAGCCCCAGAGAATAATGTTTGAATGCTACGTCAAGTTGATCTCTATGTTCTGGAAATTTGCCGGCGTTGTCGTGGGCGGGCGTGTGGTTCGGTATCGTTCCATTGGCATACCTCATTAATGCTGATAAATTGAGAGCCATGGAGGGGAAACAGCACGTCTGGAGAAATTTCCAAGCTCTAAAAAGGCTTAAACGTCAATGCGCTTGGCTGTAGGTAGGTAAAGACAAGTAAATCAGAATCAGAAGCCAATCGATGTAACGAATTTCGGAGACTAAGTTACCTACACAGTTATGGGCATATTATTTCGTAGCGTAGCCACGCCCCACTAATTATATAATGGTATATTTACATGCTTCTAGAACCTTCTAAATTATATTCCTATATATATACTATTAGCTTAAATAACTACCTTATAATAAGCTAATATTAAGGCTATTTACTTCTTTAAAAAGATATTAGGCATTATATTCTATATCTCCCTTATAGTTTATTATAGCTAATTATAATTAAGCTTATCTATATTACTGTAGTATAAATCTATATATTTTTTTATTTAATCCTAAACCTTTTTAATAGGATTTAAGTTAAGTAAGTAAAGTAGTTAATTAATTAAAAAAATACTTTATTTCTAAAGCTCCTATTTTATATACTATATAATATAGCTAGGTACTCTATTTTATATTAAAGATAGCTTAGGATATATTTAGATTTATTTCTAAATTAAAGAGATTATATACTTATAGTAAGACTTCTTATTAATAGATCTTTAATAAAAGTAAAGAATTAACTTATATTTATCTTAATTTTTTAATAAAAATAATCTACTTATTTATTCTTTCTTTTAAAATAAACAAGGAACTTTACTTAATTTTCTTAAAAAATAGTCTTAAAATATTTATCCTTTTCTATAGGCCTTCCTTATATTTAAATAGTTAAGGTTATTTTCTTTACTAATATATCTTATAATATAAATCTTTATATATATACTATTTATTACCTATATTTTATTAATTTATAAAATATAATTCTAAAGCTTTTTAGGTTAAATTTAGTATTCTAAGACTAATATTAATTAAGCTTTATAAGTTTCTTTAATAATTATAAAATAATAATAAGTAACTCTTTAATAATAGTCTACTAATTTATTAATAAATAGTAGAGAGATTAAATAAGAATTAAAAGATATTACTTTTTTTTACTAGTATATATTAAATTATACTCTTTAATATATTTTATTTAAGCTTAAATACTATATTAATAAAGTATATATAATATATATATTTAGATAATATTATAAATTTAACTAAATAAGCTTAGTATAATATATTAATAATAGATTTCTATCTACTATATTACTTTTAAAGAGTAAATTAATAATAAAAGCTATAATAAATTTAATATAGTAATAGATTAAGCTTTTTTATAATATACTTAAAAGTTTATTCTATATAATTTAATAATATATAGATTTTAAAATATTAGTTATATATTATATTTATCTTTAGCTTTATTCTTATTATATTTATTAATAATTTTTAAAATTTAGGGTTAAAGAATTTATCTTAATTTAAGATTCTTATTTTTAAAAGTTTATAGTTTATAGCTACTATTTTTAAAAATATATAAGCTAAATCTTTTATATTTAAGACTTCTTTATATAAAAGAAAATAAATGAGCTTAGTTAATTAATAATTAATTATTAAAATATTATTATATATTACTTATATTAATTACTCTTTTAACTTAGAAAGCTTTATAATAAAGTCTTATATAATACTCTTTTAAGCTTAATTTAAAAAATTAAGTAATTTTATTTCTTTATATAATTTATATTAAGTATATTTTATTTTAATATATATATTATACTTTAAAACTTAATTCTTAATATATTTTCTTATTTTAAAGAAGTAGAATAATTTTAATATTTTTTAAAAAAAATTAATTTTTTAATAACTATTAAAGCTCTCTATTTTATAATATAATTTAAAGATTTCTTTTTAAGTACTATTATATAATAGAATAAGTAATAACTTATTTTATAATAAAATAAGTACTTTATAGTAATAATAAATAAAATCTATAATAGTAATTAAATATAATAAGAATAATAAAGCTATAGTATATATAGTACTTAGTTATTTATTAAGTAATTAATTAAGTATTTATCTAAGTATTTTAATAATTATTTATAAAAAATAAAAAAAAGTAATACTTTTATTACTTATATACTAATTTAATTATATATAATATTCTTAATACTCTATTATATTCTATTAGCTAATAGAAAGCTTTATAGTTTATAATTATAATAAATAATTAATACTTAATAAAATAAATAAAAGTATAGAGCTTTAAGAATACTAAGGTTTCTTCTCTAGAAGTTAGAATTAAGTAATAATAATATATAAGATAATAACTATATAATATACTTATAAATAGTAGCTTTAGTTTATTAGATAAAGTATTACTAGTAATAAGTAATAGTTAATTAAAAGATAAATTAATAAAAAAATAAGAAATAAAGGTTATTAGTAAATAAATTAAAAGATTAAAATAGTTAAAAATATTATAAGCTTTTATATATTTAAAACTATAAGAAATTATAAATAAAATTAATAGTATTTAAGTATATTAATCCTTTAACTTTATAAAGTATAGTTATTATTATTACTTTTATTTAAATTCTTATTTTATTATTATAAAGTACTATTAAATATAATATTTTTATTAAATAATTATATACTAGCTTTCTATACTCTTTACTCTTAAAATAAGATAATTATTAGTTAAAATAAACTTCTTTTAATATATTTAATTAACTAAGTAGTTATAAGTTAAAGTTTAAATAAAAAAAACTTAATTAAGTACTATTAATTAATTTTTATATATAATTTTATAAATAGAATATATAGAATTACTATTACTATTAATTAACTAAAACTTTACTTTATTATACTATAGTCTTTATATTAACTTTATATAGAAAATTACTAATCTTAGTAGTAAATAATAAAAGATTTAATTACTTTTAGAAATATAAACTTTTATAACTATAAATAATTATTAATTAGTTAAATATTAAATTAATATTAAAAAAATAATATATAATATTATAAAAAAAAGTAAAAAAAAATTATTATAATAAAATATATAATTATATTTTATAAAAAGTATATTTACTTTTAAACTATTATATTTATATATAAGAGAAGATTATATATAGATTTTATTTAGAAAGAGAATTAAATTCTTTATTAAATATTTAAGAAAAAGAATAATTACTTATATTAAAAGTAAATATAAAGAGATTAATATTATAACCCTTAAATAGTAGATATATTTAATAAAATATAATTAACTTTTTATAATATTAATTAAAATTAATAATTAAAGAATTATTATAATAATAGATTTAAGAATAATAAAGAACTTTATATTAAAAACTTTTATATAAGTATAGAAAGTATAAATAATAATAAAAAAAATCTTTATTAATTTTAAATAATTAATAAATTAGAACTATTATTAAAAAATATTAATAAAAAATAATTTTATTAAATATTATTATTTAATAATATTATAAGAAACTAACTTTTAATATAATTTAAGTAATTAATTATTATATTATATTAAAAATACCTTAATTAAAAAAGTAGAACTTAATAATTAATTAAAAAATAGAAGTACTTAAATTTAAAGAGATTAGAAATATTATTAACTCTATATATATATATTAATAGTAATTAATAATATATAAAAAATTAAGTAAAAGAATTACTATAAAAAATAATACTATAATTTTAATATAAAATAACTTTAAAAGAATATTTAACTTTATAAATATAAATAAAAAATTAGTTAATTAATAGTATAAAATATTTTTAATATTTTTAAAGAGTACTATAAATATATATAAGCTTTTTTTAGAAAAAAGTAGATATAAAAATATTATTTAAATACTAATTTTAAATTATAAAATTAAACTTAAATTAAATAAGGAACTAATATTTAAATTAATATATACATTATTAGAAAAAGAACTATAAGTATTATATAAATATATTAAAAAAGAATTTATTTAAGAATTTAAATTACTAATAAATTATTTAATGTTTTTTATATTAAAAAAAGATAGAAGCCTATATATTAAGGTATAGTATAAGTAAGTTAAATATAAAGTAAAAGTTATATATTTTTAATTAATTATTATATATAGTTATATAAGTACTAAGGTTAATTCTATATTAAGATTAGTTTATAAGGTACTTTAAGTACTATTATTATAAGAATACTATAATAATTTTTCTATTACTAAAAAAAAAAGGCTGCCTTTTATAATACTATATTTTAGTAGTTTATATTTATAAATAATAATAAGAAATACACTATAACTAAGTACTTTATTTTTTTATCTAGAATATTAAGGCAACACTATTTAAGTTTAATAGCCTTAAATACTTATAGCTTTTCTAAAATAACCTTATTTTTATTTTAGTAAAGCTAAAGATAATAGTATAAAAGATTTTAAAATTTAACTTATTTAAGCTATCTTTTACTTATATTCCTTTATAAGCTCTATATAATCTTATAGGTTCTTAAAGTTATATTAATAATTAAATTCTAAATTATAATATTTTTATTTTAGAAAATATTTTATAATAAGACCTCTACCTTTTTAAATAATTCTTTTATTAAGTAAATATTTAATATTATATTTTTATCTATTAATAAATATAACTTAAGGATATATGAATTAAGGATAATAATATAAATTAGTAAATAATAAAAATATAGACTTTAATTATATTATTATAAATATAAGATATACTTTTTAATCCTTTAAAATTTTAAAATAATATATAAAATATCTAACTCTTTTTAATAATTTTAAAGAGATTAATATATTATTATAATAACTTTATAATAATATTAAAAGTATATAAGATTATATATTCTTTATATAAATATAATAATACTTAATCTTTAATTTATAAAAATATTAATTAGTATCTTTAGTTATAATAAAACTTATTTAATATTAATATAAAAGTAATAGTATTAATAGTAATTATTTTAATTAAAAAATAATTATTAATTAAAGTAATTTTAAAAAAGTTTAATAAATTATTTAATATAAACTTATAAATAATTTTATTTAATATTAGTTTTAAAATAGTAAAATAATTTAAAAATACTTAAATTTATAATAAAATTTTAAGTTATTTAAAAAGTTTATTTAACTTATAAATATAATATCTTCATATAATTTTTATAATTCAATTTATTTTCTTACTTATTCTATTAATTTATAGATAGTATATAGTTAAGTATAGAAAACTTATACTTAACTTATTAAATAAAAATTTTTAAAACTTAAAGAAAAACTTTCTATCTCTATTAGAAATAATAATTTTAAGAAGTTTTTAATTTATTATATTTAATTTATTAAGTAAGACTATTACTTATTATCTTATAAATTATATAGTCTTCTCTATTATAAATATAATATACTTATTAAACTTATTTATAATAAATATTACTATATTAAATTTTTTTTAGATAGTAAAAGAGTTAGAATAAAATTTATAATTATAATATAAAAAAGTATAGAAGGAGAAAAAATTAGATTTAAGCTTTTATATAATATATAATTCTATATTTATAAAATTAAATATTATATATATATATTAAGATAATATAATAATATAGTAATATTTTTAAAAACTTAAATATTTATTATTATATACTAAAGTTAAGATATCTTTTATTAAGTTTTTTAATATATATAAATATTAAAAACTAATTAATATATTAATATAAAAGATTAAGCTTAGCTTTAATTTTAAGTTAGAAATTAAATTAAAGTTATACTTAAGTAATAAAGATAATATAAATAAGCTTATAATTAAAAAGATTTACTTTTTTATATTATTTATTACTTTTAATTTATTATATAGTAACTAATTACTATATAACTTTAATAAAGATTTTATAAGTAATTTTAATATTAAAAAGCTTTACTTCCTTATACTCTCTACTACTCTTATATTATCTATTCTTTTATAGATAAGTAGCTTAATTTATAAGTCTTATTAATTTATTTCCTTTTATACTTTAGACTTAATATTTTTATTTTTATTTTTATTTTTCTTTAAGCTCTACTATCTACTTCTATTTTATACTTTAATATTTATATTTTTACTTTTAGAATCTTATATAATAATATACTCTTATTACTTTATATATATATATATATTTTATTTTTTTCTAGGTAAGAACTAAAGTAAGAGTTTAAGTCTAGTATTTATAGATATTCTTTTTATATAAAAAGTAACTATACTATATTTTTACTTAGTATATAATTTTTATTAATTTATATAATAATATACTTCTAAAAATAATTTTCTTAATAACTCTATAATAGCTTAATATAGAATTTTTTATTTATATTAATAAGTATTATAGTATAAAAAGTATTTAACTTAAAATAATTATTAAATAATATTAAATAGAATATATTCCTTTTTAAGTTTATGTATAATATTAAGATAGAATTATTATAAAAATTAAGTAATATATATAATAAAAATAGTTAATATAATAAAACTTTACTTAATAATATCTAGAATTAAGAAATAATTAATTTATATTTTTATTAAATTCTTTAATAATTTTATTATATATTAGACTTTTTTTATTATTTATATTAATTTTATAATCTTAAGCTTAATTAATTAATAGTTTTATTCTACTTATATAAAAAAGTAAGATAAGAATAATATTAATTATATTATATTTTTAGTTAACTATTTTTCTTTCTATATTTTTTATTATAATTCTTAATATAAAAGACTATAGCTTTAAACCTTAACTTTTTTAAAATATTAAAATATATTAATATTAAGGGTTATATTATTATTTTTTATAGCTTCTTAAATATAATAAGCTTTACTAATATTAGTAAAAGTAAAATTTATATAAAAAAATATTTTTTTTAGCCTTTTAATATTATTAAATAATTTCTTTAAAAGTATTGTTTTTAATTTTTAAAAAAGTTTTAAAAGTTATATATAGAAATATATATACTTACGCCGCGCAACGGGTTTTTGCTAAGATTTTGACTTTTTTACTCTCTTTTCTTAATAACTTTTTTAATCNTACGCCGCGCAACGGGTTTTTGCTAAGATTTTGACTTTTTTACTCTCTTTTCTTAATAACTTTTTTAATCATTGATATAATTTTAATATTAGGGCATAGATTTAAAGCCCTGCTTAAGGGCTAGAAAATAAAGTAATTTTCACGCTAAATTAATATAGGCTAGTAGAGCTACTAGTGTTTAAAAATAGGGACTCGAAATCGGGTTAGGTTAAGGATTTTCTAAGAACCTAACCCGACCCGACAACCCAATACGCTAATATCTCCACTAACCTCGATTAGTTTAGCGTAATTAGGGCATTATTTTAAAGCTCTTAAATAGGGCTTTAAAATCATGCCCTAATATTAAAATTATATTAATAATTAAAAAAGTTATTAATAAAAGAAGATTTCTTTAGAAACGCGCTAAAAAAACCCGACCTGACCCATTGCGTAGCGTAGCTAATAAGCTTAAAAAACTACCTTTAAAAAAAGATTCTATAAAAATAAAAAGGTTAAAAAAGTTAGTTTAGTAACTTTTAATGAAAAAAGTATACTCTCTACTAAAATAGTATAATAATTATTAAAATAATAAATAATAAATAACTTATTAATAACTTAAAAGAGTTCTTAAAGATAAGATAAAAAGTTTTAGTTCTTAAAAATAGAAAGTACCTTTCTAAACTATAATTAAATTATTAAATAATTAAAGCACTTTATTTCTTCTAACTCCTTAAAATAAAATAGAATAGAATTAAGATAAGAAATAAGGCTTAAATAATACTATTAAGCTATTAAAATATATAGAGATATAGAGTATAAATTTTCCTCTTCTTCTTTAAATTAAGTTATATAATAATATACTAAAATATAATAGAAGCTAATATAAAAATATCTAAAATCTTAATAAAATCTTTTAAAATAAAGTTCTTAAATATTTAAATAGATTATAAGCTAAAGAAGATATAAATTAGTACTAAAAATATAATAAATAATATAAGTAAACTATAATAAAGCTTAAATATATTAATTTAATAATTAATAAGCTATTACTACTATTATTATAGTTTAGAATAATAAGTAAAAAATAAATAGATTTTCTATCTAGCTATATATAAAATTATATATAAATATAGTACTAATTTATATATATACTAGAAAAATACTTAGTACTCTTTACTACTTATATATTACTCATTTACCTTCTATCTATACTTTATATTTATAACATTAAGAAAAGTATTTATAATAAAGAAGTATAGAAGCTACTTTAATAAAAAAAATCTTTAATAATTTAATTAGCCTTAAACTTATAATATTTTTAAATTTAGATAATAATAATAATAATAATAACTAGTAAAACTCTAGATTTAATAAGAAATAATAAGTATCTCTATAATATCTTCTTTTTAAAGCCCTTAATAAACCTTTAAGTTTTAAGTTATTATTAAGTAGTAATAAAAATATTGTTATTAAAAATAATTATATTAAGCTATTAAATATAAAGGAGTTAGATTTTTTAAATAATAATTATAATAATAAAATAGTATATACTAAAGGTATTATAACTAAATATATTAATAATAAAGTTATTTTTTAAGATATTTTTTTAAAGAGAGCTAAGGACCTTATAGCTATAAGAAGTTCTATTATTAAAAAGAATTTAAAGATATTACTATTAAGTAGTATTATAGACTAATAGCTTAAAAAGTTTTCTATTTTAAAAAAATAACTAGTTAAATATAGTACTATTAATATTAATTTTATTAAATAATTAAGATTACTATTTAATAAATTTAGTATATTACTAAATATAGCTATTAATATTATATTAAAGAAATACTATATATTTTAAGATATAGCTATATAATAAGAGCCTAAGAAATATATATAAAGAATTCTTAAATTAGTAAAAAATACTAAGTTAATAAATATATATAACTTAATAAATATTATATATAATAATATTAGTTTAGAATTATAAAAAGATATTAGTAAATTTAATAATATAATAATAATTAATTTCTTTCTAAAAAATATTAATATATATAAATATAAATAGTAGGAATATATAATAAGATCTTTTAAAGCCTCTTTAACTATTAAAGTATAGCTAAAAGATAAAACTAAATATAAGATTATAGAGATAATTATATATAGTTTTAATCTTAATAAAGATTCTAACCTTTTAACTATAGTTTATAATTTTAGTTTAGTAGTATTAATTATAACTAAAATTTAAATCTTTAATATTAAACTTATATTTAAAATACTTACTTTAATTAGCTATAAATATATAATTAATATAATTGATAATTAGACTTTTAGTAAGCTTCTATTTTATTTATATTTTAATAGCCTTTATAGATTATAGCCTTATCTTAAATATATTAAATTTAATTTTATATTTATTTTACATAAGAAACTTAAATTATTTTCTAAGAAATAACTAAAAGTTTTTTAGAAATAGAAATAAATAATAAAGTTAGTAGAATAGTATATATTATTAAAAAATATTAATATATTAAGCTACTACTAAGGATATTAAGAAAGAATTATAGTTTTTAATAAAAAAATAATACTTATTATATATATATATAATAAAGTAAATATAGAAATAAATTTTCTTACTTTAAATAAAATAAAATTCTTAAAAAGTAATTTATAAAGTTTATAAGTATTAAAATATATTATTATAATTATAATAAGTTATTTTATTAAAAAATAAATTATATAAATACTTAAGAAAAAAGTATAGTAAAGGCTTAAAATATAAAATTAATTTTAATATAAATACTTTAAAATTATAAAATAAAGAGTATTCTTAAAATATCTAAAATAAAAATTTAATAGTTAATTATAATTATATTAAAATTATTTAAAAAATATAGAATTAGAAGTACTCTTAAAATAGTAAAAGTATAATTTTAATAATTAAAAATAATTATATTATAAATAAGAAGTACTCTTAAGAAATTAATAGTAAGTCTTTAAAAATTAAATATATTTCTAATATATATACTATATACTTTAATAAAGATTTAATAATTAATTAAAATTTTATTATTAATACTACTAAAGTATATAAGAAGCCTTTAAATAAATATATTTAATTATTAATATTTATATATAATCTTAATATAAATTTTATAATATAATTAATTAAATCTTTTATTTTAAAAAATTCTAAAAGTAATTTTATTATTATATTATAAATATTATTTTTATTTCTATAATTATTATTACTACTAAATATAATTAATTTAGAAGCCTTAATATAAAAGCTTAAAAATAAATTTATCTTTAGACCTTAGATTTATATTATAATTTATATAAGGCTTAGAATTAATATTATTAATATAAAAAAGTATATTAACTCTAGCTATAAAATTTCCTTTATTAACTAAGGATAGTGTTATAAAATTAACTCTATATCTTAGTTAACTACTTAGTAAAAGGTATATGACCCTACTAATTTAGTAGAGATCGTAGATATTTAGATATATAATGCTTAGTACTATAATATCTACCCCCCCTTAAAAAGAATAGAATACGCGCCCTTGCGCTAGGTAGGTCTAACCTATTTATATAGGTGCCCTTGGGTAATGACCCTATAAGCTAGGCTACTAACTATAGTAGGAACAACCTGTAGTAGCCTAACCTAAATCAGCTATCTAGTTACGCGGACCTTAGAAAATAGTAGGAAATTTAATAGGATAGAATTAAACTACCGCCGTTGCTACTATTCTATTATAAAATTGACTCTATATTCTAGTTAACTACTTAGTAAAAGGTACGCGACCCTACTAATTCAGTAGAGATCATAGATATTTAGATATATAACACTTAGTACTATAATAGATAGCTACTTTTTATATTTTTTAAAATTAAGATTTTAAAAATAGTATTACTTTTAAAAGTATAGAGCTTAAGTATCTTAAAATATAAAATAATTAAATATATTATTATTCCTTTATATCTTCTAGCTATTTAAAAGGATATAAATAAAAAGATTTTAGTATACTTTTATAAAGAAATTTATATTATTAATAATTTAAAAGTAAAGTATTATAATATTTAGTGTTATATACTTATATATTACTAATCTCTATAAGTTAATAGAGTTATATGCCTTTTACTATATAATTAAGTAAAGTATATACTTATTTTATAATAGAATAGTAGTAATAATAAAGGTTTAATTCTATCTAAGTTATTCTATTATTTTCTAGGGGCTTATATAATTAGATAGCTAACTTAAGTTAAGCTACTAAAGTTATTTCTACTATAACTATAGTCTAGCTTATAGAGTTATTACTTAAAGATACTTATGTAAATAATTTAGGCTTCCTTAGTATAAGAATATATAATCTATCTTCTTTAAGAGAGGTAATTATTATAATATTTAGCATTATATAATTATATACTATTAATCTTTATAAGTTAGTAGAGTTATATACTTTTTACTATATAATTAAGTAAAGTACATACTTATTCTATAATATAAAGATACTAATTAAAAATAATATTATAAATTTAAAAAAAATTAATATTAATATTATTAAATAAATAGCTTATATTAAGAGTTATAATATTATTATATTTATTATTATATACTAGTAAGAACTATTCTTTTATAAATATATTATAATATAGAAAGTTACTATAATTCTATTATATAATAAAGTAATAGTACTAATTAAATCTTTAAAAGTACCTTAAAATAAAAACTTTATATTTAAGTTATTTATATAAAGGAACCTTACTATATATATATATCTAATAAACTATAAAATATATAGAATCTTAATAAGAAATAATTCTAACTTATTTATATAAGTCCTTAATAAAACTTAGCTTAGAAATATTATAAAAATAAATTATAAGAATTATTTTTAAGTAAATATAGAAACTAATTTTAATATTATTTATTATAACTTCTAATAAAAATAGTAGCCTCTTTTATATTTAAAATTTATTAAAATTTAAAGACTTAAGTCTTATTAAATTTTATATTAAATTTAAATAATAAATACTAGCTTATATATATAAAAGTATAATATCTAAATAATATAATACTTTTTAGTAATAAATATACTATTAATATATTATAATAATTTATTAATAATTTCCTTATATTAGAAAAAAATAATAAGTTTATATATATACTTAAAAATAAATAAATAAGAATATCTCTATATTAAGATTAATAAATAAAAGTCTTTAATAAAATAGAGATATACTCTTTTAATATTAAAGATTATAAAGTAATTAATAAAATATTTAATAATTTATATTAATAAAATAGATTAAATTAAATTAAGAAACTTATACTATTTTTATATCTAGTTTTTATTATTTAAAAAAACTCTTTCTAATAAAAGTAAGAAAAGATATATAGTAGTTAATATTTATAGTCTTAATAATTTAATTATATCTAATATATATTTTATACCTCTATAATCTAAAATTAGTAGTAGTTTAGTTAAATATTTATATATCTTTATCCTTAATACCTTATCTTTTTTTTATTAGTAGAGAGTATATTTTAAAGATTATTATATATTTATTATTATAACTTATTAAAGATAAGAAAGCTTTAATATTCTTATTATAAAATATATAAATAGTTTTATATATATATAAAAATAAATTAATAAAATCCTATATATATATATATTAATAATATTATTATAAAAGCTACTTTATTTAAATAATATTTAAAAAATCTTTAAGAACTCTTTTAACTTTTTATAAACTATAATATATTTATTTTTCTTATAAAAATATATTTAAAGTATTTAAATATAAAGTTATTAGATTAGTATATTAATTCTTTAAATTTAATATTATTAAAGAATAAACTATATATAATTAGTAAATTAAAGTATTTTAAAATACTTAAAATATTTAAATATTATCTTAAATTAACTAAATATTTAAGGTAGTATATATACGCTGCGTAATGGGTCAGGTCGGGTTTTTTTAGCGCGTTTCTAAAGAAATCTTCTTTTATTAATAACTTTTTTAATTATTAATATAATTTTAATATTAGGGCATGATTTTAAAGCCCTATTTAAGAGCTTTAAAATAATGCCCTAATTACGCTAAACTAATCGAGGTTAGTGGAGATATTAGCGTATTGGGTTGTCGGGTCGGGTTAGGTTCTTAGAAAATCCTTAACCTAACCCGATTTCGAGTCCCTATTTTTAAACACTAGTAGCTCTACTAGCCTATATTAATTTAGCGTGAAAATTACTTTATTTTCTAGCCCTTAAGCAGGGCTTTAAATCTATGCCCTAATATTAAAATTATATCAATGATTAAAAAAGTTATTAAGAAAAGAGAGTAAAAAAGTCAAAATCTTAGCAAAAACCCGTTGCGCGGCGTATTATTAGCTTTAAATATTTTTAAATATTAAAAACTTTTTTTATAATTTAATTTTAAAGAATCTTTACTTAGCTATTTAAGATATTATTATAATTTATTTTTTATTAGAAGGTACTTATTTATAGAGATTACTAAAAAAAACTTAAGTAGTTTCTATAGTATTTAAAGAGAACTTTATTAATAAAATTTAATTTTAAATAGCTTAGAATCTAATCTAGGCTCTAGATAAATTAATATTATAAAAAAATTTAAAGTTATTTAAGAGTCTTATTTAACTCTCTATTATTATATCTTTAATAAGTAGTTTTTTAAATAAAGTACTTTATAGAATTATTATTACTAATTTATTATCCTAACCTCTTTAAGTATAGTCTTAAATAATTAAAAAAAATTTATATAATATAGTAGAGGCTTACTTAAGTAAATAATAAACTTTAAATAATAATATTAATTTAAAGTAAGTTATCTTAAATATTATTTTTTACTTTTTATAAGAAAACTAGTTTTTATTAAGCTTATTAAAGCTATCTAGACCTCTTAAGGATTTAAAACCTTTTAAGGAGGCTAACTTTAATAATAGCTCCTATATACCTTAATTTAATCTTAGGGATATTAGATTCTTTAATTTTTTTTATAATAATAAATCTACTAATATTACTCTTAGAATAGAATATATTAGAAAAGAGACTTTCTTTTAGTATATTATAATATTTATTAATAAAATTAAAGATATATTATATACTTAAGGGGTAGAGTTTATATAAAGTAATTTATAATTATATCTTTATAAAGAAGCCTTAAAGTAGTATACTTTATAACTTATTAAAAATAAAAATAAACTTCTAACTTATAAATAAAACTTAAATAAATAGGAGACCTTTTTAATAAAATATTTTAGGCCTCCTAAAAATATTAGAATAATCTAGTTATTAAAAAAATATATATATAATAAATAATACTCTTTAATATAGAGAATTTTATAAATATACTATAATAATTATATATACTATAAAACTTATAAAACTTAAGATAATATATAATTAATTAAATATTATATAAAATAACTTAAATATTAAATTCTAATTTAATATTAATTTACTAAATTTAAATTCTACTCTAAACTACATTAGTAATTTTTTAGGCCCTAGCATTAAGCGCTTTTAGCGCTCACGAGTAGACTTAAATAAGCTTAAGTAAGCTTAAGCTAAATTATCTTATATCCTCACTCCTAGGTATAAATATCTTTAATAAATTACTATAAATCTATTAAAATACTCGCTTATTTATGCGCGCGTAATAGGATTTTTTATGCACACGCTGCTATATATACTACTCTGCGTACTCTACTATGTGCACTACTATACGCACTGCTATGCGCGCTGCGATGGATAAATAGATAGATGGATGGATAAATGGATGGATGTAATAGTGATAGTGATGGTGATAGTAATAGTGATAGTGATGGTGATAGTGATGGTAATAGTGATAGTGATGGTAGTGGATGGCCATGGATGGATGGCTATGGATGGATTGCTATGTGATGGCTATAGATGGATGCCATACAATAGCCGCTGATATGCCCCCACATAGAAATTTGATGCTTAATTAATTACGCATGTTTTTAAGCCATTAATATTAATATAGCATGTGTTATAAACTGATGTTATAGGTTCTTCTAAAGATAAGTAATTAAAGGTTAAAGGTTAAAGGGTATAGAAGTAGGTAAGCTAGTTATATAATCTTACTAACTACTTATATAAATAAGGAGTAGACCTTTTATACTATAGTAGCTATATTAATTTACTAGTAAAGTTAAATATAAGGAGCTTTATTTAAGATAGGTAAGGGTCTTAATTATATAAATATAAAAAAGTCTACTAAGACTATTTAATTTAATAGATTTAATCTATAAACTATTTAAACTTCTTATAGTTTAAATTAATTATTTAATAAATTATTTAAACTTTTCTAATTTAAATATTTTAAACCCTAAACTATTTAAATTCTTATGTAACTTAGTGCTAAGCCTATTCTAGGATATATATATATAGAGTATTTATTATATTATATATATTAGGTTCTAATAGCATGCTCTATAGTATTCCTATTATTATATAGATCTTACTAACATTAAAAATTTACTTACTAAATCTACTTATAAATTAGGTAAATACTTAGGGCGCTCTAAGTATATTTAGGGTGCTTATAGGTAATTAAAAGCGCTTATAAGCATACCTTAGTATTTAGGGCATGCTTAGGGCGCGTAAGCAGCGCTTAGGCTGACCTAAAACATAGCCTTAAGCTCTAAGCTAGTTTAAAAAATGCTAATATAGTTTCTTATAATAATAAATTACTATAAGTATTAATTATAATAAAAGACTTAGAGAATATACTTAAATATAAGTAGTAATATAATAGCTATATAAAATAATAACTTTAATTAATACTTTAATCTATGAAGAGTATTAAAGATATTTAATTCTAAAAATTAAAATTCTAGGAATTAGAATTATTTTAAATAATAATCCTTTTAATTTACTTTTTATTTATATTTTACTTATATATCTTAATAGTAGTATTAGCTATACTACTTAAATTATTAAAACTTTTAATAATATCTACTAAACTATTAGTAAGGCTTTTAATAGACTTAATATTCTACTCTATAAAAAAGATAAGTATAGCTTCCTTTCCTACTATAATAATAATAAATTATAGTAGGATTCATACTTTAATTAAATAAATCTAGTTTAAGATAATATAAAAATAACTTTTCTTTTTAAAATAAATTTTTTAATAGTTATAAAGAGCTTACTATACTATAATTATTAATAAAAATAAGGAAAATAGTTAAACTATATAAGACTAAGAATACTACTATAAAAATAAATATATTAATAACTTTAATTTTAATAAGTAATATAATAAAGAGATTAAATATAAAAATATTAATATAAATTTTATTACTATCTTAAAATCTTCTTGGTATTATTATAAATATATATATTATATAAAGATATTTATATTATAAAATATCTTATTCTCTTATTTTAAAGAATAATATTAGAAGAAATTTATCTTAGAAGTTTTAATAAATATTTTAAAAAAAAGTAGCTTTAAAGTATATTAAATTAATATATATATAAAAAATTACTCTTACTTAGATATTATTTAATAAAAGTATTAAATTTAATTATATTATTATATAATATAATACTCCTTAAAATATTACTATCTTAGAAGTTATATTTATTTTATTTAAAATAATTAAATTTATAATATTATTATTCTAAAATTATTTTATAGGATACCTCTTTTATAATTTTAAATATATTATAACCTAAGCTAATTTTAGCTCTAATAAAGAAAAATATAATATATATTTTAATTTAGGCTATTCTATTATACTAAGAAATAAAGAGTTTCTTTATAAAAATATTCTAAATCTTTAAACTTAAGTTAAATATATATTATTATATATACTAGTATATAGATTTAGTAATAAAGTTTCTACTATTTTAAAGTTTATAAATATTAATATATTTATAAAGGGAATAGTTAGAGGTACTAAGAACTTAAGCTTAATATAAATAAAAATATTAATAGAAGTATATCTTATTAATAACTTAAAAATAAATATTTTTATAAAGATAAGTATTTTAAATATATATAATATCTTACTAAACTTAGAAAATTAAGAAGTTATAATTAAGAAATATTTATATATATAAATTTTAATATACTTTATAATAAAATATAACTTATAATTATAATAAGTAATTATAATAAGTAATTAAGTCTTATTATATATATATATAATTACTTTAAATTTAATTATAGATATATTAATAGTTTATTAGAAAACTCTTTCTAATAATAAGGATTTTTTATTTAAGCCTTAATTTAACTATAATCTTAATTATAATAGTAGTATATATATATATATATTACTAATATATCTATAACTTTTATTAAGGTTAAAAATATAACACTATATTTTATTAAGCTCATAAGATATATAAGACTTAAAATACTTATTAAGTATAATAGATATAATTATTATATAGTTTCTTTTAATATAGAATTTTTAGTAGTATATAACTAGTATATAAATTAAATTAATATATAAAGTTAATTTATATAAATAAATTTAATTAAAAAGTATTAACTCTTAAATAAAGTTATTATTTATAGTAATACTTATTTAATAAATACTCTTACTAAATTTATAGAAGATTTTAAAGATATTTTTATAGACTTAAGAAAAATAATAAATATTTTAGAAGAATAGTAAATATTAGTTACTTTAAAATTAAATATAAAATTAAAGGCTTTATAAGTTTACTTACTAAGTTAAAGAAACTAAAAAATAGTTAATAAAACCTTTAATAAGCTATATTAATAGAGTAAACTATAATATATAAGCTAACTAACCTTATTTAATTAACTTTATTTTATAGTTTAGTAAGATACCTTATAAAGTAGAAAGAAATATATTATAATTAATATTTATAGCTTAAATACTATTACAAAAGATAATTTATATTTATTATCTTTATAGTTAAATATTATTAGAGCTATAGCTAGATATAAATTTATTTTTATAATAGATATTATTAGATACTTTTACTAGTTTAAAGTTAAATTAAAAAATTATTATAAACTTATAATTATAAGTTACTAAGATTAAGAGGAATTATTAGTTACTCTTATAAATTTTAAAATATCTCTTTTATATATATAGTATTAAATAATGTTATAATTATAATATTTAAATAGGTTTTATAAGTTTCTACCTAAGGTATAAATCTAATATATAAAATAAATATAAAGAAGAAAAGAAAAGAAGAAGAAAAGAAGATATTAAATACTCTTAGTAAGTACTAGGTAGCTAAAGTAAATACTAGATAGTTAAAATAAAAAGGATTTAAAAAATTTAAAAGAAAAGTCTTTTAAGAATTATAATAGTACCTCCTCTTTATTATTATACTTTTAAATAGATATTTAACTTTATTATTTTTACTCCTTTAACTTAAATAAACTATTATAATTAGTAGTAAAGTTAGCTTTAAAGTTACTTAATTATTAGAAATTTTTAAGATTTTCTTTAAAAGTAGCTTAAGTTTAGTAGCTTAGATAATTAAAATACTTAGAAAAATAAATATCTAAAATAATAATAATTCTTAAAATATTCTTAAAAATTTTTTATATTATTCTATTAAAATCTTCTTATAGAATATAAAATTCTAGATTTAAGTACTTAACTTAAGAATTAAGAATAATTATTATAAGCTAGATCTTATATTCTTAAGTATTAGTAATAAAGTATAGTATAAAGAGTAACTACTTAAAAAAAAGTTATTAATAATAAGTTATAAAAGGCTAGTATAGAAGATATTATAGTAAGATTAACTATTAAGGAGCTTTAAGTAGTATATATAAGAGCTAATAACTTTTATAATAAAAAAAGAGCCTTTAAATTTATTTAAGAGCTTCTTTACTAGTTATTATATTTAAAGATTCTAAATATTAAGCTAAACTAGATTTTTAATAGTATATTTATATTATAGTTCTTAAAAGACTTTCCTTTTAAATCTCTTAAGTCCTTTTTATTTTAACTATTTAGTATTTACTTTAGCTACTTAATATCTTCCTGTCAGGGGCCCAGCGCGGCATGGCCAGCCCATGCTTGGTCCGACCATGTACTAAGCCCCATCGGGCCTAGTACCAGCACTGTGGTAGATAGTAGCTACAGGTAGCATAGCTAGTTCCTCTTCATAGCTACAATTTCATCATAACCAGATATGGTCCCGTTCAGGTCCCATTTGGTTCATGACACTTCCTTTCTTCTTCTTTTCTTCTCTTCTTTATATTTATCTTATATATTAGATTTATATCTTAGGTAGAAACTTATAAATCTTATTTAAATATTATAATTATAATATTATAATTATAATATTATAAATATTATTTATATAATCTAATATTAATACTACCTTATTATTACTAGATTTTTTAATACCTTTTTAATACTTACTTTAAGGATTCTAGTATTATAAGTAAATTTATTTATTTTATCTTAAATATTAATTAACCTTAAAGTCTTACCTTAGAGTTTATTAATCTATTTTTTAAATAAATTATTAATAAAGCTCTTAAGATCTTTAATAAGTTAGAAGTAGAGAGTTTTTTCTTTAATAAGAAAAATATTACTTATTTTATTATTATTTTAGATACTTATTAATAATATATTACTACACTTTATATAGAGTATAATTAAGTAATAAAGGAATAATAAGACTTAGAGACCTTAGAAGTTAATAATTAGGACCTTTAAATAAAGCTTTATATAGCTTAGAATTAATAAATAACTTTTTTAACCTTTACTAAGCCTTACTACTCTATTAAGTACCTTAATTTACCTTAATTTAATAAAAATTAAGATATACTTAAAGGATTTAAGTTTAAACTTTAGTAGAAACTTTTTATAAATATTAATTAGTTCCTTTCTAAGCTAGTAAGAATTATTTATATTTTTTTTAATTAATTAATAAGGCTATACTTTAAATTCTATTTTAAATTACTAAATTTAATAGCTTAGCTACTATTCTTATTATCTCTTAGTTTTTAAAGGCTCTTAAGGTTAATTTTAGTAATTCTAATTAAAAGAATATAATATAAATAAAGATTACTTTCTTAAAATAAGTTAATTAAGTATTCTTAGAATATCCTATTAAATTTTAATATTAAATTAATAATACTAGCTATAATAAAATAAATTAGTATTTCTACTTTTAAAAGGGATTAAGCTAAGAACTTTAAGACTATTTAATTTTTATTAATATTAATAACCTTATCTTTAATATCTTAATTAGTAAATGTTAGCTCCTAGATTCCTACTACTACTAAATTAAAATAGATCTTATTTTTTATTATATCTTTATTATTATTACTTATATTAGAAGTATATTTATAGTTTATATTTTTAATACTAACTTTAATATAGCTATAGACCTCTCTATAATAAACTTCTATCTCTATTTAAGTCTTAAAGGTTTATTTATTTTTAAAAGATATTAATTTTATATTAAAAAAAGCCTCTACCTATACTATAATAAGCTAGGCTATATTACTAAGAAGTATAAAAAGAAGAAATATACTTAAGTTAGTTATAATATTTATATTAATACTACTAACCTTACTCCTACCCTTAAAGCTTTTTTTAAATAGGGAAAAGTTTAGTCTTAATACTTAATTATATATTAAGATACCCCTCTTATATCTAGATTTTAGCTTATTCCTTTATAACTAGTAAAAAGCTATTTTTTAGAAGGATTTCTAATAATTATCTTACCTTTAAGTATATTCTTAAATATAAAGATAATAAAATTTTAATAATTTAACTCTTAAATACTAATACTACTACTAACTTTCTTAATATAATTTATATAAAAGCTAATTCCTTCCCTTATTTTAATCTTAAAACCCCTTAATAGTTAGAAGGCTTTAATAGCTAGCTAGCTATTACTAACCTTATAATTTAATATATTTAAGCTTAGATTACTTTTTTTAGATACTCTACTATCTTAATAACCTTCTTTCTAATCTATTTATTTAATAAACCTATTATTTTAGGCCTTTCTTAGCTTAAAAAGTATTAAGTTACTATCTATCTTTACTTAGAAGAAAATTTAATTACTTTAAGATTACTACTACTATCTAAAATATCCTCTTCTAAAGACTTTAAGCTTATAGTAGCTCTTAAGGCTTTTAAACTCTTTAAGCTATTTTCTATACTTAAGATACTTTATTTATTTATTAAAATCTAACTTATTAATACTACTCCCTTTACCCTTATTACTAAATAGCCTAAAGTAGAGCTCTTTTTAGCTATTATATAAAATATTAAAAAGACTTTAGCCTTAAAGAATTATATTAATTTAATAATAATTCTTCCCTCTAAATACTATAACTTCTTAGGTATTTTTTTTTAAAGTAAAGTTAATAAGCTATCCTCTTATTACTTAAATAATTATAAGATTAAGCTCTAACTAAATAAGAAGCCTAGCTATAGGCCTCTCTATAATATATCTTAAAATAAACTTAAGGTCCTTAAGAAATTCCTTAATAAGAATCTTATTAAAGGGTTTATTAAGCTTAACTTCTTTTTTACTACCTTACTTATTTTCTTTACTTATAAGTTAAGTAGTAGGCTATATCTTTATATTAATTACTAAGCCTTAAATATTATTACTATAAAGAACTATTATTTACTATCCTTAATTTAAGAGACTCTTACCTAAATTTATTATATTAAGATTTATTCTAAGCTTAATATTATTACTACCTTTAATAAGCTATAAATAGTAGTAGGAGAGAAATAGAAAATAATATTCTAAATCTATTATAGCCTTTATAAGTCTTTTATTATATTATTTAAGCTAGCTAATACTTCTTTAACCTTTTAATAATATATTAA
>KI911122.1:58065-71577 GCA_000482085.2 Cladonia metacorallifera KoLRI002260
ACACTTCCTTTCTTCTTCTTTTCTTCTCTTCTTTATATTTATCTTATATATTAGATTTATATCTTAGGTAGAAACTTATAAATCTTATTTAAATATTATAATTATAATATTATAATTATAATATTATAAATATTATTTATATAATCTAATATTAATACTACCTTATTATTACTAGATTTTTTAATACCTTTTTAATACTTACTTTAAGGATTCTAGTATTATAAGTAAATTTATTTATTTTATCTTAAATATTAATTAACCTTAAAGTCTTACCTTAGAGTTTATTAATCTATTTTTTAAATAAATTATTAATAAAGCTCTTAAGATCTTTAATAAGTTAGAAGTAGAGAGTTTTTTCTTTAATAAGAAAAATATTACTTATTTTATTATTATTTTAGATACTTATTAATAATATATTACTACACTTTATATAGAGTATAATTAAGTAATAAAGGAATAATAAGACTTAGAGACCTTAGAAGTTAATAATTAGGACCTTTAAATAAAGCTTTATATAGCTTAGAATTAATAAATAACTTTTTTAACCTTTACTAAGCCTTACTACTCTATTAAGTACCTTAATTTACCTTAATTTAATAAAAATTAAGATATACTTAAAGGATTTAAGTTTAAACTTTAGTAGAAACTTTTTATAAATATTAATTAGTTCCTTTCTAAGCTAGTAAGAATTATTTATATTTTTTTTAATTAATTAATAAGGCTATACTTTAAATTCTATTTTAAATTACTAAATTTAATAGCTTAGCTACTATTCTTATTATCTCTTAGTTTTTAAAGGCTCTTAAGGTTAATTTTAGTAATTCTAATTAAAAGAATATAATATAAATAAAGATTACTTTCTTAAAATAAGTTAATTAAGTATTCTTAGAATATCCTATTAAATTTTAATATTAAATTAATAATACTAGCTATAATAAAATAAATTAGTATTTCTACTTTTAAAAGGGATTAAGCTAAGAACTTTAAGACTATTTAATTTTTATTAATATTAATAACCTTATCTTTAATATCTTAATTAGTAAATGTTAGCTCCTAGATTCCTACTACTACTAAATTAAAATAGATCTTATTTTTTATTATATCTTTATTATTATTACTTATATTAGAAGTATATTTATAGTTTATATTTTTAATACTAACTTTAATATAGCTATAGACCTCTCTATAATAAACTTCTATCTCTATTTAAGTCTTAAAGGTTTATTTATTTTTAAAAGATATTAATTTTATATTAAAAAAAGCCTCTACCTATACTATAATAAGCTAGGCTATATTACTAAGAAGTATAAAAAGAAGAAATATACTTAAGTTAGTTATAATATTTATATTAATACTACTAACCTTACTCCTACCCTTAAAGCTTTTTTTAAATAGGGAAAAGTTTAGTCTTAATACTTAATTATATATTAAGATACCCCTCTTATATCTAGATTTTAGCTTATTCCTTTATAACTAGTAAAAAGCTATTTTTTAGAAGGATTTCTAATAATTATCTTACCTTTAAGTATATTCTTAAATATAAAGATAATAAAATTTTAATAATTTAACTCTTAAATACTAATACTACTACTAACTTTCTTAATATAATTTATATAAAAGCTAATTCCTTCCCTTATTTTAATCTTAAAACCCCTTAATAGTTAGAAGGCTTTAATAGCTAGCTAGCTATTACTAACCTTATAATTTAATATATTTAAGCTTAGATTACTTTTTTTAGATACTCTACTATCTTAATAACCTTCTTTCTAATCTATTTATTTAATAAACCTATTATTTTAGGCCTTTCTTAGCTTAAAAAGTATTAAGTTACTATCTATCTTTACTTAGAAGAAAATTTAATTACTTTAAGATTACTACTACTATCTAAAATATCCTCTTCTAAAGACTTTAAGCTTATAGTAGCTCTTAAGGCTTTTAAACTCTTTAAGCTATTTTCTATACTTAAGATACTTTATTTATTTATTAAAATCTAACTTATTAATACTACTCCCTTTACCCTTATTACTAAATAGCCTAAAGTAGAGCTCTTTTTAGCTATTATATAAAATATTAAAAAGACTTTAGCCTTAAAGAATTATATTAATTTAATAATAATTCTTCCCTCTAAATACTATAACTTCTTAGGTATTTTTTTTTAAAGTAAAGTTAATAAGCTATCCTCTTATTACTTAAATAATTATAAGATTAAGCTCTAACTAAATAAGAAGCCTAGCTATAGGCCTCTCTATAATATATCTTAAAATAAACTTAAGGTCCTTAAGAAATTCCTTAATAAGAATCTTATTAAAGGGTTTATTAAGCTTAACTTCTTTTTTACTACCTTACTTATTTTCTTTACTTATAAGTTAAGTAGTAGGCTATATCTTTATATTAATTACTAAGCCTTAAATATTATTACTATAAAGAACTATTATTTACTATCCTTAATTTAAGAGACTCTTACCTAAATTTATTATATTAAGATTTATTCTAAGCTTAATATTATTACTACCTTTAATAAGCTATAAATAGTAGTAGGAGAGAAATAGAAAATAATATTCTAAATCTATTATAGCCTTTATAAGTCTTTTATTATATTATTTAAGCTAGCTAATACTTCTTTAACCTTTTAATAATATATTAATAATATACTTTATAAGTATCTTAATAATTTTTATACTATCTATATTAATAATATCTTAATCTATAATAACTCTAAGGCTAAGTATAAAGAGTATATATAAAAGATCTTAGAATAACTTTATAAGATAAGTTTTTAAGTAAATATTAATAAATATACCTTTTCTATTACTAAAGTTAAATATCTTAGGCTAATTATTACTACTAAAGAGATCTAAATAGACTTAAAAAAGCTCTTAATAGTCCTAGAGTAGACCCCTCTAAAAAATATTAAGAATATTTAAAGTTTTCTAAGATTTACTAACTTTTATTAATAATTTATTTAAGGATTCTTTATAATAGCTAGCCTACTAATCTAGCTTATTAAAAAGAATTATATTTTTAACTAGAATTTTAAATACTAGGCTATTTTTAATAGCTTAAAGTAAGCCTTTATCTTTACTCTAATCCTATTATATTTTAATCTTAAGAAGGAGATTATTATTAAGATAAATACTTCTAACTATATTACTACTAAAGTAATATCTTAATATAATAGTAAAAAATAGCTCTAGCCTATAATATACTTTTTAATAAAGATAGTCCTAATAAAATATAATTATAAGATTTATAATAAAGAGCTCCTAGCTATTATTTAAGCCTTTAAAATTTAGTATCTAAAGTTAGAAGGTACTAAAAAGCTAGTTATAGTACTATTAAACTATAAGAATCTAAAGTATTTTATAATTATAAAGCTTTTAAGTTATTATTAAGTATACTAGTTAAATTTTTTTTTTAATTTAACTTTAAAATTACCTACCGCCTTAGAGGACTTAATAAATAAGTTAATATCTTAACCTATTAATTAAGAGACTTCCTTAAAAAAAAAGGGGATAAATACTATAAATATTAATAATAGACTATCTTAAAGTTAGAAAACCTCTTTAATAACTTACCCTAAGCTATGCTAGCCTTTATAGCTATTAAAGAAGCTTTATTAAAAAAGTTCTTTACTTTTATAACTAGTTTAAAGTCTAATAAGATAACCCCTAATATAAATAATACTATTAGTATAGCCTATACTTAAAGTAAATAAGCTTAAAGAATTCTTACTATACTTATCTCTAAAGACTATAAAATAAAGGGTTTCCTCTTAATTAAATATAAGACTTATAAAAGTTATATCTTCTTTTAAAATTAACTTTTTATTTTAAATAGTAATAAGCTATAACTCTACTTAATTTAAAAAGCTTATAATATCTTTAGTATAAACTACCCTAAATAAATAAAAATATATAAAATCTTAACTTATTATTATTACTAACTAAGCCTTTTTATTAATATAAAATAATTTATATATAACTACTATTTATACTTTTATATAAAAGTCTTTAAGGAATATTATTATAGTACTTTAAAATCTTTAAAGATACTAAACTACTATTAATTATATATCTTAATAAATTTTATTATTATCTTATTTAAAAGCTTAAACTATTATAATTAAGAGTACTTTAATATCTTAGTAATTATTAACTACCTTACTAAGTAAGTTAAGTATATCTCTATAAATATTATTATTATTAAAGATATTATTTTAGCTTACTATATCTTTATTTAAAAAGACTATAAGCTTTTATTTTTTATTATTATTAATTAAGGTACTTAATTTAAAAGCTACTTCTAATATAAGCTTTACTTATAGCTAAGTATTAAAGTAAATCTCTTAATAATTTTTTACCCTTAAACTAATAACTAAATAAAGAATATTATTATTATTATAAGATAATATCTTTAAATTTTTACTAACTTCCTTTAAGATAACTAAGTTAAATAGCTATCTTTAGTTAAGTTTACTATTAATAATTACTTCTTAAAGATAATTTAATATACTCTCTTCTTTACTAACTTAGAATAATACTCTTAAATAGGCCTTAAGCTAAAGTCTTATTAAGTTAACTTAATAAATAGAAAAGAAATTTAAGATTAACTCTAGGCTAACCTCTTTATTAAGAAAATAAATTAGATTAATAAAGTTCTATAAGAATAGATAAAACTTATTTAAGTTAGTTTAAAGGAATTTATTAATAAATATTACTAACCTATACCTAAATATATTATTAAGGATTTAGTTTAGTTTAATACTTAAAATCTTTAAACTTAATAACCTATAAAGAAGCTCTTAAATAAATTTAAAGGCTTTTTTCTTATTATAAAGGTTATTAGCTTTTATATATACTACTTAGAGCTCCTTAGTAGCTAATCTTATTATAATATCTTTTATATTAGCCTTCTATAACCTATTATTAATAACTCTTTTCTTAAGTAGCTACTTTTTATACTATACCTTATTATTAATACTTAAGGGTATAAGACCTAGCCTATAATAGCTATCCTTAACTCCTAAGTTAAGTACTTAAATTTAGAATTTTATATCCTATAAAAAGATTTTAATAGAATAATATAGAAATCCTTTAAAGATATTTTAGGAGCTATTATTATTTTAAATATTTATTTCTTTAAGTATCTTAATTATCTAAGTTACTAAATTTAAGCTACTTTTAAAGAAAATCCTAAAGATTTTTAATAATTAAGTAACTTTAAAGTTAACTCTACTAATAATAATAATAGCTTATTTAAGTTAAAGGAGTAGGAATAGTAGAGCTAAGTATTTATTTAAAAATATAGATAATAAAAAAAGATACTATTATAATTCTTAAAAAACTTTTCTTTTAAATTTTCTAAATTTTTTTTACTTTAACTACTTAATATTTACTTTAGCTACCTAGTATTTACTTTAGCTACTTAATACTTATTAAGAATACTTAATACCTTCCTTTCTTCTTCTTTTCTTCTCTTCTTTATATTTATCTTATATATTAGATTTATATCTTAGGTAAAAACTTATAAATCCTATTTAAACATTATAATCATAATAATTTAGGTATAGGCTAGTAATACTTATTAATAAATTTTTTTTAACTACATTAGTAATTTTTTAGGCCCCGGCATTAAGCGCTTTTAGCGCTCACAAGTAGGCTTAAGCAAGCTTAAGTAAGCTTAAGCTAAATTATCTTATATCCCTGCTCCTAGATATAAATATCTTTAATAAATTACTAAAAATCTACTAAAATGCTCGCTTATTTATATGCGCGCAATAGGATTCTTTGCGCGCGCGCTGCCATGCGCACTACTCTGCGCACTCTACTATACGCACTGCCATGCGCACTGCTATGCGCGCTGCGATGGATGGATGGATGGATGGATGGATGGATGGATGGATGGATGGATAGATGGATGGATGTGATGGTGATGGTGATGGTGATAGTGATGGTGGTGGATGGCCATGGATGGATGGCCATGGATGGATTGCCATGCGATGGCCGTTGATACGCCCTCGCATAGAAATTTGATGCTTAATTGATTACGCATGTTTTTGAGCCATTAACGTTGACATGGCATACTCTATGGCATTCCCGTTATTATATAGATCCTACTAACATTAAAAAATCACTTGCTAAACCTACTTATAAATTAGGTAAATGTTTAGAGCGCTCTAAGCGCTTATAAGTATACCTTAGTATTTAGGGTATACTTAGGGCGCGCAAGCAGCGCTTGGGCCAACCTAAAACATAGCCCTAAGCTCTAAGCTAGTTTTAAAAATGCTAATGTAACTTAGATAAGCTTTATCTATTCTTATAAAACTTTATTAATTTATTTTATTTTCTTAGTAAAGAGATTAGTTTAGAGTTAATTTTAAATCTCTTTTTTATTTATAAAATTAGTTTAATAAGATTTTAGCTTAAAATCTATTTAAAAGTATTATTTTAAGTTAGTAAAATATATATATATATTAAGTTATCTTTAAAAAGTAATTATTAATTATAAACTTAATTAAAGATAGCTACTTAACTTAGTTATCTTAAAAGAAGTTAGTAAAAATTTAAAGATATTATTTTATAATAATATTAATATTCTCTATTTAACTATTAGTTTAAAAATAAAAAGTTATTAAAAGATTTATTTTAGTACTTAATTATATATAAAGCTTATATTAAAAGTAACTCTTAAATTAAGTACTTTAATTAATAATAATAAAAAATAAAAGCTTATAATCCTTTTAAATAAAGGTATAATAAGTTAGAGTAGTATCTTTAATAATAATAATATTTATAAAGATATACTTAATTTATTTAAAGAGATAATTAATAATTACTAAGATATTAAAGCATTTTTAATTATAATAATTTAAACTTTTAAATAAAATAATAATAAAATCTATTAAAATATATAATTAATAATAGTTTAGTATCTTTAAAGATTTTAAGATATTATAATAATATTTCTTAAAGACTTTTATATAAGAGTATAAATAATAGTTATATATAAATTATTTTATATTAATAAAAAAGCTTAGTTAATAGTAATAATAAGTTAAAATCTTATATATTTTTATTTACTTAAATAACTAGTACTAAGAGTATTATAAGCTTTTTAAATTAAGTAAAGTTATAGCTTATTATTATCTAAAATAAAAAATTAATTTTAGAAGAAGATATAACTTTTATAAATTTTATATTTAATTAAAAAGAAACTTTTTATCTTATAGTCTTTAAAGATAAGTATAGTTAAAATTCTTTAAGCTTATTTATTTTAAGTATAAGTTATATTAATAATATTATCTATACTAAGGATTATCTTATTAAGCTCTAAGCTAGTTATAAAAGTAAAGAACTTTTTTAATAAAGCTTCTTTAATAATTATAAATGCTAGTATAATTTAGAGTAAGTTATTAAAAAGGTTTTCTAACTTTAAAATAATCTATTATTAATATTTATAGTATCTATCTCTCTTTTTCTTAAAAAAGTCTTTTAACTAATAGGTTAAAGTATTAACTTATTTATTAAGCCCTCTAAAATAATAAATAATCTTAAAGTTATAACATAAAAGAAACTTTAAATAATATACTTAATAATAACTTAAAAGCTTTATAATTATAAAATACTTTAGATTTTTATAGTTTAATAGTATTATAACTAGCTTCTTAATATCTTTTAACTCTAAATATTAAATTTTAAAGGCTTAAATAATAGTTAAGAGCTCTTTATTATAAATTTTATAATTATATTCTATTAAGAGTATCTTTATTAAGAAATATATTATAGGCTAGAGCTATCTTTTATTATTATATTAAGATATTACTTTAGTAATAATATAGTTAGAGGTACACTACATAATAAGTTAAGTTTAACTTAATAGGTTTTAAATTAAGTCTAAGTTAAGTTAGGTTTTTTAAGTTAAGTTAAATAGATTAGTAGTAATCTAACCTAAAACCTAACTTAATACCCTTTATTAAGTTTTAATTTAATAACTTAATAAGCTAAATTAGTTATCCTATATTAAGTATTAGATTAATTATTAGATTAAATTATTAATACTCTCTAATTATTATCTAACTATCTAGCTAGAAATCTTAATTAGTTTAATATTAAGACTTTAAATATAATACTCTTAGCTTTTTTATTTAGTCTTTATTACTTATTACTTATAAATACTTATAATCTATAAGTTCTTTTAGACTTAAAATATTTTTTATTTATAGATCTTTTACTATTTTTTAGCTATAAAGTCTATAATACCTTATCTATAATTAATATATTATATTTATTAAGGGATAGTTCTATATCTTAGTTAAGTTATTATTACTTTTCTTCTCTAAGTTACTAATATATTAATATTTAATTATATTATTTAAAGCTACCTTATATCTAGCTAACTTAATATTAAGCTCTTCCTTAGTAATTATCTCTTCCTCTATAAGATCTATATATTAATACCTCTTAATATTCTTTATAAAGTTATATTAATTAAGGATTATAATTACTTTAAAGGTATCTAGATTAAAGTATTAATTTATTTTATATATATTATTAATAATATTAAAGATATACTTATAACTAACTCCTACTATAAGTAATATAAGGATAGACTAAGTAAAAAATCCTATTTATAGAAGTTTTAATAAAAGAGCTTTCTATATCTTAAGAATATCACCTCTAACCTAATAAGCTATAGACTATTAGAAAGAGGTTATTAGATTAATTATTAAATTAAGATAATATTATTATTTTCTTAATAATAGCTAAATTTATCCTTCTTATTTTTCTTTAGTTTCTTAAAGAGAAGAGTATTTAAGTTATTTAATTTATAATAATAAATATTATATATACCTTTTAGTATATTTATATACTATAAAGATCTATCTTATATAAATATTATATATTTATTAAAGTCTTTTTATAATATATTCTAGTAAATATTAATCTATTATTTAATATTATCCTCCTTTATTTATAAGGCCTTCTAAAAGATCTTATCCTTTAACTAAGGATAAAGTAGTATAGCTTTATTATAAATATAATTAATAAATATTTAAGTTCTTTTATAGTACTTTAATAGTTTAGTATTAGTAACTTAAAGCANTTATCTATTCTTATAAAACTTTATTAATTTATTTTATTTTCTTAGTAAAGAGATTAGTTTAGAGTTAATTTTAAATCTCTTTTTTATTTATAAAATTAGTTTAATAAGATTTTAGCTTAAAATCTATTTAAAAGTATTATTTTAAGTTAGTAAAATATATATATATATTAAGTTATCTTTAAAAAGTAATTATTAATTATAAACTTAATTAAAGATAGCTACTTAACTTAGTTATCTTAAAAGAAGTTAGTAAAAATTTAAAGATATTATTTTATAATAATATTAATATTCTCTATTTAACTATTAGTTTAAAAATAAAAAGTTATTAAAAGATTTATTTTAGTACTTAATTATATATAAAGCTTATATTAAAAGTAACTCTTAAATTAAGTACTTTAATTAATAATAATAAAAAATAAAAGCTTATAATCCTTTTAAATAAAGGTATAATAAGTTAGAGTAGTATCTTTAATAATAATAATATTTATAAAGATATACTTAATTTATTTAAAGAGATAATTAATAATTACTAAGATATTAAAGCATTTTTAATTATAATAATTTAAACTTTTAAATAAAATAATAATAAAATCTATTAAAATATATAATTAATAATAGTTTAGTATCTTTAAAGATTTTAAGATATTATAATAATATTTCTTAAAGACTTTTATATAAGAGTATAAATAATAGTTATATATAAATTATTTTATATTAATAAAAAAGCTTAGTTAATAGTAATAATAAGTTAAAATCTTATATATTTTTATTTACTTAAATAACTAGTACTAAGAGTATTATAAGCTTTTTAAATTAAGTAAAGTTATAGCTTATTATTATCTAAAATAAAAAATTAATTTTAGAAGAAGATATAACTTTTATAAATTTTATATTTAATTAAAAAGAAACTTTTTATCTTATAGTCTTTAAAGATAAGTATAGTTAAAATTCTTTAAGCTTATTTATTTTAAGTATAAGTTATATTAATAATATTATCTATACTAAGGATTATCTTATTAAGCTCTAAGCTAGTTATAAAAGTAAAGAACTTTTTTAATAAAGCTTCTTTAATAATTATAAATGCTAGTATAATTTAGAGTAAGTTATTAAAAAGGTTTTCTAACTTTAAAATAATCTATTATTAATATTTATAGTATCTATCTCTCTTTTTCTTAAAAAAGTCTTTTAACTAATAGGTTAAAGTATTAACTTATTTATTAAGCCCTCTAAAATAATAAATAATCTTAAAGTTATAACATAAAAGAAACTTTAAATAATATACTTAATAATAACTTAAAAGCTTTATAATTATAAAATACTTTAGATTTTTATAGTTTAATAGTATTATAACTAGCTTCTTAATATCTTTTAACTCTAAATATTAAATTTTAAAGGCTTAAATAATAGTTAAGAGCTCTTTATTATAAATTTTATAATTATATTCTATTAAGAGTATCTTTATTAAGAAATATATTATAGGCTAGAGCTATCTTTTATTATTATATTAAGATATTACTTTAGTAATAATATAGTTAGAGGTACACTACATAATAAGTTAAGTTTAACTTAATAGGTTTTAAATTAAGTCTAAGTTAAGTTAGGTTTTTTAAGTTAAGTTAAATAGATTAGTAGTAATCTAACCTAAAACCTAACTTAATACCCTTTATTAAGTTTTAATTTAATAACTTAATAAGCTAAATTAGTTATCCTATATTAAGTATTAGATTAATTATTAGATTAAATTATTAATACTCTCTAATTATTATCTAACTATCTAGCTAGAAATCTTAATTAGTTTAATATTAAGACTTTAAATATAATACTCTTAGCTTTTTTATTTAGTCTTTATTACTTATTACTTATAAATACTTATAATCTATAAGTTCTTTTAGACTTAAAATATTTTTTATTTATAGATCTTTTACTATTTTTTAGCTATAAAGTCTATAATACCTTATCTATAATTAATATATTATATTTATTAAGGGATAGTTCTATATCTTAGTTAAGTTATTATTACTTTTCTTCTCTAAGTTACTAATATATTAATATTTAATTATATTATTTAAAGCTACCTTATATCTAGCTAACTTAATATTAAGCTCTTCCTTAGTAATTATCTCTTCCTCTATAAGATCTATATATTAATACCTCTTAATATTCTTTATAAAGTTATATTAATTAAGGATTATAATTACTTTAAAGGTATCTAGATTAAAGTATTAATTTATTTTATATATATTATTAATAATATTAAAGATATACTTATAACTAACTCCTACTATAAGTAATATAAGGATAGACTAAGTAAAAAATCCTATTTATAGAAGTTTTAATAAAAGAGCTTTCTATATCTTAAGAATATCACCTCTAACCTAATAAGCTATAGACTATTAGAAAGAGGTTATTAGATTAATTATTAAATTAAGATAATATTATTATTTTCTTAATAATAGCTAAATTTATCCTTCTTATTTTTCTTTAGTTTCTTAAAGAGAAGAGTATTTAAGTTATTTAATTTATAATAATAAATATTATATATACCTTTTAGTATATTTATATACTATAAAGATCTATCTTATATAAATATTATATATTTATTAAAGTCTTTTTATAATATATTCTAGTAAATATTAATCTATTATTTAATATTATCCTCCTTTATTTATAAGGCCTTCTAAAAGATCTTATCCTTTAACTAAGGATAAAGTAGTATAGCTTTATTATAAATATAATTAATAAATATTTAAGTTCTTTTATAGTACTTTAATAGTTTAGTATTAGTAACTTAAAGCATATCTTTTATCTATATCTTTTAAGGTAATTATTTCTATTAAAGATAGTCTATTATAGTATCTAAGTAATTAAATAGCTTATTATAGATTTTAAATACTTAGTAGAGTATTAGCTATTAAGTAGTACTAATAATCTATATATATCTATAGAAGGGTTTAATAATATTAATTAAGTATTCTACTTAAAACTACTTCTTTTAATTAAGCTTTAGAAAACCTCCCTTATATAACTTAAAATAGGACTTAATATTAGGTCTTAATTAGTAGGTATAGATAAGTATATATAATATAGAGTTCTACTAGCTTTTAATATCTTAAAAAAGCTTTAGGACCTTTAATATATTAGGGTAGACTTTAATAAAAGAGCTATAAATTACTATATTAGAATTAGCCTTTTCTTACTTTACCCTCTATACTTATATAGTTTTAAATCTTTTTTTATATAGAGGATTAGTATTAATATAAACTATAGTCTTATAAACTTAAGATTTATTAAAATAGGTATTAGTCTAATCTAATTATTAAATTAGTTATTAAATTAATTATCTTTATAAGTATTAATAAGATACTAAGTATAATAAAAGTTATTATAATCTTATCTAAGTTATTATCCTATATCTTTTTAAGTTTATTATTTATTAGATTAATATAAATCTTACTAAGTAATTTACTAATAGTAAGCTAAATAATATATATAAGATATAATAGATATTCTAGGGGCTAAGAATTATTAGAGCTATTATTAGCTTATTATTAAGAGTTATTAAAGCTTTTATTAGCTTATTACTAAATACTATTTACTATAGCCTTAATTATAAATTAATTATTTAATGCGTTATTTATTATAATAGCGCTAATAATATATTTAATATTATAAAAAGTAATTTCTTTTTAGAGGATATTAGTAATCCTTTACCTAGTATATTAACCTATAATATATTAAAATATAAGAAGAACTTTATAGTACTTTTAGTCTACTTTAATAAAATATATATTAAGAGCTAGATAACTATACTTATTTCTTAATAACTAACTATTATACATTAAGGTATTTTTATTTTTATTTTTTAAGAACTTTATTAAAATTTATAGATAGATTTCCTTATACTAATATAGGATCCTATTTTTAATAGTATTTATACTTAATAATTTAGTAGTATTATTTAGATACTTAAAAGTTCTTTAAAGCTTAATATTTTAAATACTTTAAAGTAGTAGATATAATATAATTAGTATTTAAAGTACCTATATATCTTAATTATTTTAAATAAGATTAAGGAGCTTTTATTTTATAATCTTCTACTTCTTTACTTATTTATTTAATAGTTAATTAGGAAGTTAAGCTAGATAAATAATCTAATAATTAATTTAACTATTAGTTAAAAGAATAAAACTTATTACTTTTTAATATATTAGCTATCTTAGAGCTAGATTCTCTTCTTACTTTATATAAAACTTAGTAACTAAATAGATAGCTAATCTTAAGAAGTTAATATTCTTATTAGCTATATACTTTAATATAGTATAGTATCTTTTATATATTACTATAAGCTCCCCTATATATATAGTAGTACCTTTATAGAAATATAGCTATAAGATAGCTTTCTTTTCTAAT
>KI911122.1:75838-185909 GCA_000482085.2 Cladonia metacorallifera KoLRI002260
TCTTATTAGCTATATACTTTAATATAGTATAGTATCTTTTATATATTACTATAAGCTCCCCTATATATATAGTAGTACCTTTATAGAAATATAGCTATAAGATAGCTTTCTTTTCTAATCCTTAAATAATCTTAATTTTTAGCCTTCTATTAATATTAGTAGATTTATACTAAAGTATTTTCTACTATTATTCTAAGAAAGCGTTTTTTTTCTTCTCCTTAAATAAGAAGTAACTAGTATTTATTCCTAGTCTTATTAAATCCTCTTTATTTAAGACTAAAGTAGGATCTATTATTAATTAACTTTAGCTTAAATTAAAGCTACTTTCTAATAGAACTAAAGATATAATATATATAAATTATTAAGAGAAGGGTTTATCTAAGTTTTAGAACTATATTTATAAGTAATAAAGATATAAACTTATTAATTAAGTAGTCTAAATAGATTCTATATTAATAATTTATTATAATATTTTTAATATAGTAGAGTATTATATACTTAATTTATTAGTACTATACTTAAGTAAAGTAGTCTTTAACTTAATATTTTCTACTTCTAATTTTTTTTAACTACTAGCTTTCTACCGCAATACCTCCTATAGTTATTAAAAATAAATAAATAAAGGATATAAATAATAATACTAATATAGAGAGTATTCTTAATTCTATATTTAACTTCTTAAGGTTAAGGATAACTTCTAGTAGAGATATTTTATCTATTAAGTAGATAAAAGTAGTTATAAAAAAGAGTAACTTATATTAAAAGTATTATAAGGGTAGCTATAATAAACTCTCTTAATTACTAAATAGAAAGCTATAAAGGTAAGGTTACTATAATAATAATTAAGGTAGTAAGTAACCTATAATATTATTATATCTTTATTAATAAATAGAATTTAATACCTCTTAGCTCTTACTCTTAAGGAGATTAAGTAATATTAAAAGTTAATTAATCTACTAATCTTATAGAACCCTTTTATATATATTATCTATAAGATTATATATAAATTAAAATATTTCTATAATCTTTATATATAATCTTCTACCTTAGTAGCTTTATAAAAGGTAGTAGAAGCCTATTTAATTATAGAACTATATTATAAGCTCTAATATTATTTATATTTATATTTACTACTAAAAAACTTAGTAAGTAACCTTTATATAATCTATTATAAAAGGGTAACTCTTATATAAAAGAATATAGTACTTATATAAATAATATAAAGAATTATTACTAGAGTAGGTAGTAGTAAAGATTAGGAGAGATATTAATTAATTATATTAATTAATTTAATAATTAATTTAATAATTAATTTAATAATTAATTTAATAATTAATTTAATAATTAATCTAATAAATAATATATTATATAAGTCTAAATATAATAACCTTAGTTTTATATAATTATATATATAAAATATCTTGCCCTCTTATTCTATAGTTAATTTTATATAAGAGATCTTAAAATACTTAAATACCTCTAGAACCTTCTTATTATTAAATAGATTAATTATTAGTATATAAATAGCCTCTATTTTTTTAGAATTATTATCTAGGATCTAGCTATACTTAATAAAGTTATAATCTTTAATTTATTAATTAGTAAGATTTAAGTACTCTATCTATCTAATACTATTAATTAATTTTTAAGCTATAAGATTATATTATACTATCTATTCTTTCTTAGTAAAATACTTATATAGAGTAAGCCTTTTTATATAGCCTAATTTAGTCTAATTATATATTAGTAGAGAACCTTAATTATTAAATTAATTATTAGATTAATTTACTATCTTATTAAATATAATATCCCTATAATTAATTAGGACCTTAGTCTAGAAGATTATAAATATAAGTATAATTATTAAGGAGATATAAAGATAATTTACCTTATAATTAATACTTAGTACTATCTATATTATTAAGAATTCTTAGTATTTATAAGTATTTATATTATATTATAGTACCTTAAGTGCCTAGTACTAGCTAAAGTATTAGACCTTATATAGTAGAGAGATAATACCTAATTATTAATATACTCTAATATTTATAAATATAGTTATCTTAATATCTTTTATTTACTATTAAAATATAGTTAATCTAGCCTCTAATCCTATTTTATCTAGAGTTAGTAGGTTAGTAGAGTTAAATTAGAAATCTTTTTATTCTATAAAAGATAAGTATACTTAGTATTTTAGATTATTTTTAAGTTCTACCTTTATTAAGTCTATCTACTTATTTATATTATTAAGTAAGTCTAGATCTTTTAATTTAAACTCTATTATTAAACTACTATTACTTACTATAGATAGTATAAGAGTAGTATTATTAGTATATATCCTATAAAGAATTCTACTTATTAAATTAATTATTAGATTAAACTTTAGTATATATAATAGTAATACTTACCTATAATAATTTACTATTTATTTATTATTATTTATTATTCTAAGTCTATCTATTTTAGATGTATTTTAATATATAGATAAAGCTATAAGCTTCTTTTTAAATATTAAAATTATATTAGTATCCCTACCTTTTACTTTATAAAGCTTTAGCTTAGGCCCTTTTAATTTAGATACTCTATCCCTAGCTCGCTTTATATATTTATTAGTAGAGATTTATAAGGGATCCTTTTTAAGTTTACTAACTATCCTAGGGTATACTTTAGGAGTATATAAGTGTAGTATATTAGTTATACTTATATTATATATAATTTACTAAAATTCTTATTATTTAGTAGTTATAGCTAGAAATAATTAGTAGAATAATTTAATAATTAATCTAATAAATACTTTATAAGGATACTTATATATATATAGTAATATATTATCTATCCTACCTATAATAATATCCTCCTTAGCTTTTACTAATATATTATTATTTATTTAAAGTATTTTAGTAAGGACTTAAATACTTATTATACTATACCTTAATATTACTAATATCTATATTACTTAAATAAGTAGATATTAATAATTAAAGTAATTAAAATATATTTAGTAAAAAGTAAATAAATTAATATTAACTAAAAGTATATAATATTACTATATATAATAAAGAATTATAATAATCTAACTATTAATCTAATAGTTAATTAAAATTAGTAGGTAGGTTTTATTAATAAACTATAATAGAATATATAAGATAAAGGATTATAGATAGTAAAATCTTTACTAGTACTATATTAATATAGTGCTAGTATAGTTTTAATAATACTTAATTCACTCCTTACCTTATATTATTACTTTTAATTATAATTTTATTTCTTTTCTTACTACTTATACTAAAATACTTAATCTTAGCTAGTAAGTGTTGCCTCTTCTATTTTCTATAATATAAAGTTACTATTTATACTAATATTACTAATAAAGATATATTTATAGCCTTTTAATTATATATTAAGTAAGTTTAAAATAAGTTTAAAATAGAATATATTTAAAAAGCCTTCTTTAAGTCTATATCTATTAATATTATTATATTAATCCCTTAATATATACTTTTATTAGCTATTAGATTAATTATTAGATTAATTACTATTAATTATAGTAACTATTAATCTTAATTTACTTAAATATATTATATTAGCTATAGGAATATAGTTTATCTTTATTATATTATATTTATTCTATTAGCCTAATATTTTTAGATATATAAGAAAAGAGAGAGATAATAGCTATAATAATATAAATAATTATATAGTATTAATAGATATTATAACTAGGTATATTTACTATATATATAGATTTATTAATCTAATATATAATATTAGGGAACTCTATAAAAAATATAATCTATTATATTCTACTAATAATTATAATAAGAATAGTAATTTAATAGTAGAGTAAGCTACCCCTAGCTAAATTATAATCTAATAATTAATCTAATAATTAAATTTTTATAGGGCTATAGCTAAGATTAGGGAACTAAAATACTATAATTATATATAGTAGAAAGATAGATATAATATAATTATAAAGTAATTCCTTTTTTACTAATACTTATAATTAATTTAGTTTATCTAATTTATCTTCTATTTTAGAGAAAAATATTTAAGAGATAGTTATAGTTCTTTTAGTAATATAAATAAATAATAAGTTACTTTTATTACTAACTCTTAAATTTATTATCTAGAATAGTGTTTAACTTATATAATTATTATAAAGGTAAATATAACTATATTGTAAGAGTAAAGATATATATTATAGAAATTAATACTAATAATAAGTATAACTTATTTAATAGTAAACTTAGGTATAAGTAAAGTAACTATATATATAAAGATTAAAATTAAGATAAGAAGAGCTAAGTAAAGTATAATAATACTTTAAAAGCTAGATATATTATAGAGCGCCCCTCTAAAAAAAAGTCTAAGGGTAAGTATAAGGATATAACTATAAAAGGCCTCTAAAGTAGTAAAAGTATATTAATTATTTTAAAGACTTTATTAAAAAATACTATTATACTTTATAATAAGGGAACTTTAATTAAGATTAATAGATTTACTACTAGTAGACTATAAACTAAAGTTAAAAAAAAGAAGTAATTTAAATTAAATAATAAATATATAAACTTTACTAAGCTAATTTAATAATTAATCTAATAATTACTTTAGCTATAGCTCTAAGAGAAATTAGATAATTTTAAAGAAATATAAATCTTCTTATATTAAAAGTACCCTTTATATAGCTTATTTATAAAATTAAATAAAATCTTAGAATTATAAAAGAAAATATATAATAGTAGTAAAGTAGTATTAAAGCTTTATAAAAAGTAGTAGAAGCCTTCTTAATAATAAAGTTCTATAGTATATTAACTCTATTCTTATATTATAATTTATATTAATTAAGTATTAGTATATAATATCCTTATTATATATATAAAGTATATAATAATTTAGTAAAAAGATATATATTTATTAAAGTAGCTTAGAGATTACTTAATAAATAAATATAAGATATATTAATATTCTTAAAATAATTAAACTAATACCTTTATAGCCTTTTATTACCTAGATTTTTAAGTTAGTTATAAACTAGACTATAGTAGCCCTAAGTATAAAAAATATAAAACTATAAACTTATAGCCTAAGAGTAAGTCCTAAGATATAAAATCTTATAGAAATTTTAATCCTTAAGTAGACTCTAGAGGTATAAGGTATAAGATATATATATATATTATTAATAAGCACTTTATTAAGGATAAAGTATTAAGACTTAAGAGTTATATAAATAATATTCTAAATAAAAGCTTAATTTAAACTCTCCTCTATAATTATTAAAATAATTATTAGATTATTTTTAGGAGGGGCCTAGGCTTATTAGGTTATTAAGTTATAACTTAATAATCTATTAAGAATAACTTAACTTAATCTACTTAACCTAGTAAGAAACCTAATCTATTAAGTTTTAGGTTAGATTTAGAAATTCCTAACTTAACCTAATCTATTATATAGCGTAAGATTTTATAATTTCTTTTAATAGTAATTATCTTTTATAATTAAAATATAACTAGATATTATTAGCTATCTTTTTATAGTTAAGAAAAGATACTAGCTACTATATAGTCTAATATATTAATTTTAATCCTAGTTTATTTTTTTAAATTAAAATATTTTAGAATTAGTACTTCTATAAAAGTATTATAAAATTTATTAAATATATATTTTTATATTTTCTTTACTTTAAAGATTTATTTTTTCTTCCTTATATATTTCTTTATAATAGTTTTATTAAAGGTACTATTAAATATAAGTAGTACTAAATAAATTTTTTAAAAGATTAATAAAATTTAGAAATACTTAAACTTTATAGTATATCTCTAGCTTTAGTTAATTTTATATAATATTTATTCTACTTTTATCTATTATTATATTTTTAGTAGATATAATAAATCTTAGAAATTTAACTTTTTATATATAGAATTAATATTTCTTAGGATTTATATATAACTTAAATTATCTTAAGTATTATAAGACTTATTTAATATAATTTATATACTTCTCTTTTAAGTTAAAGAAGATAAGAATAATATTTAAATAAATAATATAAAATTTATCTAATAGACCTATAAAAGCTTTATTAATATAAGCTTAGAATATTACTATAATATTTATTAACTTAAATAATATTACTAAATATTTAAAGTACTTATATTATATATAATATATAGTCTTCTACTTATCTCCCTTTTTAATCAAAATATAATAATAGGTATTTTTAAAATTTAACTTAAAAAATATCTTAATATTATTAAGGTAGTCTAAGGTTTTATTAATTAAAAAAAAGATAATAATTCTTTACTATAACCTTATTTAACTTATAGTAGTTAATATATAAATATAAATCTCTATCCTTTTTTAAAATAAATAAGATAATAGTATTTATAAAGCTAGTAAAATATTATATTTACTCTTTTATAAATATATTATTAAGGTAAGTCTATAAGACCTTAATGTTATAAACTGATGTTATAGGTCTTCTAAAGATAAGTAATTAAATATATAAAGGGTATAGAAGTAGATAAGCTAGTTATATAATTTTATTAACTACTTATATAGATAAGGAGTAGACCTTTTATACTATAGTAGCTATATTAATTTACTAGTAAAGTTAAATATAAAGAGCTCTATTTAAGGTAGGCGAGAGCCTTAACTATATAGATATAAGAAAGTCTACTAAGATTATTTAATTTAATAGATTTAATCTATAAACTATTTAAATTCCCTATAGTTTAAATAATTTATTTAATAATTTATTTAAACTTTCTAGTTTAAATATTTTAAACTCTAAACTATTTAAACTCTTATATAACTTAGTGCTAAGCCTATTCTAAGATATATACTTATAGAGCATTTACTATATTATATATATTAAGTTTCTAATACTTAAGCTCCTTTATTAATAAGTTATAGAGAGGACTATAAAGTAAATTAATAATTATCTTAATTATATAATTATTATCTTAATAAGATAGTAAGTAACCTACTTCTTTTATTAAAAAGATATTTTAATATTCTATTAACTCTTTAAGTAAAGCTATAAAAATTATAATAAATTATAATTTTAACTATATCTTAACTACACTAATTATAGAATTAAGTAGTATAGATAAGTTATTAGTAACTATTAATATATATACTCCTAATTATTTTAATAAGAATTTAGTAAACTTATAAACCTTAACTAATTTTAAGATATATCTTTTAGTTTTAAAATATTAAGTTCTTATTATTAAATTAATAATAATACTCTCTTAAGCTAATCCTAGTATTCTTAATAATAAAGGTAGACTCTTTTTATTAATTATATAAAAAATTATTTTAAACTCTTTAATATAGACTTAACTATTATAAAGACTTAGTTTTATATAATAAATATTATAGTAATATATAGAGTTTCTATTTATTTAGGTTAAATAAAATAATTTTATATTCTTAATAAGTTTTATATTCTTTTTAATTATAAAATATTAGTTAATTATATTAACTTTAACTCTACTATTAAGCTAGATTTTTATTATTACTTTTTATAATCTTTCTTTTAATAATATTATACTTAGAAATTTTAATTTTAAAATTATATTAAATTCTTCTTTTTCTCTCTTTATTTTTTAGAGGATGCTTTAGATAAGAGGTTACCTTTTTTTAATTCTTTAATTATATATTAATCTAGTTATTCTATTAATATTTTATTAAGATTAATATCTTTTATCTTAATATAAATAATTAAATAATATTTTTTCTTTTTATAAGTATAGTACTTAATATCCTTTAAATCTTATTTTAAATATATTAAAATATTATTTTCTTTACTTTTAGATAATATATCTTTAATATTTCTCTTAAATTTATTTTATTAACTCTTAATTTTATTTTTATTCTCTTTTACTAAGGTACTAGCTATAGTCTTATATATAATTAAGATAACTTTTTATTAATTATTTTTTAAGTAAGAAGCTAATATTATAAGTTTATTTTAAATAATAAGAACTTATTATATATTTATAATAGTTAAATAAAGATTTAAGTATAATCTTATTAAAAGATTTATTTATCTTAATTTTTATTATAAAAAAATAATTAAGCTTTAAGATTATTTAAATAAGTATTAAATTATTAAATTATTTAATTTAGTCTTTATTTTTATTAGTTATTACTTAAGTAATATTTATTATATAATTAATTAAGTCTTTAATAAAATTTAGTAAAAATATCTTGAATTCTTTTTAAATTTAATTAACTATAAAGTATTCCCTTTTATAATTATATTAAAAAAATTTTATATCTTTCTTAAGATACTATAATATATATAAAATCTTTAACTTATTAATTTTAAAATTATAAGAAGTTAAATAAAAATATATCTTAATATCTTTAATCTAATTTTAATATTTCTTTAGTAACTTTTTTTTATATTTCTCTAAAAAAAAGCTTTAATATCTTTTAGTATAGACTTAGATTATTTATTTTATATATAAAGCACTTCTCACCTATAATATTAATAATAGGTAGAAGATAAGAAATAGATTTCTTTAATATTTTATATATAATCTCTATATAGATAGACTTTATATTATAATTAATATAGTATAAAATAAATTTATCTTTACTATACTTTAAAGTATTTTTTATAAATACTATTAATAATTCTTATCTAAGGTTAATAATTTTATATTTAAGTTCCTTAAATTATTTCTACTTTAATAGCTCTACCTTTATTCTTTTAGTAAGCTATAAGTATTTATTAAGTATTAAACTACTAACTTATCCTAACTTATTAATAATATTATTAATTATAAAACTTATTTATTTTTCTTAAGTATTTAAGTCTTTCTATACTATTAATTTATTTTATTTATTATTTATTTATAGTTTAGTGTAATAGGGGGGTTAAACTCCTTTAAAGTTATATTTAGTAATAAGTATTCTTAATAGTTAAGGAAGATTAAATATTTATTAGCTATAAACTTCTCTTTATTATATAAGTTAAATATAAGGAAACTAGATAAGTTAAAGAAGAAAGCCTCTTTCTTATATTTATCCTCCTAAGGTACTAAGCCTTAAGTAAATAAATTAAACATTCCTTATTTAACTAGTTTATTAATAAACTTACTAAATATACTATATTTAGTCTATTTACTAGTAATCTTAGTTATATAACTCTATTTACTATTATAATAGAATATGCCTATATGCTATATACTTTTTATCCTTAACTAGCTTATTCTAGTTAAACTTATAACATTCTATAGCTTAATAACTATTAGAATATAAATTACTTATAGTAAATATATTAATTATAGATTAATATTCTTATTAAATAAGAAAATTAGAAATATTATAGGAATATATATATTAATATAAGATTAAGTATAGATTATAAATTATAGAATATAACTAATTCTTAAGAAAAAAGAAAAGAATTAGATTTTTATTTTAATTATATATTAGATAAGTAAATATTATATAAAGGCCTTTATATATTAGTAATATATTTATATATAATAAGTATATAAGTTATATAATACCTAGTACTACTACCTTATTATATAATAATTATATAGCTAGTATTTCTAAAAAAGCTAGTATAAATTAATAAAGTCTTATAAATAAAAAATAGTATTTATAAGCTTCTATTATATTATTACTACTATAATATTAAGATATAGTATAAGTAAGTTAAATATAAAATAAAGATTATATATTCTTAACTAGCTACTATATATAATTATATAGTTACTAAGGCTAATTCTATACTAAGACTAATTTATAAAATACTTTAAGTACTATTACTATAGGAATACTATAATACTATAGCTATATATTAACTATTATAAATTAAATAATATTATAATTAAGAATAGAGATTTATTATTAAATATTAATAAACTTTAGAATTAATTTAAAAAATAAAATCTTTATAAAGCTAGATCTTAGATAAGCATATAACTTAATTTATATAGAAAAAGGATAGAAAATAGTATTTAAGATTTAATTTAATAAAACTTACTACTAAGAATATAGAGTTTAAATAAAAAAAATAAAAATATATAGTAAAATAACTTAAAAAAGTTTATATAAATTTATTTATGTTAATAATCTTTTAAGTTAATTAACTAGTAAGAATTAAAATTAATATATTAAACCTAGCTATAAAATTAAATTTATATTAATAAAAAAATATTATTATTAAAATAAAATTATAATATTTATAATAAGAAGCTACTTATAATAGTTAAAGTATTTAAATATTAAAAATTTTATATTAAAAGTTATTTAAAACTTAATATCTTTAGTAATTATAAGAATTTTTTTAAATTTTATAATAATAAAAATACTAAATTAAAGATAAATAAAATAAATAAAATTTTAGAGTAATATAAATTTAAAATCTATTATATTCTTAAAATATATTTATATATATATTAATACTTTAAGTAGATAATTAAACTATATAAATATAAAAGACTCTAATAAATAAGTTATTTTATAGTAAGAAAAGAATAAATTATTAGTACTTAATATATAAATACTTATAATAGTTATTAAGAATTAAGAGACTAAATATAATTAATAGGCTTATAAAGATATATAATAATAATATTAAAGTTAAAGAATTATATAAAAAGTAACTTAATATAATAGTACTAAGCTATTAAAATAAAATATATATATTAAAAGAATATATTAAAGAGATAATTAAAAATTATTATAATAATTTAATATATAAGTACTTAAAAGTTATTAAAATAATAAAACTTATTTATTAAAATTATAATATATTATAACTTAGGATAAAAATAGAATAATATATTAAAAAATATATTAAATATTAATAAAATAAATTAATAAGGTATAAACTATATAGAAAATTATAGTTTATATTTATATTAAAAATATTATTAAATAATATTATAATAGACTTTATTATTAAGCTATTAAAATTTAAGAATTTAATAATATTATAATAGATATTATAAATAAATTAACTAAATATATTATTATATTACTCTTTAAAGAAAAATATAATATTAAATAGTTAATATTTATACTATTAATTAAGCTTATAAAGAATTATAATATATTTAAATTAATAATATTAAATAAAAATAAGCTATTTACTTTAAATTATTAAAAAATATTATTAAAAATAATTAGAATAAGCCTCTAGATATTAATAGTATATTATTCTTAAATAAATAAAAAGAATAAATTAAATATTAGAAATATATTTAAAATGTTATATAAATAAATAATAAAATAATTAAGTATTATTACTTTTAATAATATAAATAATATATAATAATAAGTTATTTAAAATAATTTAAATAATACTATTTTTTATAAACTATAGAAAAAATATAAATAGCTTTTTATAATTAAGGGAAGAACTTAATATAAATAAAGTACTAATTAAAGCTAAAAAATTTAAATAATAAATAATAAATTAATAAAAACTATTAAATTTTTAAATAAAAAAGTTAGAATATAAACTAATAAAAATTAAATAGATAGTTTTTAGCTAAAAAAAAAAGAAGTAAAGTATATCTTTTAATTAAAATTTTAAAATTAAAAAAATTAAGTAAGAAACTAAATTATATAAAAATTAAATTATTTTTAATTAATACTTTATTTTTTATATATTATTTTTAAAACTAATAGATTTTAATATACTCTTATAAAAAACTTCTAATATAAAATAAAAGAAAAAGATAAGTATAAAGTTAAGAAGATTTTAAATTAATATAATTAAAAAAATCTTATTAAATAAAAAGAATATAATAATATTAAAAATATATAAGAATTATTTAAGAATTTTAATAAAAATATAAAAAAAAATTAATTAAAATTAAAGAGGATTTTAAATACTTTAGAATTAAAATTTAAAAAATTATTATTAATATTAATTGCTTTATTAACTTCTAATTTCTTTATATTTTATAGTTTATAATAAACTAACTTTTTCTTTTATTTTTTTAAGTTATTAGTTTTAGTATAAAGTTTTAATTAATATATAATTAACTTTTAAGTTTAGATTATTACTTATTAAATAGCTTTTAACTTCTTATATCTCTTTTTATATATATAATAAAGCTTAGCCTTAAAAAAAGTAAGCTTATAAAATAAACTATTCTCTATATATTTAATATAAAATTTTAAGTTTAAGCTAATTTTATACTTCTTTTTATAATAAATATACTTATTATAATAATATATAATTTTATTAAAATAAGTACTCTTTAAAATATACCTTTAATATAAAATAAGTTTTAATAAAAAATAAAAAATATATTATAATATAAAGAATAGATAGTTATCTTTAAAATAAAGATAATAATAAAAAAGAATAGTATTAGAATTTAATAAGTATAATATTTTATATAGAAAAAAAGTATATATTTAAAAATAAACTTAGTAAGAATTATATAAAAGTTTAAATAATTTAAAATTTAAATAAGTTATTAAATAATTTATATAAACTATAAAAAATTTTAATAGTTTATAAATTAATTTTAATAAATTAAATAATCTTAATAGACTTTCTTATATATATATAATTAAGGCTCTTACTTATATTATTTAAATCTCTTTATATTTAATTTTATAGTTAAACTAATAGTTACTTTTAGTCTTTAAAGACTTAAATTTATATTATTAAATAATATAAAGTTATACTTAACTTACTTATTTCTATACTCTTTAATTAATTACTTATCTTTAAAATAATTCTATATAATATTAGTTTATAATATTAACTAATACTAAAATTAAATCTTCTCTATTATAAATAAAAGTAATATTATCTTTTTTTAAAAAAAATTAATAATTATTTGTTATTAAACTTAAGATATTTATATTATTTTATAAAGTATAGTATTTAAAGTATAATAAAATAATTTAACTTTAATATAATTTATAATTAAAGTAAAGTATAAATAATATAATATTAAGTAGTTAAATATTAATTAATTATAAACTCCTCTTTATTATATAAGTTAAATATAAAAAAGGAAACTATTTTAAATAAAGAAAAGCCCTCTTTTTATATTTCTTTATCCTTAGTATTAAGTTTTAAGAATATTAAAAATCTCCTTTAAATCCTATATATTTTAAGAGGATATTAAGAATATTCCTTAAATTCTATATATTCTAGGCTTTATAATAAGATATATTTATATATTAAGTACTTATTATACTAAGCTAGTCTTTATCTAAGAAAGTTTATAATAACTTATAAATATTATTTAATTCATATACTTTAGTGTTATAGGTTTAACTAGAATAAGCTAGTTAGGAATAAGAAGTACCTAGTATATAAACATATTCTATTATAATAGTAAATAGAGTTATATAACTAGAATTACTAGTAAATAAACTAAATATAATATATTTAATAAGTTTATTAGTAAATTAGTTAAAAAAAAATATTTAACTTATTTACCTAAGGCTTAGCGCCCTAAGAGAATAAATATAAGAAGAAGGCTTTTTTCTTTAGTTTATTTAATTTCCTTATATTTAACTTATATAATAAAGAGGAGTTTATAGTTAATAAATATTTAACCTTCTTTAATTATTAAGAATACTTATTATTAAATATAACTTTAAAGGAGTTAAACCTTTCTATATTATAGACTTAGTGCTCTAGATATGCACCTAGACATAAACTAGTCCTTATTAGGCCTAGCTTCTATCTACTATATATAGTAGCTATAGGTAGCTTAGATAGTTTCCTTCTTTATAGCTATAATACTATTTCACTATTAATATACTCTATTTAAGATATTAATCTATAATACTCTATTATATTTATTACTAGTAAAAATATTATAATTAATAAAGTTAATTAAGATTTAATAATTTATACTTTTATTTTTAATAGTAAAATTATATATTTATATATAAATTAAATATTTTTAAAGAATAATAATACTATCTTCTATATATATTTAATTAAAAAATTTAGTCTAAGATAAGAATTTATAATTATAGAGATATAAAATATATTAAATAATCTATTAAATTAAACTATTAATAATTATAAAACTTAAATTAAAGATTTACTATAAAAGATTAATATAAAAGATAATAGACTTATTATATTAATATTAATTATACTAGAGAGTATAATTAATATTTTAATTAATTATATTAAAGAGTATAACTAATAATAGTAGTATTATAATAGTAAGGAATAAAGAGAATAAAAAAGATAAGTTAGTCTATAAAATAGCTACTCTAGTATTAAGTAATAAAATATTAAATAAAAGACATAAAAAATAGATCTATAGCATAATAGTAATATACTTTATATAGAAGATATAATAAAATAGATAGTTTAATAATAAGTATATTATATAGTTGCCTTATAACTAAGTGTATAATTATCTAATATAAAAGACTTTAAGACACTTTATTTACAAGTCTCTACAAGTCATTGTCGTAAGAAAGTAGCGACGCATGTAAGTCAGATAGGCCAAGTCAACAGTAAAGAGGTTAGCTGTATGGGATGAGGAAGAAAGGATAAGACGCCTAAGTCATCTGGATCTTTCTATACTCTTCCAATCCATCAGTAGTGTGCAGTATGGTGAAATTGAGAGACACCGCTCCTCGGTGATGAGACTCGGCCGGACCGGCTAATATTCGGATAAACTTACGTACAATTCTTACACGCTTGAATCATTGAACAACTTTACAATGATTTCCCCATCCACCTCCAGCGATCTTTCCTCATCAATCCTATAGCTGGCTATCCGTACTCGAAGCTCCTTGTACAGGCTTTGTCGTCCTACAGCTTTCACGGAAAAGAGCACAATCTGCTGAGACCTTGGCCCCAAGCAAACGGCGGGCAAAGAGCTTGGAAGTGAACATGTCTGGGGAGGACCGCAGGTGAGCCTTTGGTGCTCCGTACAGTATGATCGAGTTGATTGGAATGCTATTTGCAGCCTGAGTTGCCATGACCAGAGACCTTAGGCCAACAAGGCACCGAATACTCAATCATCGCCGATTCGCTCCCATCCTCACACCCAAATAGTCTCAAGCTACCAAAAACCTCAGGCGCCATTCGAAAGACGCTTGCTATGCATGGCATATGTACCAGCGGAAGAAGCTACTACATGGACCCTTTAGCGAGCTGTGACTTCTACAAGCTGGAAGACGTGAGGGACTTGACAAGAACATTTCGCAACATACTCCACTGAGGATGTCTTCGACGGAAAAAGGAGCTTGATACTGTTACTGAGGCCTTGAAGAAGAAAGAGGAAGAGGAGAGGAATCAGCAAGCGAAAGTGGGCGATGGATCGCCAAACGACAAGAGGCCGAGGAATGTGAAGTGAAGGCTACAATGGTGGAGTGATTCCGTCACGGGGAAGGAGCAGGGCCATGTAGTGTGCGACTTTACGAAGAGACGCCTTAGCACGACTATCAGGAATCCGATCTGACTTCCGCTCATAAGAATCATACTTCCTTCTGTAGACAAGCGAAACTCCAAATCTTGTCATCGACATCTGTCCAGCCTCCACAGCATGAGCTAGATGCCATGGCTTTCGAATTGCACCTCTAAGATCCTCTCATCCCCTTACAAACGCAGACGGTCAAAATGCCCCACGGTTCGGACATTACTACATTTCCATCCGAGAAGCGCGTATACATCCACGCCTGTTACCACGAACTTGTTCCCACGTTTCCTGGCGTTCGGTGCATGGGAGGAAGCAGTCACAGAGAGGCACGTGCTGAAACGATGTACCAAATGTTCATTGCTGAAAGAGTGGGCCCAACCAACCCTACAGACGAACCTCACCTTAGGTAAGGTATTAACGGATAAGATGGGCCCTGGGGCGAAGGCCGGCTTTAGCTGAATTGGTCGCTGGTTTGGTTGTGTTGGTGGGGGTGCTGCCTATTGTGGAGGCAGCTTGGCCATACCAAGCCGGCTGATTCCGCTCGCTGCGGGAACCTTTAACATGACAGCCATCTCAGCACTCGAACCCAGTGCTGCTCACACGCCCACACCGATAACGAATTGTACTGTTCCTTGCAGGAATTGCCGTACATCCAGTGATTCACCCTGTTTCCCTCGAGCAGGGAGATAGTCTTGCGCCAATACGCTAAGCAACTTTGAATCCTCAGCCTTGTGCAGTCGTGCGTCTTCGGGCATCGCCAACGATTGCTGCAATGTAACGCATGCAAGCCACAAGGTTTCACCACTTTAGAAAACCAATAACGAAGGACAACGTGTGCACCCACCTCAGAACTGCCGTGACCTATGGTCATGGACAACACTGCCTTCGGACGGCTACTGTGCACTGGGCTTGCATTAGCCGGCTCGCATAGCGCTGATCTTCATGGCTAACGTCCACTCACGATCCCGCCTCTCATTGATATCGGATTACTAAGTCCGAACCCCGCGCAGATGCCTGCTCAGCAGCTTGGTGACTTCTGAGCGTCAATGGAGATTTAGTTCCTTTTCCCACTTCCCCCACCTTTTACCACAGGCTATGGACATGCCTCAGCCTGATAACAAAAAACAAAACACACATCAATCTTGAACAACAAGTAGCGTGTATCTCTATGGTTGCAGATGGCAGCTCAAAACCATGGGGCTCCGTCGCCAGGAAGCCAGAATTCCTTTCTCGAAGGAGGGCTAACGTTCAAACTTGCTAATGGTGACTCCGGCGAGATTTCTCCTGAGGAACGAAGAATATACGATCATATCATCTATTGCAACATTGGAACGTTTCCAGCGGCTGGATTGACAGGTCAGTATCCTGTTCTGAGAAGCCTCAATTGGCTGATGTCACTAAGCGGTTATAGGTGATGAAGTCGCAGCTCTTCTTTCCAAGTCAGGTCTCCCCGAAGAGCAGGTGGAAGAAGTATGGGGACTTTCTACCACGGTCGAAGTTGAAAGACTACACAATGGCAATTGGACACCACTGGAGGTGTACGTGGCTTTGGTACATGCTCGCATGCATGCACAAATCGCTTTGAATGAGATGGCTATACGATATACAGGATCTCTTCCACCGATAGGCAACAACAGGATCGCCCGAAGAGCCAGCTACGCGCAGGTTCGGGCCTCGGCAGCTGGGCTGTCAAGGACTCGATCCTTGGCACAAAACGATACTCCACCAGCGGGTAACAGCTTGCGGCACATGTATGGAGATATCACTATGTCGTTGTCAGACAGCCCACATGTTTTCCACCACACTACATCCATACAGGAGACTTCCTCGCTCAGTCAGGTCGGTTTAGAAGCTGTTGATGAAGTCGAAGAAGTGTTACGGTCGAATAGCGTAAGAAGTGATACGGTTAATCGTGCTCAGAGACTCGCCTCCTTGATCAGAGACAAGACGCCATTGATTGCTGTAAAACCAGACATCAGTCCGCAAGAACCTCCTGTGTGCATTGCTACAATCACAGACAGAACACATGCCCATGATCTCCTTGTCGCCATGAAGCGTGAAAGCCCGTGCTTCAAAGAACCCGCTACGGGCATAGGAAAGCTACTGAAATCAAAGGGGTCCAAACAAAGAGCCCAAGACACCCATAATTGGATATTCAGCAACGGAGAGAAGAGTCTTGCTTTGAAAAGAGCGGTAGAATCTGGCCACGTGGGAGTCGCTGAGGTATTGCTAGACAAGGGCGCAGATGTCAATGCCATCAACGAAGAAGCCAAGAGCAAGATTCTCCGGACAAAAAGTGTGAATGCTAGGCCTGTGAATCACCTTCAGGTAGCAACAGCAACCAACAATGTCGAGATGATCAACCTTCTTGCCAGCCGTGGAGTATCCTCGAGTAGCTTGGCGGAAGCTCTGGAAAAGGCTGTGGGACAAAACTTGCCCAAGGTGGTGCTTGCCCTGTTGCAACATGGAGCAGATCCTAACGCACTGGCCGGGGTAATCTTCCAATCCGCGATCCAATCGCAGCGACCAGAAATTGTTGAATTGCTCCTTAGATCACGCATTAAGGTAGCCGACGCTTACCTTGCAGCAAATTTGCCACTTGCGGTTTCCCAGGGTCGGGTAGATATTGTCTTACTCTTGATAGCATACGGCGCTGACGTCGATTATGATCATGCTTCCGCACTCCGGAAAGCTGTCCAGGATGAGAGTATCGACCTTGTCCTGGCAGTCATGAAAGGCAAGCCGTCTAGGGAATCTGTAAGCGTGGCTTTCGAGTACGCTTTCTCCGCCCATAGCTCAATAACGCTTCCTGAGCAGTATCTTCTCATCGAGACTTTACTCTGTGGTGGTGCGCAAGGAGAACGCGTGGCTGAGACACTTGTCCAAGTGGTTCGCTCAGGCAATAAGGATATTGCCAGACTTCTGATCTTGCATGGGGCCTCTCCCCTACACAGAAGCGCGGAAGCTCTCAAAATCGCCGTAGCCGCTGGAGATGTCGAACTTGTCAAAATACTTTTGGTGGACAGTGTGAGTAAAAATTGTGCCTCGAGATTGTTTAAAGAAATTCCAAAGCCATATACTGAAACCCAGACTTACAATTTGATGTCAACTTTGATTTTCAAGGGGGCCTCAGGGACCTCATTAGACGAGGCCCTCGTGGTAGCTGTGCAACAGCAATCTGGTGTTATAACTAGACTGCTACTTGATCATAAAGCTAGTGCGGACTACAACGATGCTCAGGCTCTCCAGATAGCTGCAAGCGCCGGAGACTTGAGCACCGTCGGTTTACTGTTGAGCAAAGGACGACCACAACCACACTCAATGCAATATGTGCTACCTCTTGTGCCCCCCGCCCCACAAGAGCTGAGATATGATATGACCAGACTCGTCATTGATGCTGCATCCTCTGTGAAGATCCCGACACCACTGCTTAATGCAGCCTTAATGCAAACAATAGATTCACAGTGTCATGAGGTTGACTTGCCTCTTGCTAATATTCTCATTGTCGCCGGAGCCGACGTCAACCATTCAAATGGTAGATGCTTCAGATTGGCTTCAAAAAGAGGCGCGTTGGAGTTGCTTGAGCTTCTGGTAACAAGCTCGGCGACCAGATCCTCGATTTCTTCAGCTGTACCGGAAGTCTCAAAGCTCCCGCCCTCTTTGCTTAAGCGTAGAATCATGACATTATTGCTCGACCATGAGGCGCGAGGTCCTTCAGTCTCCCAAGCATTGATTGATGCTCTGGGGGAAGCACTCGTCGACGAAGATATGGTCATAGCTCTACTTTCTCACGCTGATGTGAATTACCGTGGAGGCCAAGCTTTGGTGCTCGCAATGCGACTCACGACGAAGATGGTCTGTTCCATGATCGATATTGGCAAACCAGACCAGCAAACGCTGAACGCTGCTTTGTCGATAGTACTGGACCCTTCGACGAAAGATCGTCAGAAAAAGCTGGACCTCCTACTCAATGCTGGCATTGATCAGGAAGGCCTAGATGACGCTCTCGTCCGGGAAATCAGCAACGGTCCTTCGCATAGTATAACGTTAGTAGAGAGTCTCTTGCGTCATCATGCGTCTTGCAACCATGACACCGGCAAGGCAATGGAGCTTGCCATCAAATCTGGTAATGTCGCGTTGCTAGAACTGCTTGTCAGCAGCAAGCCGAATCACCAAACACTAGCGAGCATACTCTCTATTGCTATGAGGGAGTCAGAGAAGAGTCTAAGATATAAATTTGTGGTAATACTCCTTCAGAGTGGTGCAAGAGGCAACAGGGTCAGCGATGCACTAGCTCAGGAAGTATGTAGCGACCAGGCTTGCGAGCTTCAACTTGTACGACTCCTTGTACAGTATAATGCCAAGATTGACCACTCTGATGGCCTTGCTATTAAGCGTGCTGTTTCTGTGCCTCTCGAGACTGACCTGTTACGGATCCTTGTGGAAGGTCGTGGCGCTTCGAAAATCCTCCCGTCTTTAATACCACTTGCAATGGTGCATAGACAAGATATCAGGCTGCCACTCCTTCGAATCATCCTTGATAAAGGCCTCAAGGGACAACAAATTGATGTCGCCCTTGTCGATGCTGTCGTGGAGGGACCAGCATCGCAGCCAACCATTGGGATCCTGCTGCAATACGGAGCATCTCTAGATTTCGACAACGCCAAAGCTCTGAAGGAAGCTTCTGCTGCAGGATACCCTTCCATTGTTCGGTCTCTGCTCTCCACGAATCCCACTCGCAAGCATTTAGCCGAAGCACTCAGATCCGCCATGCGTGTACCGTCAAACAAAAAGAAGTCAGATAGCGCAATGAGACTGGCTTGCGTGAAGCTTATTATAGACTCTGGTGTCCAGGAATCCGAAGCTGTGCATCGCGCGTTGATACAGGCAGTTCAAGAGGCTGACCACGATCTTATAGAATATCTTATCGAAAGGGGAGCAGACCCAAATTATGAGAACGGCATTAGTGTGATCACAGCCACTGAGCAGGCCGATATCAAGTCTCTCAGACTTCTAGCAAAAGCAAATCCGCTGCCAGACGTTTACTCAAATGCATTCGCCATCACTACTTCCCCAGGTCTTGAGCGAAGCGGACTCCAGCCCGAAGTCCGCTTCTGCATTGATGAAATTTTGATCAGTGGTGGAGCCAGCGGTCCAGCAGTGGATCAATCTTTATTCAATGCTCTCAGGTCGAAACATGCACTCGCAGCGGAATACTTAAGCATGATAATAAAGTCTCCGTCTGCAGTGGACGTAAACTTCGAAGGTGGCAAAAGCCTTTGCTTGGCTGCAAAGGAGAATATTTTCAACCTTGTCAAAGTACTACTCAACCGAGCACCCAGTGTGGAGACTTTATGTAGCGCTTTCATCTCTTCTCTAGAAACTGAGTCTGGAGAAGTGCCTCTCATGAACATGATCAAACTGTTCTTGGAATACGCGAAAGAGAAAAAGTATATCTACTTTAGACACCATGACGCTCCCCGGAACCCATTCTACCAATGCCTGCACCATCATGCTGACAAACCAGACCTGTTGCAGTATCTTCTGGATAATGGCTGTCCGACAGACACTCCCTTTGAATGGCAATTTCACCAGGACCATGGACTTGAAGAGGTCTCTGGATTGCTCTGGTTACTGTGCCAAGCGGACTATAGAACAGATCGGCGCACAGTGAAGATGCTCCTTGACCACGGAGGTGAGTTTAAGGATGTCCAAAAATCAGGCGGGGAAGTGAAAGCTGACAATAGTCTCAATAATAGCAGATCCAAATTTCCGGACGTCGCGTTCTTATAATAGCCCCCTAATCATCGCCGCCTCTTCATTTCAACCAGCTCTAGTTCTGCTGCTCTTGGAAGCAGGCGCTCGAGCTGCGACCGAGGACCGCTTGAGGAGAACTCCCCTATATCATGCTGCACGCGTAGGATGCTTGGAGAGCATGAGACATCTACTCAATTATAATGTGGAGCTCGAAGACGAATCGTTACACGTTGCTGCCAGGCTCACCCACGCAGAAGCTGTAAATCTACTTCTTGAGCATGGCGTGTCCGTAGACTATCCAGGCGTTATTTCTTGCGAAGGTCGGACCCCAATGGGAGAAATTTGTCGACGCACTGATCCGGAGAAGGATCCAGCTCGACTTAAAGAAACCCTTAGAGAACTAGCTAAGAGAAAGCCTAACCCCGAGAAGCTGGCAAGTGGAAAGTCTCTTGTATTTCTTGCCTTGGATAACAAAAAAGCTATAACCATGGTCCAGATATTGCTAGCTGTATGGCCGTACCTACGGGATCATCTTAATAGCGACTTCAACATATATCGAAGGGAAGGCGGATTCTGCTATAGTCCTACGATGTATGTTCGACATCTCAAGTGCTTGTGTCCTCCCCATCGCCGCGATTTCGACGGTGAGCATAGATGCTGCCAGTTGGATGACTGTCAAGCTCCAGCCCTAGAGAAGCTTCTACGAGGTTCTGGCTGTCAAAATCGATTCTGGAACGATAGAGGTGGTGCCAAACAGCCTCGCGGATCTTGTGGCGAGCCTTCGCACATCGTCGAAGCACAGAGAGAAGCCGAGCGTCTGCGTAGAAATCAGGAAGAGGAGGCACGTCTAGAAGCAGAGAAGCAAGCACGTCGAGATGCTGAACAAGCCGCTCTCGATGCAGAGGCTGCGGCCAAACAACAACGCCTTGACGCAGAGGCAGCAGCGGAACTCCAGCGGGAACGGAGGCGCTTAGATGTTATTGAGCAGCAACGAGAATTAGATGCAAGGGAAGATCAGCGGCGACTAGAAGTCGCGGAAGAGAAAAGCAGGGCCGAGGCTAGAGAGAAGAGTCGACAATTAGCAGCTATCAGAGAAGAGGAGAGAGTGCAAAGAGATAGTAAACAGAGAGCGTGGGAAGAAGAACAAGCACGAACAAAGTCGATGGCGGATGCAGAGGCTAGACGGAAGCAGAGGCAGGATGAACAGACTTTGGCAACTTTCAGGAAAAAGGCCCAGCTCGAGAAAGATGTTATTAAAGAAAGGAAGAAGCTGCTTGATGGTGCGGTTGAATTAGTTAGGCAGACACAGATTGCAGGATATGGCCAACAAACTGCTGGGAGGATCTTGGGCGAGATTGAGGGAAGCGGTCAGCTGAGACTGACTTAAGGCTGAATCCTTCGCTTTAATGGCAATGAGGGCTACATACAATCACGAATTTACGACATCTCAAGACACCGAAACGAAAGATAGTGGGCTTGACTGCAACCATTCAATAAATCTAGAGCCAGATCTAGCAATAATCGGGTCCCCATAAGGTCCATGGCTCGATACAAGTACGACATGATTACCCTTCAATAGGATCTGGGGCTCTTGGCGCAACTACAGAAAAAGCCGACGTGTGGCGTAATTGCAGGCAATGCCTCAACCATATGACATGCGTCTTCTTCCTTATTGGATGAATAACGTTATGCATGTTTCCTGAGGCGTGACCCTTCTTGTCAAAGGGGAACTGCATTGTTTCTACATCCGTCGCGGTAGCCTTACGTTTCAAGGGATACTGCGCCTCAACGAAAGCAAGTATAACTACCTATAATGTTTCAAAGAAAATTTAAGGGTGTTTGAGTCTCCTGCCCTCGGAGTTTCAGCGTCTCAGATGCTGTGAAGCGGGGCGCGTTCACGGTGCACAATTGATCGCGTCGCCCTGTCTGATAGGCTATTTTCTGAAGGATTCATGCAGGGTCCGCAAGTGTTGCACTAAAACGGCGACGCCGCTACTAGCCAGCGGCTACCTTATTTGGGATGATATTTAATATTGCAACACCCCCCAAGCCTTGATTGATTGAGTCAAGGCTCGTTTAGTGCTTAAATCTTAATCTTAATCGTAGGATTCGGGGGCTGAATTTAGCCGCCGGCCGATATTCTAGTACTCAGGATTTTGTTCGGCTGCTGGCCGCTGGATTTCCAACACCAAAGTTGCTCGTAGCTTGAGATTTGCTTATAACGAGATTGGATTTATTTTTTGAGCGAAGGATTCTTAGTGTGTTTGAGACTTTCTAGATTGAAAATATGGGGTGTGATTCAGATGATCGCGGAGAGATTGCCGCATACCGGGCTCATAACTGTTGCACTAAAAAGGCGACGCTGCTACTACGCAATGGCTATTTCTTTCTTCATAAAGCTTGCCCCGCCTTGATCGTGAGCTTTTCGGTATGAGACTCTCATCCTAATGAATTCTTAAGCTACTTGCAAACGGCAATAGAGCTGAAAACAGCAATAGACTTTCTTTAATGGATTTGATCTAACCGATGCTGCTCTTGTCAATTTTTAACGCGAAATGTATATACTTCACTTATCTACGATACTCGTCTTTGTTACGATCATTAAAGCCACTTATGGGATGGCCACTTATGGGACGGCATGTATGTCGCTCATTGAATGATCGGATTATATCCAATGAATGGACTAGGAGTTGCTAACGAGGCCTAGATTATCCCGGCCCCAACTCCACAGCAATAACGAATTCAATTGCTTCAGCCTCTCCAGCTACGATAACTTCCCAACCTATGCCGTTGAGCTCAAATACATCTGGTTGTCCAGTATGTGTTATTATGCCCTCCGCTTTCTCCCTGTCACAGGTGATCTGGTATAATTCTACTGTTGGCCTGCCGCTGGATACTGTCTCTGTTGTACTATCTCAATACAACAACACTGTCTTGACAAGCACGACAACTGTTCACGGTGATCTTGCATCGCTCTCCGGGACGACGTTACCCCAAGCTGTAGCAGTTGAATCAAAGATCAACGATGAATTCAACATCTCGGATTACTTTTCACTAGGCCAAGATTGGTACGGCAAGCTGGTTGGTTACGTCTTGGGAGGTACAACGAGCGGGACTGCCATCAACACTTTGAACTACCCAACTCCCTATATGGCCATTGCTGGAATAGTTCTCTGGACCTCATCCTCGAGCATCACATGTGATCCGCTCGCAACAGAACCAAATCAATTTCATTGTAATACCTGCTACCTGAATGGCGACACATTTCTTGTGTTTGAAAACAACAAAGTCGAACCCAATGTCGATGTCATCACGAGTAGATATATATCCTTGACAACAACCTTTTATGCACCTCTTCCCTACCCCAGCAATTATCCCACGGGTGTGGTCGAAAGGCTCGCATTATACACGAGTACCATGCAGCTTCCTCTATCTTCTTTCATGGAGTTCATCTCTTCCGATACACAACTACTGAAATCTATCCCAATGTTGGCCTCTTGTTCTTACGTATCTTATGCATTTGGCCCACCAGCTTTGAAGATCCCTGTAAGCGCACTTACAGCCACGGTGACTGCGACTACCACAGGAAGCGGTTTGTATCCTCTTGGAAACAAGCCAACACCCGCTAACGCTATCGAGCCCCCCATCGGCCCTCCGACAACAACACAGCCTGTGTCTTCCCCGACGCCCACCAATCCGGGTTCTGCCTATCAAGCCTCTCCTGATCAAAGCTCTTCCATACAAGGATCCACCAACCAAGGCTCTCCTGACCAGTATTACCCAGAGCAAGGATCTCCCACCAAAGGCTCTCCTAGCTCACCATCTACCGCAGTTAATCCAGCTACGCAAGGCGTGGGTGAGGCCAGTCAGCCTTCGCAACCCCAGAATGACAACGGCCCACAAGAGTCCAGCTACTCAAATAGTAACCAAGCACCCGAGGAGATTACAACGATGTCAGGCGCAAACTCTGGAGGAAGCCAGCAACAACCGCCTCCTGGCCAAACCGAGGCAGGCCCAGCTCTTTCGTATGCAGGGAATACCGTCCAGCCCGATGCTTCCACTCAGTATGACTTGCCTGGAATTGGCAAAGTCTTACCGGGCGGTCCACCTATAACAACCGCGAGCGTTATATATTCCCTAGCACCGTCAGGGAGCGAGTTGATCAGCAACGGTATTCCGGTCGCAATAAATACAGTGGCAGGTGTCCCTGAACCATCCCAGCAACCTGTAATACTTACAGTTGGTGGAAATGGTTACACGGCAGACGCGTCCTCCAATTTCTTGATTGAAGGACAGACGCTCGTACCGGGCAGTACAGCTATCACTCTCTCCGGGACACCTATCAGTCTCGCTGCTGGTGCTTCACAAGCCATAGTTGGTAGCAACACCATCGCAGTTTCTCCCGCCGATATCACGCTAGCCCTAGGAGCTGGAAATCTCCCAGCATTGTCCTTTGCTGGCTCCACGTATTCCGCCAATTCACTTGGGCAACTCGTTGTTGGGGAACAAACCCTTACGCCAGGCGCCGCCATCACAGTATCAGGGACGCAGATCTCGCTCGCAGCTCTTGGAAACACAGCCGTAATAGGAAGCAGCACCGAGCTTCTTGCTCTTAATGGCGCAGCCACTCTGACGTTTGCCGGCTCTACATTTACTGCCGATGCTTCTTCAGACTTCATCATTGGTACCCAAACGCTGGTACCAAGTGGTAGTATCGAAGTCTCCGGGACACCGGTCTCATACCCTGTTGCTGGAGCATCAGCTATAGTGTACGGTACAAATTCTTTGCCTTTGCCACTATCCTTCGATACCGGTATACAACCTCTCCTCACCTTCGCCGGCTCTACATTCACACCCGACACATCTTCTCAATTCACAAACAACGCCCAAACACTCCCTCCAGGCGGCACCATCGCCGTCTCGGGGCCGGGGCTAGGGACACCCCTCCCCTCCCCCTCTACCACACCAACCCTAGGTACAAGCACAAACACTTCCCCTCTCTCCTTCCCCACCGCCAACACCCCCACCCCCACGCTCACATTCGCTGGCAATACCTACACAGCAAATCCATCCTCTAATCTCATTATTAATAACCAAACGCTATCGCCCGGCAGTGCTATCACTATTAATGGTACGCCTGTATCGTATCCTGCTGCTGGGGAGGGAACAGGAACGGGTGTCGTGAGCGGGACGAGTACGGAGGTAGGGGGGGTGGGTGGGCTTATTATGAGTGGGCTTGGGAATGGGAATGGTGGAATTGGGAGTGGACTGGGAAACGGAGCTAAGAATACGAGTGTTGTGGGGTTTACTAGTGGGGCGTTATCATGTAGGAAGAAAGTGGTTAAAGGTGGTTGGGGTTTGGTGATGCTGGCGGGGGGGTTGGTGTGGGTATAGGCTGTTGTGTGAGGGGGGGTGGTGGGGTTTTGAGGGGGGATGTATAGGATTGGAGAAGGAGATTTGATGGAGATGTGCTGAATGTAATGAGATAGAACGGAATATGCTAGGGAAGCAATACTTGCCAGATTCGTAAGGTAGGCCTATGTTCAAGGTCTGTTGAGACTGCAGCAGAGGCTTTGTGAAGATCGCATGGATATGACGTTCAAGTCTACGCTCCATTGCTCACGAAACAAGTCTCAGCAAGGACATTCAATGAGCGTGGTATGCAAATTTCTTTCATCTCGACACCCAGTCATCCCACAACCTCATCCGTACGTCCTGCTCCTCCACATATTCGGCCTCCCTCCACACCCAACCCTCATCCTCATCCTTCCCACCACCCTCCCAGTCCCAGTCCATAGCATCTCAACCCCCACCTCCCTAGCCTGTAGCCTGGGCGTAATCCTCCCCTCCCCTCCCCTCCCCTCCCATCCATCCCCTCCTATCCCATCCATCCCACCCCCCACAACTCCTTATCACCAGCACCCCGTACCCACATATCCTCAACAAATCCCACACCCTCTCCATCGATACCCCTTCACTTCTTCTTTACCGCCTGAGCATGCCTACACCGGTATCTCTTTCTCTCACTATAGGCTAAGCCGCATAGTCGGCAAAGACGTTCGCTCGTTGGTTTGTATAGTATCGAGGATAAGGAGGGTGGTATCGGGGGTGGGAATGATCGGGAATGATTGGGAATGAGATCTCCTTCCACCTCCGCCCTCCTCATATGAACCCGTATTCACCGTCCCTCCTCCTCGTACGAACAGCCGTACCTGTCTTGGAAAGCAGAATTGAAAGCCCCCCACCGCTGTACAATAGGTAGGAAAGGCAGCGAGATTGGTACTAAGCGCTACCAAGGCTAGGTCTGCGAGAGATTGCGCTGGATCTTGATCTTGATTCCGGTGCTGTGCTATGTTTTCTTTGATGCATAGGTATCTAGCTTCCTAGCCTCGCCGTTGTTGGCTGCTCAAGAATAGAATCTTGCAATCGATTCGATGCCTGAGCACACGATACGCGTTGATTGAGCCCACCGCGAGCTCCCTGTTCTGGCGGCCAATCTTTTTTTGGAGTCATAGCGTGAATTTTGATCTGCACGACGGAAGACTCGCTAGGAAGTGTGTGAGTGCAGTTGTATGTTTTCATCTTCCGGCAACCTCAACAGCCTCTGTATTCGGTACCGAGAAAAATCTTAGGTGCGTAGGATGAAAGGAGCAAGTTGGGGCTTGAGATAGAGTGACAGAAGGTCTGGTGGGGATCGCGAAGGCGTAGGATGTTGCTGACTTGATCCACGGCGGGGAGGCTGAGGCAGCTATAGAGTTGCAGCGATTAGGAAAGGTATTGCGTAGTAGCTGGTTAACCGCTGTTCGATGCTCGAAGAAGTTGGGACGAGTAGATTTAACATGAGGATGAGGTTTTTCCTGCGTATGGAGCATGTTCGCGGTTTGAAGGCTTTGCAAATGGAGTGTTGGTAGTGGTTGTTGTGAGGTCCTTGGTCTTCACAATTGGTGCAAGGATTCTTTGTAAGCTTGCCGACGGATTATTCGATGGGCTGTCTCGAAGAGTTCCTGCCTCGCTTTCGTCGCCTGAGGATGATCCTAGAATATCTAGCTAGGAGCTGAGCATGGTTATTCCTGCTATAGGGTGAGTCCAGCGAGTTTTGGCATAATCACCTAGAGCAGTGCAGCGTGGCATACCAGTGTGATGGTTCTATAAGAATCGGGCCGACTTTCAACCGAGATCAGGGATGATTACTGTGGTAGCAAGCATGCGGAACATCCATTAAATCACTTGCAGAATGGACTGTAGCTACATAATATTTAGCTTACTGAGACCCTTGGGATATATGCTGCCGTAATATATTTGGACTGTCTCTACAGAGAATGACAAGATAAATCTTGATTTACGCTAACTGTCTTGGCGTGCCAAGACATCAGCCCTGTGCTGTCTACCCTTAGAAGGGTCGCCTAACCAACACCCGCTTGGGGGCCCTAATAAGGGGCTCCTCGACCTACAATCCGGAGGCGCTACGCCTAAAGCACCCTGTAAGAAACCACAGTGGCAAATGCTACGAAGGATAGTCTTATACCTAATGACGATACATGTAACTAGCTAGCGATGGGAGTGGGAAACTGCTCTGGGCAATTGCCTGCCACGCAGTATAATTGACAACATCATCATCATCATCATCATCATCATCATGTAAGAAACCACAGTCCAGGCCATACAGCAGCCCGAGGACACTGGCATGCTCCGGGGGTCGTTATCTGGAGTCAGGGTGAGGGCTTTGATGAAAACGGTTAGCGCAAATCAAGACTTATCTTGTCATTTTCTGTAAGTACGTGAGCAATTATATGTGAAGGTGCCGATGAAAGTACGGAGATTGAAAATATGTCTTGATTTGCGCTGGCCATTTCCGTAGAAGCCCTAACCCTAGTTTCAGAACTGGCCCCTAGAGCTTGGCTGTATCTTCGGGGGGCCATAGCGCCTGGAAGATGGCTTTTTAGCGGGTGCTTTAGGTAGATGTCCCCCTCTTAGGGTGTCTAAAATCATAGAGGCCCCCTGTGAGCGGGCCCCGAAGCGGGCGTAGTCCAGGCATGCCCCTAGGGGCTAGCGGATAGGGCTGAGCTCCTAGCACGCTAATGTCGTTAGCGCAAATCAAGACTAATATTTCAATGTACCCAGCCTCAAATCTGTAATACCCGCTGGTTATAGTCTCTAATTTGTGGTGGTCTAGTATCGAAATGCCCTGCTTCGACATTCTCCGTACGAGCCCAGCTCGAAAAATCTTCTCTGCCTTTCAACAAGCAGCCGCTTCATGGACGACTGAGTAACTCATGGCATGTTCGAAATGATGGGCGCCATTGGCGTGAGACTTTATGTATTTCCTGCCTTTTACCCACTGCTTGTATAGTTATGGCACCACATACCAAACAATGGTTCCTTTCCCTTATCGCTGATTATACGAACGTGGGGCCTCATTGCCAGGGCTGAAATTCATTCCGTAATGCGCCAGGGTCGTTCATCTTAAGTCTAATAACTTGATGGATGGGAGACATTGACGTTATGCAGTTTCGCAAGGGCTGCCTTCTCAGCCCAGAGGCTTGTTGCAGAAGTGCAATCAGCAGCTTCAGTGGCCAAGTAACAGGTACACTCAACCTTACGCATCACGATAATTGGAAGCTATCCCTGCCGGGAACGACTTTTCACGGCACTTCTGTTTCTCGCTAGACGACGAACCGCAGAGTGCTTACTTCAGAAGCGCCGTGACCAACTCCCAGGTAATCTAGCCAGACTTATCACCATCTACGCAGCAGATTCTACATGCAGCTACCCTGACGGGGCCCACGGGTTCGTGAATGTTCGCGGTTAATAGTGTGGGAGGCTTGCGAGCTGCAGGAAGTACGCGTCGCTTAGCATGCAGGGATCACTGATCAGCAATGGCCGAATGCGCTGTCAGTCATTTGTCAAGATATCCAGCCGCAGTAGGCGTTGACCCATTCGCAGTTCAGCTCAGGGTAGTCTGGGGCTACATCAACATGGCGTTGCCCTATGGGTTGACTGGATCTTCTGATTGGAAAAGTAGGCTACTTGCGGCCTGTGAGGGAGATTCAATGCCGAGCAAATTGTCTTGATAGGTGAGCGCCTTATTTTGTGTATCTTGATCTCCTTTCTAAGTCTTCTGATTGATTCATCAATGGGTTTTGCGGCTGATGCCAAGATAAGGATCGCATCGTTGAAAGACGACTTTGGTGAAAATATCCAAGATCCAATCATCTGTTACCTGGCAATCGGCCCCTATGCCAAGACCAAAAGTAGTCGAAACTGCTGGCAACAACATGATCGAATACGTTGCGCCAGTTGGCCGGCAACCATGTGAGGCCCTGATATGTGCTGGTGGTGTGAGAAGACTACAGCAAGGTCCATTCCATGCAATTACAAGCTCAGCAGTGGACAATGCTTCCTGAAAGACATGACATGTCCTTCGCCTGTTTGGAAGGTCTGATGACTATTGGCTCGACCGATGGTGCTGCCCTCTCTATGACTATCCCAAAGAGGGGTCTCAGTCCATCGCTAGTGACCTGTATTGTCCTATCACCAGTACATAGCTCTTATTTCATTTCGTGTCTCCCACGTAGCAGCCTGGAGTAACTCAAATATCGTCTGAAGGACAAGGGGTCACCTTGACTGATTGTAACCGTCCTCAATACCTCCGTGGAGCCATGGAATCGATTCTGAGTGGCTGATGATGCTGAAATTTAGACTGGATGCCGCTTGTTCGAAGGAAGAGAAGATTTTGTAGAGTAACTAAAAATCGGAGTTCGAGCCGTAGAAGTGGCTTATGGGAGCTCGCGACTTTCAACAGGAGCTAGCCCTAGCATGGAGGTATGTCATCGCCACTCTTGATAAGCTGTAGAATACTTACAGGTGAGGAACGAGGGCTGATAAACCCATGTTTATATATAGCCTACCGCAGCGCCGACCATCGCCTCTCCTACCATCGCCACATCCGCTAGAGGGCCGATAACTTGATGTGCAATCGATTCTGGCTCTGGAGATTGCATGTCCGACGGTATTCGTATACAAATTGATCCAAATTTGGTGATCGGGTCATTGCAGAATTATTGTCATACGTGTAGGGGGCTGACGCCTAGTGCTCGTCTGCAAGAACCTCCCGACTGGACCAAACAACACATATCAACGCACGAGCCTGTTCGCTGTGGCAATTTGTTCAGAGGGCATCAAGGGTCAAACATTTTAAGCGTCGTCCTTGGGGAGAAGTAAAGAAGATTAGGATTTAACGTGAAGAAAAGGTCTCCTATGCTCGAAACCGCCTCAGGAGAAACGGGAGAGGGGATCGTATTCAGCTCCACTTCTGCCTACTTTCATTGGAATGTATTGGCTGATGTCAACTACCGTTTCTGGATTTAGCTGGCCACCCTAACACTCTCGGCAGAAATGTACTGCAGACGCCATACTCTACCGTCTCCGAGAGATCAATTCTCGAGACCAGGTTTATCTTATTCGTAGGCTTATTCATGGCTAAATGATCGACAAGAAACGCCAGGCCACCCGTCGTAATTAGGGACCATGCAGAATGCCGAATCTAGGTAATGGACTCTCGAGTTTCAAAAGGGCCGAACGCGCAGATCCCTCAAATCACAATCCCTGAGGTAACCTGGGGTTATAATAGCCGCCCCCAATGCATGACTCCTCCACATCAATGGACGTATGTGATATTATGCTCTTTGTTTAATCGCACTAGAGAGAAAGGGGAGTGGTTGGCTCGCGAAAGCCTCCACCCATGAGATCATGTCGCTTTTGCTGTCAGGTGCTCACTGGCTGAGCTAGAATGGTAATCGAAGCATTATCCATGCTAGCTGGGACCGTCTTACTGCCATTGACAAGTATGAGATCCCGCAATGGCTTACATCAAGTGTACCAATAACGCTCGAGCCATGAACATTTCTATTGCTCGATTCCCGTCTGCCTGGATCGAAATACCAGTTCGCAGCGGAGTACTGGCCCATCGCGTGGCAGAAGAACCCCCAATAGCCGCCCCGGAGTCGTCCTCGAGACTGCAGCCCTTTCTCGGGAGTATACACCCGAACTGACTTCCATTTGTCCAAATTCCCCACTTAATTGGCCAAAAGTAACAAGCCTCGGAGGTAGCAGGAAATTGACAAACAAAATCGCTGATTCAGTAATTTTGACAGAATTGCAGTCGAGATGACCACACGGTGGTGTTACACTATATTCATTAGGAGCGATAGCTTGGGATTGAAGGCCCAACCCTATCACAATTGAATGTGACTTGCAGTGAAACAAAGGACAACTTTTCACCACCGGACAGCCTAGGAAGCTAGAGCAACTCTTGGCCAAACACCAGGCACTCAACTCTCAGTCCTCGAACGACAAGGAGCGTCTGCAGGTATGTGGAGTGGTTCATGAGTAGCACATTGTCTCAATGCAATTCGGTGAGAATTTGAGTAGGAGAACGCTGAACATTCACTGCTAACGAGAGTCAAGGGAACAACTCGCACTACCTATCTCCACTGCTCCAGCATTAGATGGCATCAAGTTTGCGAAGTTCCTCGCCGAATGTCATCTCTGAAAGCATGGCACCTTCGTGCGCCAATAAATAACACAACCTCAAGCATCAACCAATATCGTTCTTACATCAATCCACCAAGCAGTCGAAAATGATCCACCAAACAATTATCGATGAAATCGAGCAAGATCGTATCTCGTTATATGGGTAACATACTGTAGAGGGAAGAAGTGGTTCAGAAGACGGTTGCCGAATGGTCTGGGTTCTGGGAGAAGCCTTCGGTATATCTGGATCGCAATATTAGCAGAGGTAGAAGACTTTCACGAAGTACGGGAAAACATTCCACCGCCTAGCATGGATGACCGCAACGAGGGCAGTGCTTGCCCTTCATGACGAACGTTTCAACGCCTTGTTCAGCGCAGCGAGGGCAAAGATTGCTAACAGATGCCTATGAAGTTGAACAATAGTTAGAGACGGTGCCAGGAAGATGAACAAATAAACAAAGACAAGTAGCTCACAGGCATCTGGTCCCGTGGCTGATCATCGAACATGCGAAGTCCATGGTCAGGAATGTCGAAGTCCGCAAACCATTCTTCGAAAGACTCGGTATATTGTTTTGCAATTTGATGCTGCGTTGGCGGCATCATCAACAGTTCGCGTTGACTATTACTCTGCCGACTGGCGCCCGGAACACGAGAAGATGCCATAGCCACCTGAGCCGATCTAGACCGATGACACCTGCCTTTTATGAAGGTTAGATGTTCTGAAAGCGTCCACGGTTTGGAAGTCTTGATGCTGGTCCTTCAGAGGCGTGATGGAATATAAGTTCGAGGTTGAGAGAAAGCAGACGCAACATATCAGTCTTATCTAGGATTGCCTCTGAGCACTGTGACACCAGTGGCTTGCGAGAATTCCGCCTGCATCGCACCATCTTGGCAATACCTCGCGTGAATGGTCTTGCTACTCGGTTGCTGCCGTCGGATGCGATATCCCACCCATATAATTGAAGTCCGAAATATGTCACTCTGTCGTAAGCTATCAAGATGTCAAATGCCACCACTGAAGGACGAGCATCGACTGCACATGCTCACAAGTGCATGGTGAACTTTGGCCATTGGACAGACATCCGTCCAAGACACGACATCTAGCAAAGCTTCGCTACTTCGGCCTTCTATCCTGCAGATCATCTTACAAGCGCTCAACAACTAGACACTTGTGGCAAGAAGATCTAGCTCAAATGCGTCTAACGTTTAGCATATCAGTTGGGTGTTAGCGTCTAGATCCCCTTAGCTTATTCTAGCTGCTGCTTGGCCAAGTTCCACCGGGTGGAGAAGGGTGCAATACGGGTAAAGGAGTACGTGGCACATCCCTGCAAGGTGGCCAACGGTTGGGAGTGTCCAGGACTTCGTCTCAGTCCATGGTCTCGCAGGAGAGAGCTGTGTCATGCCGAGTGATATGCGAACAGAACAATGTGTGATTGCTCGCTTCACTCCTCCACCCTTGATAAGGGCAACATTTCTTAACGATTGGCTAGATGTCTTTGAAAGCATATTATCCACCAGCTGTTGGTTCGATTAAGCAGATCTTGGCTGGTGTTAAGCTTGCACAACGAGACGGTCTTGGTCGAGCCCCCCTCCCACACACCCATATGAACAGGGATTTTATTCTCTGCACTATCTTTCTAGACAACCTCCCAACAAGACTCCAATTACTGTCCAGTCTTTCTCCCGTTCCGCGGCCAGGAAAAATCATCCGCGCTGCCTTCTTCAGAATTTCTTACGGAAAAAGAACAGAGACTGACCCACTGCCTTTTGTGACGGGTTTGGAACGGGTATAATGTCGGAAATACATTAAGTCTTTATTTCCAGGGAGAAAGGTACTTCTAGTAGCCGTCGGTTGGACTTCCCGATAGGTCGTCGGGTATGGGAAGAACCTTGCCCAAACACTATCCGAATACAGCCTTCTGAGCAAGGCAGCAGTCAGGTAGCTTGTGAGGATTGCCATTATGAGAAGCCTCTCTCTCAATCTAACCAGCTCTCCTGACGGATAGCTTTTCAGTTTACCTCGGATGCTCGTGCGATTTCTACCGCCTGCTATAATCTCTCGCTCTTCCTCGACGGCTATTCAATATAAGCAAAGACCTATTGATGGCAAAACCTTCGTCACTTGAAAACATTAGAATTGGCCTGGAAGAGTCGATAATCACTACACGGAGAATTTGTCTGATCCATGAAATTTGGGTCATTCACACTACCAATAGTCTAGCTTCGCTTCTTAACGCTGCAGGCTCTCAATCGTCTTTCTCATACAGCAGGGATGTATAGCCTGGTTCCGAAATGGTTTCTGCACGACATTGTAAATGAAATTTGCCACACCTTGAAAAATGCGTCCCGTTTGGAAAATTGTGGGTATTGGCTGTGACATAGACGTATTCCAAGTGGTATCATCTGCATTCCACACTATGTAACCTAAAACACGGATAATTTCTGTGATTCAAGCTTGTGCATATCGTCTCTTTGCTCGATAGAAAGTCAAAGCATGTCTCAAGCCACCTACTCCTCTCAACGTCTTTACGTAATTCTTCTTGGATAGACCCCGAAGAAAAAAACTAGATAGAGATCTCTCGGCCAGCTACACGGCTAGAGCTGTTTCGATCATATTATCCCCAAAGCCCAATCATTCCCGTAGGTTCTCCACCACTGTAGCCGTGACCTACGTGTCACTAGGCTCTTAGGGCGATAGATGCTAACCATCCAGACCTAAACCCGTTCAGGCAATTGTGTCCTCAGGCCATATGTCGGCAAGCTGAGACCGCTCTGTCTACAACATCATCAAATCATGAGCTCATCCTGCACTTTGCTCCATCAACAACACTGGTTTGTGGGTCTCTGAGCGCAGTCGCCCATCAAAAGAACATCTTAGGACTCCTTGATGAGACATCAGTAAGTCTACGAAATATAGTTGGGTCTGCTGACACATAGAAGCCGCAAATATGAGCACTCCCTTAAGATGTGAGCTGTTCAACGATGATTGGTGAACCGTAAGTCATTACTTCGGGCTTCTTCTCTCAAGAAGTAACAAAGAACAAGCTGTATCATCCCCAAGCAAAAGTCGGACAAGCTGGGAGGGCTCAGTGGTCCGACCAAGCAGTAGCAAGCTGGAGGGGAAGAGCACACCAGTGCGAGGGTTTTATTTCTTCACCAAATGGTTCAACATATCCAGTGATGGCCATCACGAGGTTTAACCTGAGCTATTCCACTTAAGCGCTGGCTCCATTATTGGCGCTGTCGTCATAGGCAGGCTCTATTCAGTTCCATGTACGCAGAGTCTTCCCTCTACCATGTCCTGTACGTCTCAACCTCCGCGACTATTTTGACTTTAATCCGTCAACGGGACCTAAAAATCAATTAGCGGGACCTACCACTGGTCTTTACATTGGCTTACCACGGCGCATAATGGCGGGAATATTCAGGGACCACGTCTAATTCCTCATGGGCCGCCGGCTCGTTCCGTCCCAAAAGTGAAACAGCGCGTATAATTGCTATAGAGACAACAATGACCCAATGCGGCATGCGAGTCCTATGGCATGGAGGGGTACTGTCGTCTCCTGTATGCTGGAATCATCTCCACGAGAAGACGGACATCATTGGGTAGGTCCACGAATAACGGTCTTTCTTTAGCTGCGGTTGATCGTGACTTCCTATAAGGTCTTGCAAGATCCGATTGACTGCATGTCTGGACAGCACCCGGCGGCCAACATGACCATCTCTAATGAGGGTCGACGCCATCTGCATCGAATCTTGTCGGCGTCCAATGACAGCCCCAGTGCGAATCTGGCCAGACGCTCTTTAACCGTGCCCCACATTGCCGGCACTCCCCCAGAAAGAAATCCTCATATTTAGCACAACCTTCTTATCAACTGCCACCCCCTCAATCTCTTTTCATTCCAAGTGGTCTCTTTCTCTTTCTATCTGCTTGGGGTGTCGATTTTTCCAAAGAAGTATGGCTTGTCGAAGCCTGTGTTAAGCATCAGCAATCATCCTGTGACTTGCATTCACCGGCCCTAAGCTCCGATGCAGTTGCAGCCCAACCAAGAGACCAAACTTGGACCCATACTCCAAAGTCTTAAGGCCTTAATGCGTGGCATATTTGATGTGCTTACAGGCATCAAGCACTGTCTTAAGGCTCGAGAGTTTGTGGTTCAATGGCTTATTGGAAGCTCCGCCTCAATCTTTGGTGTGACGTCAGAGGAATGACAAGTCAGAGAACTCTTCAGCACTGCTACTTGTTGACAGAGATTTAGTTCAATATTAAGATATCAGGGCCTCGAAGTCTGGATTAATCGATGCCGGAGCTCGCAGTTGATGCTCATCGATGCGAGATGATAGGAGGAGTTGGAGGCAGCATGCGGGTAGCAAGCCAAGTGTACTGAGCATGAGCAGACAAACTTTGGCCAGTCGCGCAGCTTACTCCTGGCTTCTAGCTCCAACATGGCCAAAGCTATTTGTCAGATGCCTCCAGGGTGCGCCGAGTACCTAGGGTCGATGTCCGTCAAGCATGCGGAGACTTGGATTACCGGCAGCGGTTGCGTTGTTAGTCACCACCCAGGTCAGGCCTCACCAAGGGTCCTCGCGGCGCGGAGCCCATCTAGTTCCCCAGAGGAGCTCCTCGCGTCTCAGATTACCAATTGTAGTCTCGGGAAAACCCCTCTCAGCGATTTCAGAGAGACCATTCAACCATTTAGCGCAGTAACACCACAGCGATGATTTATTTCTGCCAATCTCTGACATCTTGTGGAGCGCGTCGTCAACGATCGCTCGGATAATATTAACCCTGTGACAGAAAGGAATCTGCGGCAATAAATTGTTTAAGGCAGGGTTTCCGCTATTCTTTTGATAAGGCAGCCACAACATCATCAGATTTTCAAGTCGATTTGAATCCCCAAATTCAACGAAGAAAGCTATCTTAGAAGCTGGAGAAGCTCTTGCTTTGAATTGCGAACATGTGCTATGTACATATACACAGATATGCTTGCTCCCACTCATGGCAGGACACGGCCCCATGCGCGAGCAGTAAGAGCAACAAGGGCTGTCGGGGCCTGATGCAGAAGGTCATCACTCATCACGAGCGATGCTCTCAATGCCAACCTCCACGGCAAGTCTCCAATCCTTGAGTCTGGTAATGGAGCTGATACTCAGAGCTAGTCCTTCCGCTACAAGGACCCATGACCTTCCAGGGCGCGCGACTCCTCCCGTCTGAGCCTCCACTCTCAATAAACAAGACTATATGGTATTTAGGGTCCGTACCAGGGCCAGCTCTATGTGAAACTATCGAACCAGGGCAGGACAGGAGTTCTCTACATGTCTTCTTCTTATAGTAGGCGGAACTGGGTTGGATTGATCGATGCGACTCCACTCCTTTTATACCTCGCACTTAACACATCGACCACCCTCGTTCAAATGCCGGGAACCGGCACATAAGAGAGAGCAGAACCTTTCATGGTGCGGCTGCTACACAGGGGTTCATCGGGTGCGCAATGTCTCGGACTGGAATTCATGTGGACTGTGATAGAAGGCATAGCTGTCTATATACACTACAGCATCAAATGACACACCCAAGAACTCGATGTCCCATATTACATTACCACCGGAGTTACTAGAACACACTCCTTCATTGCCAACAGCGCTAGATGGTTCCAAAGGGCTGTACCATGTTATCGGACATTAGCACTAAGCAGTACCAATCGCCTCTAAAGCCAAGACTTCAAGAATGCCTCAACTAAAGCGACAACGCCATTGGTAAGCTTGAAAGCCAACTTATATTCCCGAGAAACCGCCAGAATAAGGGATGTCCCGCCATTTATTTCATCAGTCAGGCGAATCACCAATCTTCATCTGACAGGGAGACAGAATAAACTTAAAATGTGTCGCCAACCACTCCGACAACCTATACTAACCATACTAACGTTGAAGATCTGCTAAGGCAATGCGGACTTCGCTCAACGCTTCGTCTCTCAGCAAGCTGTCGTCTAAGGGGATAATTCCGCAGCCGATAGCTGCAGCTAACGGGCTTATCCTGCTTCCATGAATGATGCAACATCTCATGCGTCGATTGGTACAGAAGGGAACGTTTGTACAAGTATGAACATCATTCGACGAAAAAGAAGCAGAGGCCGGAATAAGTAAAGGCTGAGGCACGTCTCTCTAGCTGGGGATCCTTTTGGTCGCCATGGCCATCTTGCACCCTCGAGGTGCAACAAAAAACCATCCAATATCTCAAAGTCCGTCATTCATCCGGCCAACACACCCCCATCTTCATCATCGGCAGCCATCAACATTGCAGCCAAGCATCTGAAAGGCGAATTTACGAATCAGCTGGTCGGAGATCTCTTGACATGGGCAGAGATCATGCACGAGTGCCTAACAAGCCACCATCTCCCCATCTCTATACAAAGATCCCTTCAAAACCTTAAACCCCATCCACTAAATCAGGAATATGTTCCCCGCCCAGTCAAACACCATACCAAAGCGAATCGTTCGAACACACCGCACTAACCCAAACACCGGAATCAACTCGCTCAGTCTTCGAGCTTTCCTCCTTCCAACTCGTATAAGCTTGCGTACTAATTCCCAGAGTGGAAGAGTCCGCTGCAGCTGCAACGTAATAAGTAGGTGAGATTTTAGCGCACGAATGGCGCTGATGGGTGGATGAAAGACATGGAGACGTTGGACGGATGTGGTACGTTTCGGGATTCTGTGCTGCTAGAGAGGATGATACTTACTCATGGCATGGGAGAGAATAATAAATTGGGCAAGTGACTCCAGATATATATCTAAGGAAGAGAGGGTCAAGTAGATCAAGAACAGCGACAACAATTAACGAGATGATCGAACAAATTGGTTGGGTCCCAACACCAACATCGCAAAAACGATCCATCCATACATATCAGTCCACCTCACCAGAATCCCAAAATCACGAAAACCCCATCCCTCCCTTTCCAGCAAATCCCAATATCAAATCATGTTCTATGACGATGATCACACCTCCCCCCCCATCACAACCATCCAATCCCCAGCCCAGCAAAACACCACTTACGACCAACACATGCCGCAATCATCATGCCCATACCCGCTCATCATTACCCAAAACGGTAACCGCGGATCCCGCACCCGACACCCGCGCTTTCCGATCCGGGTGCTGCATCCGGGCGCTAGCCGAGCGGATAGTGCACTACTGGATAGGTAGGGTCGGCAATGGATAGGTGGGCTCGTTTAGATCTCTGAGCGCTTCTTCTCATTTATGTATGATGGAGGTGTGACTGGGTGGATGATGATGATGATGATGGGAATGAGTGGGTTGGTTGGTTGGTTGGTTGGTTGGTGTTCGGCTGTGAAGAGGAGAGTAGAGGGTGGGGGGCTGTCGGTTGGTGCTGGGGAATATAGGCGATGTGGTATCTACTGTTGTTGCTGCAAAGGCAGCTCTTGCTTCTCGTGATGGGTGCGCGGAGGCGGGACCATCCCTTGAGTTGATGGACGATGTAGGGAGGATGGTAGCTGGGATGTAATCTAGCTGAGACTCATGGAGAGATGGAAGAGAGCTGTGATGGGACAAGAGCGAGTGGCGATCTTTGTATTTAGAGATATCAGATTTGGAGTGGATAGCGAAGAGTGGAGAATGAATCAATAGAGAATAACAAGTCTTTTAGAGCGGGCAATCGCTATCTTACTCGTTCTTCGTGGTTAAATCATTTTCATTTACTCCAGTGAATGAGATATAAATCGGCATTGGAGAAGATAATGGATGTAGGCTTGCTTGGACCCTTTCCCTCGGATAGTAGAGATCGTGTTAGATTGCTTGTTGTTTTGAGAGAAGATGCAATAGCATAGCAGACAAAATAGAGCATGGTGAGTCGGCCACGCGGGCTGTTCTCTATCGCAGAATAATTAGTAATTCTGAATGATGATGAAAGCTTCTTGGAATATGGCAGTCGGCCCTCCTTCGAAGACATCATGATCCACATTGTACTTGAAAGCTTTTGGGGTAAAGTTTCCGCTTCCCCAATACACCATATCTATGATATTGCCCTCCAAATAATTATATTCATTTGCTGGCACTTCAATACCAATTGCAGCGTATCATTAGTCTTTCGGCGTCATATTCGGAATGCTGAGTCTACCGAGGGGAGCTAACGACGTATTGGCTAAAGGTGGATCAAAGTAGAGTTCTGCTTGGTAAGATGCTAAATACCATGGGGCACGCCATTAGGATTGTGAGAGGTCATCTCGTCGACGCTTGCGTGTTACCCCAAGTATATCAACTGGGCTAAAGAATATGTCACTGTAAGGGACTTGATATCGTGACTGGCCAACATTAACACGTAGATTTCCGTCATCGCGAAACCCCTTGCTGGGAGATGCAGCATGATACAGATCTAGCACCCGGTCAAGGCAAGCTGGTTTCGTGATGAAGCCGATAGCGTTGGAGTTGTGCAGTTATGTCTGTCAGGAAACGGTTGGACGACCTTTGGAGACCTCGACTGGGGAACTTTCGCATGTAGAATGCGTCCACCAAGCGTTTGGATTCATATTTCGCGGTAGGATCACTCTGGGGCGATTCGAACTGGATGACTTGTATGGCTTTTGGTAAGTCCACTTAGTGGATAGAGTGGAAAAGTGATGCCGCATCGCGTAGATTGATACCAAGCTAACATGTTCCTCGATTGAAATGCACCCCTGAGCTGCATAGATAACTGTCAGACCTTCCCCCAATTGCTATTGTCTGCTGCTCTTCGGAATCTCACAAATTCCAAGCGCCGCGTCCGTGGTCTTGCCGATAAAGAGATCTCGTCAGCTCAGACCAGAAAAGATGTTCCTAGCATCTTGCGAGAGCTCAAAATCATTATTCTTGTTCACCGATCGTCTCATCACTGTCTGCAGGTTTCCCTACAACAGTCTTGTCTACGGCGAGTGAAGGTAGCTCCAGAGGGACGTATTTGTGTCACCACGATCGATAAGCTTTGGCATTGACGTAATAACAGCTAAGATTAATAGACGTGTCCCTAAGGGTTTGTGATGGCGAAGCTGATCTCGTGAGACCTTCTAGAGCGTCCTCATGGGATGCTCCGGTACTACTATGCCACCCACGAAAACCTACTTCCAGGGATTTTCGATTGAACGCCGAAAAAACATTGGCCAGTAAGCTTTCGAAACTCGCGGTGTTCAGCGCAATCGTATTGTCGTTGCCTCGATATGAATAGGTGTCATCTCTGGGATACAGGCGAATGGAAATGCTTGGCTGTATCAAGACGCCAGATGGTACATATTGTTTGTTGACTGAATGGCCTACAAATCGAGATAGCCGTCCGAAGTTGGCCTTGCCTTCCTAATATCTTAGAGACCGACCCGTAGTCGCCCTCGATGCGGGTTCTGGCCCTCCGCGATGTGCCTTTTGCCGGTCCAGCGCTGATCTGACACTATCATCATCGTCACTCCAAGGAATATGTGGTGACCTGCTCCTCTTGTCTACTCTCGACTCCTGGGTCGCTAAACCGGTGTATATATCAGCTGAAGAACACTGGCCATCATCCTCTGTACCATCAATATATACACGGAATGATCGTCTATGCTTTCAGCAACAGTTAGAGCCCTTTGGTAGAAGGTACTATAGGTAAGACTAACGCTGAGGGCGTCCAGATGCTCAGGGTCAGACATCTCATTGGTAAGTGTTGTCTAGCTCGTCAGGGAGCTCGCCTAATGTTTGCTCCAATGGCTGTCTCCAAGGCTTTTCCAAAGAAAAAGGGAACAAAGATTTGAGGGTTGGATAAATGCAGCGTAACAGGTCCTTTGCTTTGCTGCTCATGATGACTTTTCATACAATAGTCCTAGTCACTTGCGTCAAGACCTCGCATGCCTTCTTTCGCTCAAATTCAGATTCTGCAGCATATGCACTCTGAAGAAGCAGTACAGCTCGAGACAAAGACATTGACTCGATCCAATACAAGGGTGATTTTCAAGGTCGAGACAGGTATGTTATTTTTGCATGCTGCCAACGCTAAGCAATAAAAGCAAAGCTCCCATTATTGACGAACATCACGCTTTATTCGCAAGAAACTTGAATATCCATTGGTGCGTATGCGCCTGCCTTGGCTTCCCCTTCTTCTCGAACATTGTCTCCGTAGCCTCGGGAGACTCAAGCGACGGCATCGTATGTTCCTTGGCTTCACCGTCCTAGTCCCACGCTTTCTGGAGCAAATTGCACACCATGTCACCAGCTTTTATCGGGCTTCCAAATTCAACAACACCCCCCCATCCTCAGCATTTACATGTTCGCAGCCGCTTCTGAGCTTCAAAGCAATACATTGTGCATCTTGTGGTATATTGAAATTCCACAGAAATTCTCTAAGCCCCGTTTGGGTCATATGAGCTCCTCCAGAATTTTTCCCAGCAGCATTCCAATTCCCTTCTTCAAAATCCATTGTGTTTAGTCAAATACCCCCATTGGACTGGGCTGGCCGGGCCGAGAGGAGGAACGAAGAGCGCGACCCATGATCTAGCTGTCTGAGAAGCGCAGGTGGCATGCTCAGGCTAATGGTAGAAGGCAAAGGGATAGGCGGACACCACATTTCTGGGTGGACTCTATGAGATCGGCTATTGCGAAGGCGCAGATATCCCTAGGCTGTCAAAGAATTGACTGCGTCCATTAGCGATCTAACCTTAACTTTATGCAGGGAGATAGTCTCAGGTCGTACATATTTGTGGGCGTTCTGAAGCAGGAATTAGGCTCCGCTTCAATAGAGTAGGGCTCAATATCCTGGACCGATCGCAGCTCAAGACTAGCATGAATGTGCGTTCATCGAGAATCTACGTTCCAGAAGCTGGTCCACGGCACGGCGTAGACTCCGAAAGAAGAAAATCTTCAGCTCGAGGCGCACATATAGGCAAGCCAATACCCACTGAGGAGCCGGCCAGTCGTCGTACTTTGCACCACTGGGAGCATATTGTACGCCATTTCACCATGTATGACCCATTCAGGGCGGAGACGATACAGCACGATTTTGGAATCCATAAATATATGAACCCAAGCCTTTTCGTGGTACTGAGGTCGTTCAACGGGGGGCCCGGCGGAATTAGTCCCGCACAACCATTGATAATCAATCAGTGACACCTTGCAGTGCCAGCAACACTCCCATATCTCACCCATCCCAGCAGTCCCACAACCCCGCCTCTCAACCCACCATCCCATCCCATCACAACAGCAACCTCCAACCATCCCAACCCTATCCCTTAGCACGACCCCACCTCCCCAACGCCTCCCCAACCCCCGTCGTCCTCCAGAAGCATACCTCACCCCCTGGTACCCACAGCGGTCCTGAGGGCAGGTGAAATGGTACAACATAGAAGCAGTTGTTGCCATGAAGTGGGGAAATGCCGAGAATGAAGTTAACGCACAGGAACATGAACATATGCGCTGTAGAAAGGAGCTAGGAACACCCATCGAGACTAGCTGGAATGGAGACGCGAAGGCCACGGGCCTTAACCGCCTGGGGATTTCGTGATGCTGTCTATCTTCTGCTCTTGGAAGGTCTCGATTACGGCTAAGAGCAGGAATGACTCTGGTTTGGTCAAGGTTGTGCCAATTGTGCTTGGCTATCTCTCACGTACATGATTGTCTTGTGGGGTTCGACCATAGGAGACAAGTAAGACTGATGTTCATCAGCTTCCCAGCCGAACTCATTTGATACGATTGTGCGATGCTAGCGCTGAGGTAAGCTACAATTTTAATGCTTGGTGGTGCGAGATTCGCTCAAGTCCTCATTGCGAGCGCTGTTGTGTCTTACGTAGAGGATTGGTGTTTACTTTTAAAGGAGGAGACAATCAAATTTGGGGCGCTTTTATTGCTTATTGGGAAGATTGAGATGCTTGAATACCACTTCCAGGACTGTTTCTGTATAGCGATTCATTGCTGCTGTAGAAATCAGACATTTTAATTATTCTATAAACATAGTATGAAGACATTCCCTTATTACGTGATGAATTGAAAGTTGAACCGTTGGAAAGACATCAAGACATTACAAAGACATTAAGACATTACAAAACATCAAGACATTACGTATCAAAAACCAATCGGAGCCAAGGCCGTTGAAATGCATTACCCCAAAATGATAGTAATAGCACCAAACCATCCCTCTTCGAAACCCCTAATCCATCAACCTAGTATAATCGGTATCATCTCGCCGCGCGTCCCACACACTTCCCCGACGCACGGGGATGATCTCAGTGATATCAATCGTACTATACCCCGTCTTCTGGTCGAAGTGATCTCCATCAGCCGGCGTTACGCTTACAGAAGGGCCTTTTCGGTGTTTCAACAAGTAACCTTCGGGCTGGGTGTCATCTTCGATGTCGGCACCAACAACCTTGAGGTTTTCGTCATCCCTGATCATCCTATAAGGAGGCATTATTTTGTGGTCCATGCCGCGTTTCATCCCTCCTGTGGATAGATCAATTTCGCCGTCTATAAGCAAAGGAGCTCAGGGAATAAGATACTTACTGAACTCGAGCTGCACGTATTCGCAAAGAGGTTGTGCCCAAACCATGAGAGCGAGTACCTGTCCAAAGCCCCAGCTTGTACTCAAAACTGATGCGGCTGCGGTCAAGGTGAAGCAGAAAACAAAGAACCAGATGATGTAAACACCAGTTACTGAAATATAGAACATAGCGATGGCTATTCTTCCGATTATCCTAGGGTAGTCTGTGTCGGGATCGAATGGCTCTACCGGACTATTTCTGTGGCCGAGGCGTCTCCTGATAAGGTAGATGGCTCTATGTATGTATCTTGCCGGAATGGTAAGGACAGGTAGGCATGGGGCCAACCTTTTTGACGTCCAGCTCAAGCAATGCTGAGCTGGCTGACTTGTTAGTATCTTACCCTGCTTCAGTATGACAAGCACCAGAACGAAAAGGCAGAATCCCAAGGTGCTCCAGGCTACATCCTTGACTGCAGCAGCTATCGGATTTGGTGCGTAGCAATAAGCTCCTGGTTGCCAAGAGTTGCAACTAGAAGGTCCGTTAGACGATGCGTAGGAGTGCAGATTGTCGAGAGTATATTGGTCAGGATTGAAGCGGCCGATTGTCAAGATAGTTGCAGTTGATAGAGCAATGCTCATACTAGACAAGAAAATAAGATACCACGAGCACATGTCCACCAGGTGCAATGTGAATAGCGTAAACGTGACGGGTACCAAGCCGCCGAGCGCGATGACCCCGGTGAAATGGTAATCAAGGGAGAGCTGATCTATACTCTGCGGTTCGAGGGTTCCTCTGTGCGTTGCCACCAGCGCTGCGATGTTGATTGAACTCATAAAGATGGATTGCGCTTTCTGAAAGTCCGTTAAGGCCGCAACTAACCGGCACAAGTGTTCTTTATTGTGCAATTGGATCATTCGTGATTTTCTGCTTGCTTTTCTGAACCCGTGCGGTATAGCAAGTACGACAACACATCCATAGTATATCCAGGAGTCAAATAACATAGCGGCCAGGAACCCGAGAAACGCCAGGCCAGCCTGAATCCAGTAGGAAATATAGATCTGCCCATGTTAGTAAGATCTTTGAACGGCCTCAGTGATAATTACCCCAATGCCTCCAACATCTGTGTTAATCTGAAAGGGAAGAGAGCCACAAATACTAGTAACCAAGTATTCTCCGTCCGTATAGAGGTCGAAATCGTTGCCGGGCTGGAATGGAGAGGTACGGTTTTGACCAGAGGTAGGATCGGGTATCGGATATGCATCTTGACACCCGGGTATGGAGATACAGTAGTCAACAAGGCATTTCTGTATATTGTGCGTAATATTGGAGACTAGAGTTGAATTCGGGCTTGCAGGCTCTACGTTGAGCGCATCAGCCAAAGCTTGCGCTTCCCTTGTTAAATTGTTATTCTGATACTGTTTGGCTACGTCCCGGTACGCCACACAATTATGTAGGTCCCGTAGATTTCCAAACATCGTGCCGTTGCTGCATGACGCCGTGCAGTTTTGAGTCCTGTCCCCAAGGACACAGGCGTCCGCGAACAGGTAGCTCGAGCTGTTGTAAGATGAGTCTGTGAACCATGCAGCAGAGCCAGGAAATAAAGATTCCTGGAGACTAAAAGTGGATCGGTAGAACCCTAAAGTGGAAAAAAAGGTTTGGTATGTGACGTTAGTAATGCTAAAAGCCATTATCAAAGTCCGACCCTTCTAGATGATCAGTGAAGTCTTAAAGATCTTCAATGCAGCGCCGTAGCTGAGCAGAATTGTACTGCATCCAGTGAAAACGTACTATCGCCGAACAAAATGACAATCTATAATGAAGCTAGCAATCTTGGAGCAAGTTCCAGAGCCCGTCTTGCAGATTGTATAGATAAGAACACAGAGAGTCAATGAGGAAAAGCGGTGTCACCAAACTTCTAGGAAGGGACGACATTTTGACGCTCGGTTCTTGCGGATCTTCGCGTCTTCAACATGCCGAATCCTCACAGCCTTACCTTGTTTTACATTTCATGCAGCTGCATGCAATTGCAGCCAGCTGAACTGCTGCGGCGTAGATCCACCCAATGGCGTCAAGCCGCCTACCGAGCACGTGGTTAGGGCTGCGACATCCTCTGCAATACCATCTGACAGAGTTGCATATCAGAAATCCTATTCTGACATGGGTAATTTTCAGTGTTGCGATAGGTGAGAAGTCTGGCTGCAGTGGTGAAAAGGTGGCAGGGCTGGTTATCGAACAAGCGCTTGGAGTTCTTGCGGGAACCTCTGTGCTGATATGGTGGGTTACCTTGTCTCAAATGCAATAGTCCTAATATCATTTCCAGAATGACTGTTCTGCCATCAGTGGCTACTTCAACATCAATCAGTAGCCGCCCGGTCTTAAGGATACAGAATGAACGGGTATTGCTGATCTAGATCCGCTGGCACCTCGTGTACATCGTGCACCTGCTTCTCTGAACCGATATCGGAAATTTTAGGGACTTGGTAAGCATTGCAATAGGGGCAAGACCTCAGTATAGATGGATTGGGAATATGATGAGGAAAGAAGGCCAGCACCTAGGTACAGCTCTGGGGGGGGGCCGACTTACCACCAGGCAAGGAGATATGGGCGGCTGTGCGGGCGCTAGCCGTGACGGGATCTACCTAAAGGTAGGCTATGAGGTCTGCTGGGTATGAGCTAGACCCATGACATGAAGAGACGGAAATCAAGATCTTGAACTGTAGCTGATTGCCCGTCACATAAGGCTACGGAGGGTGCTCTCGAATTAGTCTCGAAATACTACCTAATGGTGTGGTATTGAACAATGAGACGCGTCATCGCAAGTCTTGCCGTAGCATTTGGCGTACCTTAATTTAGTTCCAGCCCCAACCATATAGTCCCACAAGGCTGATACAAATCCACCTGCCTTGGGAGATGCACTGAAATTGCTGCCCAAGGCGATACAGTTGATTCCCTGAGTCAGCTGACTAAAGTACCCATTCCCTATCAAAGTAATATCCAAAGTACGGCTAGTACCCTGATCCACAACCCACTGTGGCTTGTCCTTCACTCATCCCCTTGGGCCCAATACATTACCAGTAAAACGACTGGGTGCTGCAGTGGAGACACAAATGGAATTAAAAACTCCATCTCAGTGACCGCCCTGAACATTCCCAAACACCCAGTCTTTCCCCCAAGCACAGCCCCTACGGCATATCATTGATCATCGCAAAGAACCCGGCCATTGTTGCTGGATATCCAAGCTCCTCCGGCACATTCTTATAATTCATCCTATATTCTCCCGGATGCCGATCCAATATAGGCTTCAATATGATCACATCCCCGTGAAGCCCGTACCTGTTCCTGTCAAAGTGCTTATTGACCGGCATTCCACTATGCACGTTGCCTCCGAAAACGAAATGCAGTCCATTCGCAAATCGACGCATATTATCATACCAGGGGACGAGTAATGCGCGTGTATGCCGTAGTGGTTCGGTGCCCCAGTAGTACCGCGCGTCGGGCCAGTGATGTTCTATGCCTGCTTCATCGCAGATGTTCATGGTGAAGATTGGTTCGCGGCTGGGTGGGCTGCCGTTGCAGGGAACCAGAACGCACATTATTTTGCCGGTTACTTTGGCGGTGTTGGGAACGAGTTCGGTTGTCTTGGTCGCCGATATAGATTGGGGAGCCACATTTGGCGATCTGATCACGGCGTGTGGGGCTGATGGTGTTGACATGCTTGCTGTTCGCGATATGGGTTATGCTTTGAGTAACGAGGAGAAGACTGGATGCTGTTCTTGTTGTTACGTGAGTGCTTTCTTTGGTTGTAGAGGGAGCACTCAAACTCTCCGGTGTGGACGAAAAAATTCAAAGCTGAAGTTGGAGAAGCAAACGAGTGATTGACAGATGATCAATGAATGAATAGAGCTGTTAAAACGGGTAATAGATACAGCTATCTATACATGAGTATTATTGGTGAGTGTCAGTGGGAGACGAAACACTTTTTTTAGAGGGGAGCATTGCATTGATGCAGAGAGGGAAGGAGCTATCGAAGCCAAAGCTGAAACGTCTTGTCAATGTCACACCTAGCGCTTTTGCAAGTAACAGCAACATAGTACAACCAGGTTGGCCCAACTCATTGGGTTGTGCAAAGCTACTTACGCTGTTATATGATGTCTCCACGGTCATGGTTTGAGAACAAACTCAAAAGCGAGATGAGAAACGAATGGAGTTAACAGGATCGATCTTCGCTTGGACCGCGTGAGCTGTAGCACGTTTTGTATATTTGGAGGAGCCTTTCTCAGGATCGAATCATGTTTCTTGGCGTCAAATATGCATCCATTGTTGCCTCAACACCTCGAACTCAAAGCTCGCACAATACAGTATCAATCTGACCGTCGTGCAACCGGATCGGTCCATGTGACCGAGCGGCCGCAACGATTTGTAGTCAAGAGAGGCACTCGGTCGTCTGATGCCCACAACCCACCCGCTGAGGGGTTTGCATTGCTGATATCTGAAATACCACCCAATGGTTCTGGCCCTGGTCTAACAAATGCACCGTTGTATTGTCATCCTCGAAGGAATGGCCGGCATTATAGCTCTTTTAGGCCGGCAAAGTTATTGGCTACTCTGTAGCACGAGGTCTAGTGATATTCAGAGTGGCCCAGTCGAGGTCCCTATTTATAGGCTCAGCCAGGTTGCTTGTGGAGAGACCTCACATCGCCCACAAACAATATTGCTGACCGCGTTGCTGGTCCAGCAAATGACCTGGACAACTCAGTAATCTTCCAGTGCCAGCAAATGGATCACACATCAACATCCTTATATGACAGTCAGACAACTGCTTGAGACGAATTTGTATGGTTACAGGATAATGTATTTGAGGTAGGAGGTTGAGGAGGTGGCTTCGGAGGTTGCTTGGTAGGAGTAGGTAGAGACGGGCGTAGATGTCATTGGAGGCTGGACTTGTGGGTTGTCTATCTTGGAACTAAAACATGTCACGGAAAGTTTTCCCTCTTGCTGATATTCAATGGTCACCTGGAGTCAGAAGTCAGTGACGTATCCGAAACTTTAGTGTGGGTAGTTACATCAATCTCTATGCCATGAGTCCATGTATTTGTTACTCGTAGTGACTTATGCCTGCGAAGTGAAGTCCTCCAATGTCTATGGCAGTAGACTTCCTGACGGGGTAGACAGAGTCGATCGATCTTGACGTGTCCAACTCGGATGGTACCTAGACGGTCTCAGCAGCGAACCCAATACCGAAGCCGCTGGTACAGGTTATATCAGCTTGCTAAAACATGATTAGGGTACTGGGCGCGAGACACTATCCAGCGGTGGCTGTACCAAAGTAGAACAGAGTCGCGTGATGCCAGGGCATTCGCCAGGCGTCGGAAGACATATGCTGGCATTGTCCATCCTGGGCGTGGACAATAGGGACGTTAATTCTCAGCATATGGCTTTATCAGCGCCATGGACACATCGCTAAAGATGTCGTGGCAGAGATACTACTGAGCACCAACAGTCACACCCAAATAATTGTTGAGTCTGAAGTCCGGGCTTCAAAGATTTCGGCCCCAACCGACACGCCACAGCGCTGTAACTCTGCAGGGCGGACGTCCCCCGGAGAGCGGGAAGCGTAGCAGGGATACATCGTGTCCCCCAGGCAACCAGTTTTGGGGCGTTTTAGGGGCACCGTGCTTCCTCTGGGCATCAGCCCTATTAGGCTTAGAGCTTGGGGGTCCATGCTGGGGGTGGAATGCCAACCCCCCACTGTGGCCGCTTCTGGAGATAGCGGGGTGCCGGTCTTTCTTAGGGGAGGTTCTATACGGGGGTGGAAATTTTCCTTAATCTTCTTCCCGTCGAGCGCGTACCAACCACCAGATTCATCAACAAAACTGCGCTCCGCTTGCCATCAACCATCCTTTTTCCGGAGTCGCGCGTACTACAGGTCCTGGTAACTGCCGATCTCAACAAATGAGCAGTCCAGACTTTTCGTAAGGATACTTGAGCGCGGAGCAGAACTTCTCCGTACTCAGAGGGATGTTTGGATGACGATGTTCCTTATCTAAAGCTCTCACTGTGCCTAAACTTGCATTAGCCACTCCTCCATTAGGCGCTGGACGCAGGCGAGGTGTGACCGATATCCTGGTCAATTCGACATAGCAGATCAGCTGCCTTTCCCTGCCGGACTGGGGACCCCAGACGTTGTGGATGCTGATCGAGATTATAAGATGTGTACCTATCGCTCGCTAATAATAGGGTTTTCTCTGCAAGATAAGAGACGCATATTGAAGTCATGTTACGCAGGCAGACGATGTGCTGGCAGGCTCTCTAAGCAGAGAACACATCTGTCCATCGCTGTCATCAGACCTGATGGTGGTCAATTACATATGCCGAATGAGAATGCTCAAGGACTTTACCCGCCTTGGCATCATATAGTGGGTGATTGATTACTCTCTTCTCCAGTGTGCAGCCTCCTCGTATTCCGTCTGGACTAACAAACAGATGGCTTGACTCAAATGCATTCCCGCCTGTTCCAGGGCCTTTGGGTGCTCCAGTGACCGCCTACTGTGTATCGACTGATACTCAAACGCAAATGGTGGTGGTATACCTTATCGTCAATGGTTTCCCCGCGTTCGGTTGGGACCATTTTCCCAACTCCTCGAGCTGCTTTGCGTCCTGTCGTCACTATGCTCGAGATTGTGTTGCAGACATGCGGACCAATCGCGAACTTTCTGACTTTGGCCTTGAGAGATTGCGCATCAATGTTCGGACTTCTTCCTCCGGCGTACATCACTGCGAACAAGAGGCTTGACTGCAAGGTCGACACAGCGAATTTCGGCACATGAAGTCATCAGAATCAGTCTTCCAATGGATATTCAGTGATTCGGAAATTTACTGCGGGAGGGAGCGCCCAGTGAAGCTCTGTGGAGAGCGGGATAGATCTAATACAAGGCTATTCGCTGATAGCACTGGCGGGTGCACAAGTCCGCGAATTAGCAGGCATCAATCTCCATATCAGGAAGTCGACCTTAGATAATCGATTGATGTGAGGTTAGGACTGGGAACAAATTGTGCGCCTGCAGAAGTCAGGGCATACAGATGCATGTTTCCCATTCCGTATGTGGTTGGTCATGCAATAGCGTTGCCCGATGTGGAATTTGCCGGACTGCTCATTACTGCAAATACGAGCTTTTTCCACTCTTCGCCCGTCGTCTTTGCTCTCATCACATCTTGGGGTGCACTTTCGTTATCACCTCGATACCAATAGATTGCAAAAAGCACCGCTTTGACCTTCTACTTGGCGCAAACATTCGTTACAAACCTCGCCCCAAATCCTTCCTCTTTGCCTTAGACGCAGCAAAAAGTTTTCGCAGGGCCTCGCTAGAAATGCATCTCCTCAAGGTATGAAGTACAATGTATTCATTCGTCTATATAGAATGCTTACCTTCTGTCAGGTCTTCCTGTCCGCTGTGCTCACCGCCACCGTCTCTGCCAAACCGTATTATTCACCATATTATCCTTTTCCTAACGCCACTTCGATAATCCCACCCACCACTCCAACAGCATCTATCATCAGCTATAGCAGCTTTCCAACCGCAACGCTCGCATTCAGATCATGACCTAGTTTCTGCTGGATCCACATAATTCATTAATGCGACTGTATGTTGCAATCACCAAATACCCTGATCCATGTCTCTTATGCTGACATGGCGACCTAAAAGGCTCTTCGATGCTACCTCTAATATGGATGCTCGGGTTCCGAAGGTGCAGTCATTTATAGACCACATCCTGCTACGGGTGACACTACGTGGAAGCATCTCGAAGCTCATTAATACGACTCTATCATCAACTTCGTCTAATATAGACCTTATACGAATACCATGACATATTAATTCTTTGTTAAAGGCGCATAATCCATAATTTAACATCTTAAGGCTGCTAAGCTCGGTTTTCATGGCCCTCACGGTGCAAGTGCTATCCCAAGAGCCAACCACAGGTTGGACTTTACTACAATTCGTTCAACACCAGCTTTGTTCTGACAGTGGTCACATATTTCGTCCTTTCTCGTTTGCATGTCGCTTCGTGATTTCAGAAAGACTCAATTGTGTGGTGTCGTGGTAGGCACCGGTCAACCATAGTCTGTTAAGAGCTATCATATTAAATCGGATACTAAGTCAATGAATTCCCTGGCCCTTGCACTCAATCCGAACTTAGGCAGTCTCCAGACAACATTCGAGCCTGTATACAATTTCCCTGCCGAAGCAGGAGACGTTTCCAGCCTCTACAATTTCCCCTGCTAAACAAATTTGAGATAACCAATCACAATTCATGGACTCCCTGTCGCAGGAATTCTTCTACAATGTCAGAGCTTTATGATCAAAGCTCAGCTACATGATTAAACCCCAACCATTCGCATTTTACTTAGCGCATGCATTGACAAGGAACGCAACCCATTGAAACAAATCTATGCGAATGCCTATTCGCGCATGGTGTAGGCGAGCGAAACGACGCGGCTTCCCTGAGATACTGACCGGCATGAAAAACTCCTCGTCCGCTGAGCTAGAAATTAGATCAAAACATTGTATTCATCTGTGGCCATGTTTCCTTCCAGTTACTGTATTCCTCTCTTACTCTATGTGCTGAAAACTACTCTAGCCGCTACTCTTCCAGCGGCTCCACTTCAATCACCCAGCAACAGCACACAATCGAGCAACACCAATACAATTCAGGAACTACAGGAGTCATTGCAGTTACTCTATAGCAATGAAACTTTAACTAGGTATGTGAGAGTGGTTCCTAGGACTATCTAGGTGTAGTATTTCTGATGATGGTACAGCAACAATGTCTCGAACTTTACAATTGTCTTTCCCATCGCCAACGATGAATACTACACTACAGTCAGGGCTTTCGGCCCACAACTCCCGCGACAATCACTCCTTAACCTCTATCGACAGGCAACCACGGACCTGGAACAGAAAGTAAACTGGGGTGAAGGAGCTCACATACCACGAAACTATTTCCAATATTATCGCGCCATCCGTGATGTGGGTGGTGCGACTCTCCTATGGGTAAACCAATGCGAACAGCAATATGGTTCTTACCAGGCATTGGTAGATGTTGTGGCAGCCCTCAAGCATGTCACTACTGATCCGGGGGTCATGCCGTTGCATTATCAGAACAGGGCAGTGGCGTATGAGGTGCATTTTGGCGAATCACTGGTTGAGGGGATTCTTGTGGGGGGTGGGTTGGTTGATGGGGCTCCTGCAGGTAGCGAGGTCGAATGATTATCCAATTCAGTGAAACAAATCTATGCGGATGCTATTCGCGCATCGTGTAGGCGAGCGCAACGACGCGGCTTCCGTTACTGGACAGCATAAATAACTGCTCGTCCCCCGTGTGAGACATTTGTCCACAAAACATCATTGTCCACCTCTGAACATGTTCTTTTCCCGTAGCTGTATTACTCTCTTACTCTATGCATCGAAAGCTAGTCTAGCAGCTACCGCAACTCCATCTCCGAGTGATACTCCTCTTGCAGCGGTTCCGCTTCAATTACCCAACAACAGCAACCAATCAAGCAACGACATAACCCAAGCACAACAGGAGTCAGTGCAGTTAATATATACCAACCATACCACAGCTAGGTATGTCGAGATCACTAAAGCCAACCATTGAGCTATCTAGTATTGCTGATTCGGGCATAGCAACAATATCTCGAACTATGAATTCACATACCGCATCGTCAACACCCCCTGGGAAGTACGACTCACCGATTTCGGCCCGCGCCTCCGTCCAAGAGCAATGATGTATCTCTATCAAATCGTACAGCGTGGACTACAGGCAAAGGTAAACGTGGGTCAAGGAGCTCGCATACCAGAAAACTGTCAGCAAAGATTCGACTACAGTTATCCACCCGGATATGTGCGTTTCACATGGTCGAACGAATGCGAACGGCAGTATGGTTCTTGGGAGGATTTAATACCGGTTATGGGGGGGATGGAAACTATTACTATGGTACCAGGGATCATGCCGGCACAGTTTGGAAATAGTTCGTGCGTTTTTGGGGTGTTTAAGGATTTGGGACCGGGGGCTGAGATGGTTTTCGTGGGGATTGGGACGATTGCGGGGACGCCTGAGAATGAGGTTGAGTGATACTAACGTATCGTTTTAGGTAGATTCTGTGCGTGACTAGAACCACGTGGGTTTCTTGCACAGGAAGATAGGATTCGTAGGTATGACTCTTCGGATCGAGTGTAACAGAATGGTGCAAAGTTCACGTTTATAGAGTGAATACACGTCTAGGGGCAATGTAAAACATCTCAACATGATTGATTTGGAGCTCAGCATCCCTTGGGTATGAAAGTTCGTTTAATTCATGGATATTTGGGAGAGCAGGGTTATAGCGTCTTTGTTGACTTCACAATCTATGCCCATCGCGCCAGACCCCCTTCAGGTTCAAAGTATTGCCAATATCCTCAAGCGGATTGCCTTCGATCAGTATGAGATCTGCTTTGTAGCCAACGGCAATAACTCCACGATCCTCGAGTCTGAATCTCCGTGCGTTGATACTTGTTGCTGCACGGAGTGCTTCTTCTGGTGTAAAGCCACAATATTTCACGAGGTAGTGTAGCTCTAAATGCAAAGAGAGGCCCCAGGCTGTACCGTGTGCTAGGCTTGCTGCGTCTGACCCACTATGAGATAAAAATACTATTAGGCTTTTCCGAAAGACGTATGACGAACATGAAGCGAGCACGTACCATAGAATATCAATGCCTGCAGCTCTCAATTGACGTACATTCTCGTAAGCGTTTTCCATCTTCGATGTCTTGGCTGCGAACTCCATGCAGCGGCACATATTCTCCCTTGACGTCTCCTCAATCAGATCTGCGACTCTCGGATCGTCTGCAAAGGATTGTTGAATGGTCTTCCCTTCCCCAGTAGCAGAGGCAAGCGCGCCGAGAGTGGGTACACAAAAAGCGCCATTCTTTTTGTAGGCTTCTAGAAGTTCTTCGGTTGGGGGCGTATCAGCAAAAGTATGCATCATGCCATCGACTCCTGTCTTAAGTATTGCTAGTGTATCTTCTAGGCACAATGAGTGAGCTACCGCGAGAAGGTTATGCGCATGTGCTGCTTTCACAACAGCGGATTGAAGCGACAGTGAGGGGAGATTGAACGATTGTCCCATCACGCTTCCGCTTTCGTGCACTGCTTCTCCATAAACTTCTAAGACGTTCAATGGGCTGGATTGGCTTACTCAATTTGATATAGTCACAACCATGCTTGATGTTCTCAAGCAGGAAAGGCTCGGCATCCTCTGGGTTTTTCAATTTAGGCCATTTATCAATTTCTTCGGATGTCTATTTTTATTACTATTGGCTCTTGTTCCACTAATACAACAGATCTAACCTCTTCTGAATGATTATGTATTTTGACAATCGCCGCAGGCCATCCTTCATCGACCGTTGCAGCAAAGCAAGCGCTTTTAAAGTCCGCAACATCTTTCCTCTGAGCCACAATCTTCTTTAACTTTGCTACATTCCAGGACTCGTTGTGCATATCGAGGACTGTTGTTACTCCGAAGCGAAGAGACTGCTCGATAGCCAAGACCTGGCCTTTGTCCGCGTGAATGTGCGCATCAATAAGGCCTGGCATCAGCGTCGAGTTCGAAGCAGTAATGATGGGCAGATCTACACTTGGAGTCTCTCTGCCAACGTATCTGATGATGCCGTCTTCAACCAGGACATTTCCAGATTCGAACACCTCTTCTCCAGTGAAGATTTGGACATCATTGATAACGAAAGAAGCCATTATCGTACTCGCGGGGATCTATATACTCCGATGGGACAAGTCTCAAGGCTTTCGGAAAATTCACGAGGCATTCAATTTCCCAAGGCCACTTGCAGTCCTTATCTATCAATTTCGCCACTCGATGCAGGGTGACCGAATCCTGCATCTGCGATGCTTCCTAGCGCAACCTTGTCTTACGGACTCACTAATATTATGTCCACGGTCCGGACTATACTTGAACACGTCTACTTTCTGATTTACATGGCTCCGTCTTCTGGCAATACCCGTTGATGGTATGCAGAGAACAGTCCGTAGGAGGCCTCAGTTCTGCAGATCTTGATGGATGGCACCACATATGCAGGCTTCGTTGCCCTTTTTCGATCCTACCCTTCCTGTCCACCAACAACTGATCATCTTTCGCGGCATTGACGAGGAGACGGATGGCGAATGCTCCATGTGACAAAGACGTCGGAGCGTCGAAGTTTGACGTCGCGTATTTCTAGGGCTCAAAACGGAGCCGAGCATCGCCGGACTCCTGCAAGAAAACAGAACTACCAGGTACGCTTGGTGTGGGTGCTGCCTGAATTCTCACTGCATACCTCGCAGTAGGTATGACTGGTACCCAATATATGTCCTTGATCTTCTCACTATGCGCCTAGAAAACGAATACTGACGTGCGCACGAAATGTTCTCGTTGATGCCGCAAAGTAGGGATTTGGACCTGCTTTCCCACATCTCGAGCAAAGTCTGCAGAGATCCGTTTTGGCGGCCATGGCTCGGAGACATGCGATTAGCAGATACCGACAGAAGGTTTTGCCAAATTTTTGGATTCCGTCCCCATCCTCGACTGGACTTCAAAGTGGGGCAAGTAATGTGCCTTTAGTCCATGCAGAGCGCTGAAGGTGGGCTCGAAGGGGCAAGACTCTCTCAAAACGATGATCGGCGTGCATCTCAAACCATGACGGATGAGATGCCATGTAGAAAGCGAGCTACAGGCTTGTAATTAACATTGCAGAGGAAGGAGATTTTGAAAACTGATTCACCTCCTTAATTTTGTCGCGCCAAGCCCTACGAAATCGCGTCGTCATGTCCGCAAGATTTTCTACCAGAACAACGGTTCTACACCAAGCTTCAGAGATGAGTTGCTCTAACCAACAGCATTCCAGAGTGCTAGTCAAAATCCAGAGCATGGATCCCCAGCTCCAGCCATCAATGTGGAATCTAGGAAACCGTGTTAATTGATTCAAGATTCAATATATGTCCATGATATATCTAAAGACATAAGCTACGCAGCACTATCTACCATTCAATATAGGGTAATACATGGAGGCATGATCCGATTGAATCAGCCTCCTAAGCGTATTTCCAAGCGGTCCCCGAGCTGGTCCATGTTGTCCGTTGTCGTCTTATCTGAGCTACCGCTCAGATGTCAAAGCCCCGACGGTGACGGGAGACAGCGGTTCACCTTGTCATCGGTAGCTTTGAGGCCTTTCATCTCATAATAGCATAATTTGAATTGATATCTGATATCTTTCGATTGGAGTTGAAACATCATGTGGATGCCTGACATGAGAGAGTGTCATTGATTCAGCTTGATGGGAACCTCTTAGCATAATGGCTTAACTTATCCTTACCAGAATTTTCAGATATCTCAAGTCCAATGTCCTTTTGCCTTGACAGGGGCATCGAAGACCCGACTGCAGAGGACTTAGGACGAATTACACAGCTAGGTGTGATCAACAGTTATGTCATGAGTGACAAATATCTCGTAAAAGCTTGCCGACCCTACCGCTTCGAGGATTACTTGTTCCTGGTCATAATATGCAGGAAGAAGATTACCTATGTCTGAGGAAAAAATTCACTTTGACAGCTATAGCTGTTAGTGTCAATACGTTACCTACTTAAACATCTTCCGTCGCTTCTTCCTCTATTATTTTCAACACACCTCTTCACATTCTTTACTCTTTGTTGGCTCCCCAGGTGTCGATCAAACATAATCATTCGTTTCCAGCCCTTCCTCCTTAGGTACTTTGAATCTCTCGACAGCAATTAAAATCATTATCATGAAGTATTCCAACAATTTTGCGCTTCTAGCCAGCTTTATGGTCACTCCTTTCGCCAGCTTGAGCTCCGCTTCTACGACCACAGCGCTGCCTGCTGCAATTCCTTCTTCCTCTTGGACAGCCGCCTATGCCTTAGCTGCATGTCCACAGCCAGCTACCGAAATTGTCCAAATCGTCAACACTCTCGCCTTGTACCCTCTCGCAGTTGACGGCGGCAACTTCTCAGCTCTTTCCCTGGTCTTCACTGAGGATGTTGTCGCATACTACCCAGTCGGCAGATTAGGCTTAATTACGTCGCTATCTGCGCTCGAGCAGGGCATAGCAGCCGCTTCCGCAAACACAAATAGCCAGCACTTGTATGGTACACAGATTGTGGAGATTACGGGAGAAGGTCAGGCTGACCTACTTCACTGCCACTCTTTTCGGCAAGGGGATATATTATGGCGAGGTATGTCATTGTTATCGCATTCAAAGAAGGTTAAGGTCCAGCGGCTTTGTAACATGAGGCGTCTTGAGATACTCGATTGCCTTTAAATTGCTAGCTTGTGTTATTGCACCCTTGAAGCTGCTAGCTGACTACAACATCACTTACAGGCGACCTTTGTCTATGGACAATTCCAAGTGGGCATCTTCCATTTGCTTACATTCGCAGTGACTGACGCTATTAGGATACCTTGGTGCGAGTTTCAGGAGGCGATTGGAGGGTTAACACCCGCAACTTGGTACTTATGGTAACGCCTCTTTCTCTCTCTCCAGTTCATTGGTCATTGTTGAAGGACGGCATGACTAATGAAAGTAATGAATAGGGACCTATGCTCGGTAATACATCCGTTCTCAATCCACAGTGACGTCTGTAAGTCCGCAAGAGTCAGCCTGAGGTCCTGAGTGGTGGCGAGTGGAGGACAAAAGGAATCAAGATCGTCTTATCGAGCTCACGACTCCGTGATGCCTACTAAAAGCATGTATTACTATTAAAAACAACAGTAGGTTCATGAATTATCCTAAAATAATCAAAAGATTATGAATGAACTTTTAGCAAGAGACCACTCCCACATCCTTGTTGTAGCGTAAAGTGAAAAACCCTATATATCAACATGGGTCAAACCTTAGCTGCATTGTTAGATTGATCACTTAGATATCAAAGGCATTAATTGCAACAGCATGGTGCAAAAATCAGGCATCTACCACTAAGAACACTGCAAGAGCAGAGGAGCTCAACGATCTTCAACAATGAACGTGAGAAGACAAAGTCGGGGTATCGGTTGAACTGTAACCAGTGCTCAGCAAGTGATTGGATCTCCGAACCAGAAAGGATCAATTATCCCGGAATCTGTGGTTTGCAATCAGATTGAAGTAGTGCATCAAAATAATATTCACTTCAAAAGGTATGTCTTTTATATCATGGCTCAGATTGCAAGATACCAACAGATCATCCGTTGTTTCCGGCCGGCTACAGCTATCCAACGGGGCGTCAGAGCTTACTATACTCTGCGTGAGACAAATGCACAATCTAGGTCTTACTTTGTCTTTAGGATCCCGTGAGGCCTGGTACGTGAGGCCCGATACCGACTCTAGGAAAACTGCCCCTAGGGACGGGATGATTCTAGGTACCTAAGGGCCCTTCGGGGGCTCTTTTAGGGCCCGCTTCCGCAGCTTTAGGTGCAGCCCTATAGGGTTTTTGAGTTGATAGGTGAACCCTTCTAAGGTTCCGGCCAAAGTTCGGCCAAAGCCCGGTCAAAGACCTGTCACATCTAGGGTAGGAGCTACGATCAATGCAATCAAATCGATCAACACCGATGGCTTTGCTGACATGGCATAAAGCGTACAGATCATCTTAAATCGCTACTGGGCTTCTCAACCCTCCATTACCTTACCGACGTTGTCATCCTAGACCTCTGAAACTCCACCAATGCGTACTACACTTTGTCAGAATGGACCGAACACTTCTAGATCTCCCAGTGGAGCTTCAAGTGTTTATCTTCCAGCAACTACCTGACATCGATGACGCTCAATCCTTGTCATACACCTGTCGAGTACTCCGCTCCGTATATACAACGTGCAAAAAAACCATCCAGAGGGTCATCATCGTAAGGACGTCCGCAGCTCTACAAATGATGTTTGACTGATACAACCTAGACCCGCTCGCCTGTGTATGAATATGACCTTTGTCTTTCGAACCTCCTCCATGCCTGGGAAGGTGCTGCCAAAGTCCTCCGTGAATACGAAGATGACGTGCCATATGAGCTACGACTCAGCGGGTCAGTGTGCCTAGATTGCTTCGAGAAGGACTACACAAACACAACATTGACAGATGTTGATGTCGATGAGATAGTACTTAGATGGCGGAAACTGGGCATCCTACGAGATCTCTATCTTGACGAGGCTATATCAAGAGACTTTGAGAAATACAAAGTCCAGTTTGATTCTCGAGGGCCGGAACTTCTGAAGCCAAAGGGTATCCGTCCAATCATGGAGGAAAGCCCAGAGCTTGTGATCGAAAGCCACGCCGATCATAAGTACACCCCTGACTTCAAGGCCCGTTTCCATCAAAGCTTGTGTTTGCATTCTATCGCACTCATAACCCGAGTTCATGCAGTGTATTCGCGTGATCAAACCCAAGAGAAGAATGACTCACCTAATCGGATAGGCAAGCTACTCTGCTGTACAGCCGACAAGTTATGGCACAAACTCGACATCAAATTGAATGGTCGCCTTGTGAAACTCAGGGACCATGCTCAATTTGACTGCGTTGAGATCTACGATTTCCTCTATTACTTCCTTCTTGAAAAGGTTGTTCCGTTCAGTGCGTTGGAGTCCTGGACTGTGGAAGCTGAAGACCGAGGTTTAGAGCCTGAGTTTGGGGGCGGCCTTGAGGGGTGGCGATTTTTACTGGACTACTGTCGTTGGACACTTCAACCTTCGGACATCGTGGACCTGGTGAAGCACAAAACATGGCGGGCAGGATCCAACTTCCCTGCTGATAAATTTGGATATTTGTGCGTGCGGGGGCTTTTCGATCTCGGCGGAGAAGGGGCTGCAGATTTTCACTCTTTCTTTACACGATATTCAATGATAAGTGAGGCTCCTCATAGTCTCTGTTCTGGAGGCAACCTTAGAAATGAACATCAACCATGCTTATGGGACGAACTACGCATCAAACTTGGCTCCCCATTCAAGCCAGGCTTCCGGCAAATGCTGGATCTTGAGGCCGGCAGAATGGAGTTAGATGACACGCCATAATGGCCCAGTCAGATTTCACAGCGTAAGAGACCATTCTTGGAAAGCTGCTTCTCTGAGTAGCTTAAAGATTGCATAGTCCAGAGGCAACTACGACATTAGCACGTTGAGAGTGCTAAACAAGGCGAACGACCACGACGTCTCAAGCGATCTGGTCTATGAATGCGATTCCCAGAAATTGGGCCTAGGCCAATGAGAGATGGGGCCAACGCACTTATTGAGAGATTTTGTAGGCCGTGCCATCTACGAGGACCGCAGCTGGTATTAAGACTTCGGATGGATAATCTCGAAGTTGATGATTGCTGTTCCTTCAGCAGGAATGCACTCACTGTCGAGCTTACTTTGCACCAATAGAGATTCTTCCCGGGAGACTTGCTCAAACGCTTATACTGACCAATCAAGTACACGATGCTTGCTTCGATTGGGCCCTATGTGATGGATAGACCGGGATCCCATTGCCTTGCTCAATCTTGCCCACACTGCAAAGCTACTTTCGCGCATTTTGAATTCAATGACTTTTGCTCCTCGTCTTATCGTTCTCCTCTTCATCTGACAGTCTGACTGAGAACATCTTTTCTCCCAATCTTTTCGGTGTCTTAGGGCTACACCTTCTGGCTTTTCAGTCTGGGAATACCAAGTACGAACGCTCGCTAGGCATACGCCGTACCAGACATGGATCAGCCGGTTGCACGAATGGTAATCCAAGTAGCCACCTTTGCGACCCGCGTTACGACACGAGAGCAAGTAGTAACACAAAGATGGATTAAACATTCACTATCCTTCTGATTACTAAGGCTTGCCTTACTCGGTATTCCAGTGGAGGATACGGTCAAATTTGTTTACGCAGGCGCGCTAACAAGCTGACAGAAGCAGAAAATCGACTTCACCAACACCTGATAATTTCCATTCGTCCGCACAGCATAATGAGCTATCGACCCCGTGATCTGTGAACGCAGACTTTTGGTGACCATGCTAGCCCCGAAGATTAATGATCGATGTTTCTGCACCAAGTCTTTCTAATTGTGAGAAAGCGTGATTAGGGATAGGCACCAAACCCCATGCCAAGACCCTCGCCGCAAGAGCCTCTAAAGATGAAACTTGAGCGGCCCCCAAAGCGGCCCCTAAAGCGGCAGATCTGTTCCCCCTAGGGTATGTCCTGCCCGCCATCTTCCTTTCCCCAGTCCCACTGGTCATTAATATTTTTAGATGCGCTCTAATTGAGAGCACCATTTCGATACTATCGAACGCCGTCAGTCTTAAGCTTGACTACACCTCAAAACTCAACTCAACTCAACTCAAGGCCCGGTCTAACTCTAATAGGGCGGGGGAAACGCTTTACCAAAGGTCGAAACCAACATACACGGCCCTGGCCCCCAAACGCAATAGCTGTTAGTACTTTGAGCATTCCATGCTAGAACCTTCCAATGCGGCATAGGGGCACCTATGACCTCACGGAAACATGCTCTGTGCGAGTAAGCTGGTAGAACTCCCGATTGCTGTCTCCGACGCTTCTGCGCAATGTCAAGGCTACTGATGAAGCTAATGGAAGCAAAAGCGTCAATACATATCTCCACATAAACGCGTCCCTTTCCAGCAAAATGCCGATTCCTTATTATAAGTATCTACAGCATCCTCGGATCTGCAAAGCGCATTCATGTGCTTCGCATCTCTCATTCATTTACACTACACGTTCACTATACACTATTGTTCATGACATGGCTTACATCCCACTGTCTTTACAGCTTTCTTATCAACTCAATCACCTCTAATCCCAACCTGTCTTTTGTTGAGAATGTCTCGCAGTTGACCGCAACATGTACCTCATCTATCTTGTAGCTGCCTTGTCAGTCTTTTTGCAATTCGGCACCGCCCGAGTTCCTCCCTTGCGCCCTCCCACTCTTTCAACATCGTCGTCTAGCTCGTCGAGCCCGCCAGCCTTCTCATTATGCGGACCTCTACCAACCCCTTCTTTCCCCATAAGTTCTATACCGACCGCATCACTGTCCACGGGTTCTTTTCCCACAACGTCAATCAATGCTTCCAATATTACATTCACATCGCCTGCGCCAACCGCCACTCTTGCAGACTTCGCCACCGTACTATGCAACACTAGTGACGTAGGAAACCCCGCAGCAGCTCCCTCAGTCCGTTGGGCAGAAGCAGACTGCGATGATGCATGGGCGGCCGTGACTCAAAACTGGACAACAGTGGCCGGTGCACAGAGTCTTGACTTCGTACAATATTTTTCGGAGTACTGGAACGGACCGCAGCAGTGGAATTGCGGCAAGATGGGTGAGGATCCTTGTGGTGCCGGACCCGGTGGTTGTGGGGATATAGATGATAAGGGCCCGTTTGGTACGCCGGATACGCCAGCTGGTTAGTTGATTTTGCAGTCTTTTACGAATTTTCATAGTGTGAGTTCTTTTCCTGAAATGTTTCAGTCATCCTCGTTTCCGGCCAGCCCACTGTTCCCGGAAACTTCCTCAACGCTCCTTGGCGTATTGCATGACCACTGATATTCCGCAGTTTCAACTTAATCAGTATTCAGCAATTGGCGACGCTCAGGCTTTCGTCGTAGGACAAATCGGCGGATTCCAATCGTCCTTTGCCCCTATCGATGATCCAGAGTCGGCGCTCAATTTCTTTTTAGATATACTGGGACTTGGCCTATCACTTATATCCGCCGCTGTCTAGAACAAAGCTTTGCCTCTACTCTAGGATATCAACCTACGAAGATAGATTGTTGACTGACAAAGAACAGCTCTCAAGGACCTCCCCTTCTTTAACGAACCTAATGACCCCAACAATTTCGGCTGGGCCCAAGGTAGTGCAAATGCTATCATAAGCTCGGTCCTAACCCTATCACAAGCAACCCTGCCATCGTGAGTAGCCAGAACCCCAACCATTGACTATCGAAACTAAACGCTCTTTACAATTAGCGCACAAACCGCTCTAGCAGCCCAAAACACACTCTCTGACTATACAGTCCATCTAGTCAACCAATGGCAGAACATCACCGCTGTCTACACCTCCAACCTCTTCTCCGGCTCTTCCTCCACAACTCCCAACATCACCCACCTCACAAACCTAATGGCCAATGGCTCTCTTCTCAACAACGGCGTCGGTGCTCAAGGCATCTACGACATGCAGAGTATATTGGCCCAAACGCTCTTCGGTCTCTTAATCCCAAAAGCATGGCAGACATCCAATGAAGATGTCAACCCCTTCATTCTGTACGCAACTCCTCCCCTCCTCCTCCCCTTCCCCCCCTCCCCGCTCTTCCACCAAATCCCTCTAACCCCTTCCACTCAGCCTCCTCTTAAACAACGCCACAGGCTGCCCCCCAAACCCCTGGTCAAACTACGTTTCCTCCTCCGTCGCCGCCGCTTCAACCGTCTGCTACAACAACCAATCCTACTCCCTCTTCAGCGTAAAAGGCGGGCCCTGCCCCCTCCCCTACTCAAAACGCTCTCCCCAAACCCCCTCCCTCGAACTCTCACCCCGCGAAGTCCCTCCCCCAGCCTTCCCCTGTCCCAATAAACCGCTTTCCGAACTGCCAGGTATAGGTACCATGGATGGCACGCAATGGGGCGGGGTGACGAGGGATGATTTGGTGATTAGTGCAGTAAAGGGGTATGTTTTGAATGGGGAGCAGAATGGGTATGTGATGCCGGTTGGTGGTGGTGGTGGGGAGACGGGCGATTTGTATTTTGAGAATGGGATCCAGACGCCGGGGTTGTGTACGATTCCGGTTTGTGGGCTGAAGATGGCGTGGGGGGCGTGGACGAAGTATGGGGGGAAGAGTAAGCCGAGTGGGTATCCGTGTGTTACTTAGTAGGGGGATGAGCAGGGGGAGGGGAAGAGCGGTCATTACCCCTTGGTCCTTGAGGTTTCGTTTGTGGGAGTGGGTCGTTTGCTACATTCTCCGCCGATGGTCTAGGCTGTTTGCGTTTCTTGGGTGGCGGATAGACATCTCCACGTTGCGCCGCTTCTGCGACTCTCTTATCAAATTCTTCCTTGCTCGGCCGTCCGCGCTTCTTCCTCGGTGGTTCTCCACGGGATGTGCTAGGAACGGCTTGTAAAGCGGTTGCACCGCCAGAGAGTAGAGTTCTGGCGGAGGGGAAGTCGTTGGACGGTAATCGCGAGTGAGTTGAGGATACCCAAGCAAAGTGTTGAAGGAAAACGGGAGCCTCTCGAAGGTACTAGGCTGGTCATCAGTCTCATTTGAAGCATGCCAGACGAGGCACTGAGGATACGTACTTTCGCTTCTACAATCTGCCAATTTTCCCCTAATACGGTTGCAAAATCTTTCCATATCTGCTCACGTGCATTATTATACAGGGTTGCTCTCGTCTTGAGACCTCTATATCGTTCTCGGCACTCACTAGCAGAGACGGCTAGACGATGTTTCAAGGCAAATTCTCGCCAAGGCATTTTTTGTTGATGAGCCCTTATTAAGCGCTCGTCGTCCTCAGGCGTCCATGTGCGTTCAAACCCGGCACCTGGGAACTTCTGCCCTGATTTTAGTTTGGGTACTACTGATGTGGTAGTGACTGGTGGATATGGATCGCGGTGATTAGTGTTGGTGAAAGCGTCCTTGGTGAAAGCGTCCACCTTGATAGGTTCGTCAATGGAACCTTTGCTAGACAAAACATCTTCTGAAACGGGTTGCCGATGCTTCTCCGCGGTCGGTCCAGGCTTTGTCGTTTCACATACTAAGTTCCCCGATTTGATGAAGCCGATGAACCTATACGCAGCCGACTCTGGCAGCCGGTTCCAGCCAACGATAGGCACTGAGATCAGAAGTAGCGTCGAATGGCTCTTATACATGCACTCAAGTCGAACATCGACTTTCGAGACATCCCATGGTGCTACTGTTGTGAGCCAAGACACCCATTGTGCCACATTGTGCGCAACATCCTCAGCGACTGAAACGGCCAGAAGAACTCTTGTGCTTTCATTAAGCGAGACCGAGCTTGGAATCTCAGCGGGGGCTATACCCGTCTCGGAGCCAGGTCCCGTTGGAATCTCGGATCCCTGCGGTGAAGGAGAGGGAATCTTTGGCAATGGCGAGATCACAATGCTATTACCACCCTTTTCGGCAAGTGCGGCATAGATGGGCGTATACGCTAGTTTATGTCGTAGAGTTATCAGGCGAGCATGGAGCATAGCAACAGTAAAGGTGGCTCCTTCGAAACTTTGCAGTTCTTCTATAAGCACGGAAGTAAATGAGCGCATGCAAACGCCAACCGTTGGGTTCTCCCGTCCGCAAGCTGCCAAAAGTTCTTTTGAGGAACCCTCTGTGGTATCTCTAGCAGCATTTGCTGCGAAACAGCAGTCGAGTATCATTAACACATGAGGCTTGGCGGTTAAGAGGATGGGCTGTATGTTGAACCATTCCAGTGATGGAGATGTCGCCGAGAGATTTCTAATCATTGTGTCAATAGCGGAGATTGAGGAACGGTCAGCTTTTGGTTTCCTTAGACTTACGCGTGCCAAATACTGCGACCTCGCCTAGTGTCTGGGTCACTATGCCCTCCATAGTAAACTATCAATAGGTCCGATGGAGTCTGATGAGACTTCTGAAGGTGAAAGATCTTGTCCTGGAGTGAATGATAAGGATCTAAGGTCGGAATATTCCATTCTTCCACTTCAAACCGGAATTGATCTTGGAAGACGCGCCTCAGTCTCGAAATCTCTTTGTGGACGCCAAGATCATCTTCGTCCCACCTTAGTAGAAGTACATGAACGGCAGTATAAGGGCAAGTCTGGGGGGGTGAAGAGCCCTGGAGAGCTTGATGCAGATCATTCGTGAACTCTTGAAGCTTTTCGACGTGGTGGTAGTCAAATTTTCTCGGGTGTGTGGCGATGTTTTCGTCTTCGCAATTTTGCTATAAAGGATCCTAACATTAGTCGAACGGCAGACACGATGGCATTAAATATAAGGGTGCCCCAGGGTTGTTTAACGACAGAGTTAGTATCAAATAGTGGTCTAGGAGCCCGCAAGTCTTGACGTAGAAGGGTTCATCCCCCAACCGCATACACTTAGCAACGGTATAGCCCCCCCAAAAAAGCCTAGAGTCAGGGGCCTAGACGTTAAAATACGTCCCTAAAGCAGGGTCTCTTTACCCCTATATCTCATTTCTTAGGGGACTAGTCTCAGGGATCTTTCGCACCCTTTAGGTGATAGCCCCGCAGGGCAGTACTTCTGCGCGCTCCCAGACCACTATTCAATGCCAACTCTATCGTAGTTCTCAACAGCGTCGAAGAGATAGTCTTTGCTGAGCTCTTGGGCATGTCTAGAGACAGCGTACAGAATCGTACGAGGCAATCATCGAGGAAGGGGGTCTCACCGAGTCCGGATCAGAAGTGCTCTCCGGTGTAGGTAACTCGGCGGCTGCGTCAGGATCTTCAGGTTCCTGCTTTCTCTTCTTTCTTAAAGTTTCGTGACGCGACTGCCTCGTTCTTTTCGTCATTATCGATAGAGCAAGGTTTGATGTAGACTCTCGCTTTGCAACATAGAATCGTTGATGAAGTTGGAAGGGAGGATTTAATAAAAGCGTTGGCGTGTCGTAAGTTCAGCTGAAAGCACTGCCCCTCTCGGATTCGGTCCTGACAGGCCCTGTTGATGATGATTGGACGGCCTTACCCTAACTGTGAGGCGCAGCCGAAGCGATTGGATACATGAAAACAAGCAAGCACGGCCTCCAAGGATAAGACAAATCGAAAATCAATTGAATGGGAATTCGAAATTGATGCTGAAGACTGCCCCTCATCCTCGGAGAGGTAGTCCTTACGACGGGGGCTGGGAGCGGCGTCAGACTGCACATCGTCAGTCATTGTAGTTTCCTAGGATTGATACGGATCAGTAAACAAATCATTCAGATATCCGTTCACTAAATCGCCTGTTCTGTCTGGAAGTTGCAGAATGAGTTAAAAGTTTGGATTCCGAGGTCTTGCGAAAATTTCTGAGCCCGTAGAAGACTGGTCCAGTTGGGGCTTGGCGCTAGGTGACGTACCGTAGAACTACAGCCCTACGGGGCTGATCGTTGAATGCCCCTAAACTTCACTCCCTAGGAAACAAAATTGGGGGCTTTATTGTTGATGGTTGTGTACGGTTGAGGGTGAACCCTTCGAAGCAGCAATCTTAGCAGTATCTACGGGTACTGCTTAGTTTATCGAATCATCTTCTACGATGCTTGAGCAACTTTCTTCGGGGGCTTCTTTCGCGCCCGGAAAGCACATAAATGAAAGATCAAAGCACATCAACTTACGCCTGCTGTTGAGTCCTATTTGCATGTGTTGGTTGTCACGATGAGAGGGACGAGCTGTTCTGACCATTGCATGATTGATACATGACTGTTACAATTCCCATAGCCCCATGGGTGAGGGATCAGTCACCTTAACGCCGGCCTTGGAGCTAATAAGAACAGATCAACAAGACAGGATAGACTAGTTACATGAAATCATCCTGCGTTGTAGAGACAACAGCAAGGTTTCAACGCCATGGCAAAGATTCATGACTCGACGAACTCCCGTACCCGTTGCTGTGAGCCACGTTCCAAGACAGGCTGCGCATACATGCTCTAGGATAATTTCCCCCGTGTTTGTGTGGCTGTTCTGCTTCTTGTGCCAACCAGTTCTGATGTGTTCGTTTGTAAAGATCATTGCCAGGATCAGGCTGAAGGGCACGGTCGATACTTTCAAGAGCACGACAACGTACATCCATCTTATGGTTTGCCAATGCAAATTGGTAGTGCAGCTTGGCTTGCAAGATTCTCGTACTAATAGCATCATTATAATCGTCGTGATCGTCGAGCATCGAAAGTGCGCGATTAATCAATTCGAGAGCTTGACTTGGTCTCTCCAGTGCCAGACATATCTCGGATAGTCGGTTCCGAACGTTCAACTCAGCGAAACAGACGTCTTTGTTGCAAAGAAGCCCACTGAAACGGTGACATTGATAGGCTCGACCAGATTTGGGAGGCCATTCAAAACCTAGCTCCACGTCCTTGATGATCGTCTGATATGTGGTGTAAGCTAGAGCTAGGTTGCCGTGATCGAAATGTTCTTCTGCTTGGTTCTGAGCAATGGTCATCGAATGGAGTAGGTCGTCAACATTCTGTGGTGCTTTCATCATCTCAAACATGATTTCGCTTTTGTACCCCGTAGATATTGCACCTTCGATATGGACAAAAACCTGACTGTGAAGCTGACGGAATGGCTCAAGAAGTCTTCTTTCATAAAGTACAGGTTGTTGTACCGCTCTCTGAGACTCAAACGGGCGCTGAGACCTTCCTTGAAGAACTTCGAGTCTGATAAACGATCTCTGTAGGTAGCACTCATATCCTGATTGACTGAAACAGGGATAAAACTTTGCGTATGACTTGCATAGTAGGCTTAGGTCATCCACAGCGATGATAAATTCTGTCCTCATGACAGACTCTTGCTTTAGATCCGCACTTGCGTCAAAGCAGCAGAACCCTGTGTCTTCTTCGATCCAGTGGCCAATGTAGAGCTTCATGGCATGGTGTTGAAATTCACGGGCCTGGCGGTATCTAGCCAATACCGGAACCCCACAGTGTTCAATAAAGCCTGAAAGAACTCCCTTGTAATACGTAAGACACCCTTGGTTGGTCGATTGAAAATACTCATCGTTGATCGAAGCCAATACAAACAAGTTTTCGTAATAGAGTATGTAGGCTGCTTCTTCATGAATGATCTTATTCGCCAGGAGTATCGCGGTATGGAATTCATAGCGTTGGCGGGGTTGTGGCCTCGTATAATACCAGGGTAAGAGATCTGACTAAGAACCATCAGTTGACAGGGTCACCCATTGAGTTGGTATCGAGGATTACTCACCTCATCATAGTAGCCCAGCGGACGCTTGGTGTAGCTGGTGGATAGGAGGTATCGGAAGATCTGGCACCGTATCTCTGACGGCAACTCCATGAGAAGGGATCTTCGTTGGGGTGATTGCTGGACCTGGACGAGGCTATTGGCGGCCTCTGCTCTCTCCATCCTAGGTGGTGGTGTATCTTGACCTGGACTAGTCAGCTGGAAAGTTAGGGTATGTTCTGATCAAGTCTGGGAGCACACTCAGGAAGTAATGTGGCACTTAATGATATTTGCAGATGTTGAGAGATGAGGAACACTTTTCTGTTGTGTTGTCTTTCAGCATGTACTTGATTGCACGAAGAGCTGTAGAAGGGTCTTGTTCTCGTGATCGCGGAGTTCTCGTGCGTAAGGTCGTTGCCACACCTACAAGTGATCAGCGAGTGAGACTTCCGCGTACCTGGTCTATATCACTCTTCAGTCGATCGTCGATATGTCTGAACCCTCATCAAAGACTCATATACCAAGTCTACATCACTCTTCGACCGATGTTCGAGATATCTGAACTCTCAGTAAAGTCTCATGTACCCAGTCTACACCACTCTTCCATCGATCATCGATATGTCTGGGCTCTCATCTTAGATGTGCCATTGAATTCCTGGCCATATCTCAATAACTCATTGTTTGAGTGAATGGATTGTACAAGTTTGATATGACTACGAAATAGGAGCAAACATGACTCAGACGTGATATTAAATTGATTGAAAACATTGGAACTAGCGTTGATTGGTCCAGAACAGATGCATGCAGTTGGCAATCTTGGTAGAGAAAGATTTGTAATGACTCTCGTCATCTCACCGCTTTGTTTTTGTGACGCGGACAGCCAGCTGTCTTCTATTTCCTAATTCCTGCAGTGATAACTCTTCCATACTATTCAGACCTGATACTCGCCTACCAACTTCCCTTTTAGCTGACCTAGCAAGAAACACTGAAGGCCAGCTCGAGAATCTTCTAGTCTACTATGTTACAATCGATTCCCATCGGATTTCTGATTTCCGACGACTTCTTTAAAGCGATGTCGATGCTACATTACCAAACCCTGGCCTTCTCGCTGTTTCTCTTGGTCCTCAGCCTTGTCATCTGGTACCAATGCCACCAAAAGATTGCCATCTATTCGGTATTCCAGCGCCTTGTGAGTCTGTCCTGTATTAGATCATTTCATTCCACCATCCTCCTGGGTAAATACCAGACCAGTCCATCGCTAATTTGATATCAAAGGAGCCAATCTTTTCTTCCGTCCCGAAATCCCCAGCTACTTTGGATTCCAAGGCAATTGATATTGAACCGCTCTTGGACTTCGACATTTGGAGAGTCGAACCAGTCCGCTATCGGCCTTACAAAACTCAAGGACATGTGACAATGGGTAAGTCGAGGCAACCGTTGCGTTCCCGCAAAATGTTAACCTCAATCAGGGATCCAGAAACGCACTCGGAATGACTGGATCCACATGGATCGTGGTTACCTCGACCGAATTCGAGATCGTACATGGCTCATCGAAAACAAAGCCGAATTCACAATAGGCACAGGCCCACTCGTGAACCCTGCCATCGAAGAACTTTTCACAGAGATCATGGTTGACTATCTTCCTCGACGTTATCCGACGATCTTCAAGATAAATGGAGGCATAGTCCAAAACCTTGTCACAGGCTGTGCCTACCCTCATTCAGCTTCTGGCTTGAGTCCTGAAAAGATGCTCCAATTCCTTGGCACAAACGTGGAAGAGGACTTCTATATCATGTGTCCAGACAAGAATGATGGCGAGTTCCGCCTTCGTGGCTATATTGCCTGTTTTCCGGGTGGTTTCTTAAGCCCTGCAAGAGTCGGCGAATCGGTGCGCGAGATTCACCAGCCTGTTCCAGGGTACGAAGAGAAATTAGGACGGAGCGTGGATCGATACTTTGCTCGAATGAAACCTGGTCAGTTCATTGGACGAATGAACGTGAGTCTACTTAATGTCTGACAGACACATCCACTCTTTTCGTTCCATACTTTAACATCTGACCGCTTGCAGTGGAGTCTTCAGGTTGATGGGGACGACCTCTTCCGCACCGATGGCAATAATTACTATCCTGGCCAAGAAAATCAATTTGGGGCGGAAAAGGTCCTCCCATCGTTTTCCTCCTGCTACCTCCGTGTCGAACATCAAACCCTGGTCGCCTTACCAAAATCCAGGGCGATAATCTTTTGTGTGCGCAGTTATATGACGAAGTTGGAAGATATCAAAAGAGAAGGGGATGGCAACCTACTTGCCGACGCAATTGAGTCCATGCCGGAAAAGCTTGGCATGTATAAGATGCGGCACTTTTGGGGCGAGAAGGTGTTGCCTTGGTTAAGGGCAGATTGATGTTCCCAAGGATCGCGGGAGCAGAAGGTTCATGGAATCACGGAAAGATCAACCTTATGAATTATTCCGATCCTTGAGTGATCACAGTGATTAAGCATTTCTTACCATGAGTATCCTTTTGTACTTAATGAGGGCTTCGCCCGTCCAGCGAGCAGCGAGCTCAAATGACGACTTTTCAGTTGCGATAAGGGATTGGAAGAAATAGATTAGACTAGACGGAGGATGATTGGTGTTGCTGGGATAGCAGCTGGTTCTGGAGGGAGCAGCTAGACCTAGAATTGACCAACAGTAATTGATAGTATCATTAAACACTTGACCCTTACCGCTGCTACAATTTGTGATGGTGCACGATCGGTTTGTCTGAATGCATAGTTTTAATTGAGTGATATAGCTATGAAGCTACTTACTGGCAGAAGTACTGCTGCAGATGTTAGCCTTGGTCATAAGGCAAAAGCTATCGTATCATATCATGACAACTAATTAGGTCTCTGTGCCATAAATCGAAGTCGAATGTAATTCACAGAGAATCCATTATCATGCTGTCGTCGACCTACGCCTTCCAACACTTCCACAGTTCTCTCAATAGCTTGCTCCCTTTCATAGTCTGACCCTAGCTCGTGGAGGAAATCTGCACCGAAAAGTCTGACCCTAAGACTAGTATGAGCATTGAGACCTGAAACAGTAACGTATCTATTAGGAACTTCGGAAGCTCACCATCCTTTGATGCCACCACCCTCGACTTCAGTCAGCTTCGTCTGCCTCAATTCGATCTCTCCCTTAATCCACTTGAAGCCTGATGCCTCCACTAGCATCCTCATGGATTCTAGACTTGGGAACCACCAAGGCGACACCTCTCGCGCCCTCTCTGGCGTCACGCCACGATGTATTAGCTCGCCCATCAGCGCCGCATGTACTTCGGCGACATTTCCCAGTCCGCCAGATTCGCTGACCATGATACCTCCTGGCTTTAGGGCCGCGAAACATGCCCTCATGACATCAAGACGTGTGGTTGGATCGCGCAGTATCCAATGCATGGCGGCGTTTGAAAACACCTTATCGAAAGTTTGGTTCGTGATATCTTTCTCACGACCCAGGAAGCGGCAGTCGACCACGCGGGAGGAAACATGTGGGTATTTCTGCTGGAATGCTGCAATCATGTTATTTGATCCGTCGACACCGACAACGTGCTTTGCGTGTGCTGCTATCTTTGCTGTCAATGTACCGTCGCCACAACCAACGTCAAGGATTGCATCTAGTAAGATTAGAAATCCTTCCAGTCTCGTTGATCAAAACTTGATAAAAGGGGAGAGAGCGATGAGTACCTGAAGGCTGCGGATCAAGCCATGCCTGGACCGTATCTGTCAGAATCGGCACGAATGGAGCCACGGTTTGACTATACGACTCAGCAGACCAGATATCCCGAGATCCTGTGTTGACATTGCTTTGACTCATAGTGGCTGTAAGGCGAGGAATTGTCCTTATCACTCTTCTATTGAATGATAACACGGAACTTATAACCAGTCAGGTTGTAGCAATCAGGAGAGCACGAGCAGGAAGTGCCACGTCACTGTAATGGTCGCGGTGCAACCTTGCCAAGACGTCATTCTCGTGCCACGTCCTGTGAATCGCTGCGGAGAAACCTTAATTCTGGAAACCGGAGGGGAAAAAAGCATACGCGAGCGAGTTACCCTACTATTAAGAATCGTAGTTATAACTATTTTGTCTGTATCACTATTGAAAACGTTAATCTCTGTTCAAAAAGCTCTTAAATTCATGAGATAAAGCCATTAAACGAATATTTATAATCTCTCATAGATATTACAGCATCTACCACCGGGAGACCTCCTTGTGCGCATCGTAGTGGGAACCAAGCCACAAGGTCGTAAGGCTCGTACGTAGATTTGGTTCGAGATCACAACTCCATTCTGGCTCGCAAATCTGACCACAGATGCCTAACAATGACGATTGATCTATTGTTATACCCATTAAATGTAGACTGCGAGTATCAACAGAATAGAACCATATTTGAACGCATCCATTCATGTCGCTGTTGGACCATTCGAAAGCTCACTAGCGAGAAACCTTCGCTCGCGACAGAGGGGCGTAGTCTTATCAGATCAATGAATGCGGATTCGGTGGAACCTTGTATGCGCGTCCACGGCTTGACCTTCCATTAAACCATGCACGTATGCTTCCCCTATTAGTTGGTAATGGTCCCTTTCCTCTCGTAGTACATAAGGGACTCTGCCACCACTCATGATGCAAATGATATCTCCTTTGCACATGGAACGAGGTCCAAGTCCGATGAGGTCTTTCTTAGTGGTGAAGAATTTCCTGTTTGGAGCGATGTAACCAAGCGTAGCTTGCTTTACCAACGGATTTGTGATACCCGATGGATCTTGACGCCTCCGAGTATCCAAAATCTGGGTATATCCCTGTTGGTGGGACTTGGTGTGAGCAAGGTAGCTGTCGAAGGGTGTTCCGTATTGCTCGGGACCCGGAAAGTCACCCTTTTTTCGTTCACCGATCAAAGCTCGCCAAAATCCTTCAATCCTAAAGCCACGACGAAGGAGAGGCTCGGCAAGATATAGCCATTCTAGTACCACATGTTCGTCTTCAGTCTGGCGATCAAGGCTACTAGTTGAGACAGTTTCAATCGTGTCGTAACAGATCCCATCGAGTTCTAAGACTCGAAAGCCTGTTTGCCATCTCACTGATACCTGACTGTTGCCGGCGGCGTGGAAATTGAGATGAGGAACCCGTATGGAGGACCCCAAGATGGTATGGCGTTGCCAGATACTGTAGTTTGGCACCCAAGATGGGAGAGACATGAAGACTCTATCCACAACATCTTCAATACTAGACAAAAGATTCAAAGATCGTTCTCGGGTTATGAGGTGACCTGTCACTTCGGTATATAGATCTTCCACGGACTTAGAATAGTCCAGCACCGCCGTAGCTGACGATCCTAGACTCCGATGAGCAGCCAAACCCACTAGGGCTATGACTTTGTCCCTTGGATCTGTAGCACCGAACCTACGGGACGCATTTAGGAGCAGACTGAGTGGTATACCAGGACCTCCATTAAGTTCCGAGAAACTAGCTTTGATATTGCCGATTGTTTGGACATAGTTGGGAATACAATTCGAGCCATAGACTTTCTTAAGTGCTCTGATCCATCCAGTGGCTAGCAGGGATCGAGCGATGTATTCAACGTGTTCCCAACTAATAGTGAAAGAGCCACATCTGATGATTATATCCGATGCCACGACTACTTCTTGTACTACCCAGGTCCTTCGAAAGTAGGGGCGCTCGAAGAATCGAGCAAGAGCCTCCCATGGAAAAGATGGAAAATGGGGCAGGCCCATAAGATCCATCTGTTGCTTGTCCCATATAGCCTCAGGCTCAGCATCGAGACTCAAGTCAGGGGACATATGCTTTGTGAATACAGTTTGAACAAGTTCGAAGGCTGCCGCCGTATGTTCATCTTCCGGTCCAAGCCAAGCTATGACGAGGTCGGCGCGATTGTAGATGAGTCTCATGAGGCGTACCTGACGATTTCTCTCGGGTACATCTTCTTGATTGATACATAGCTGATCAATCCATAAAATCCGACTGGCCGTAGCTCTACGCAGTGTGCGAAGTGCTTCGTATAGAACTGGCGTTACGGAAAGGAGCTTCCCGTTGCATATAATATTATCGCTTAACGTCTGGCTCTGCCATGTATACGACAACGCTTCATATTTCCCACGTTTGCCATTGCCGGGAATAGAGCGGGTGTCTTCCAGGTCGACTACGTGCATTCTGCAACGGATCTGAGGGGCGTCTCCCCCTAGCAATTCGATCAATCTGATCTTGGAGCCGTTCTTTGGCAATTGACTGTAGGTGTACCGCTCAGAGGATTGCTGGGAATGACGGCGAAGTTGGACTTGCCGCAATTTGTGACAGCTCGTCTCGCGGGAGTGCTTCTTTGGAGGTTCATGGCTGAAGTATGCGCGACTCCATCTTATGGGTTGGGGAGCCAAGCGGACGCTGTACGACGGTACCGCTTGCGTAGGAGCTGCTGAGCATTGAACGGATATTCGCCGTGTTGGCAAGAGGATACTCGACGGTTGTGCCCCCAAAACGGCATGACTAGCATTTTGCCCCTGTGCTACCGGAGGGATGTTTCTCATAGGTTCTGAACAGGTGGCTGGGGCCAGCGGTCTCCTACGTGATCAGACAAAACCCTGAGGTCGCCGCCAATCTGAAACTCCAGAGCTCTTTCACAACATTTGGGACACGCCACTCCATTTTGCCTCTTGAAGGATCTTCGTCGATGCCACTGAAAGTCCAGCAGGGTTCCTCCTCAACCAACAACGAACGCGTTCTGCGTTAGGCGTCGCGTCCTCGGTGCATTCCCTACCCTGTGTAGCTGTCACCGTCCACTTTGAGATATCGCTTGTGTGGGAGCCGCAAAAGACCTCTGGAACATCAGTGTACGACCTTAACGAGGCCAACTTGACTGAAATTATCAAGACAACGTGGAAAGCACCTCGGAGTTTAGCTCGGCTATAAAATTTGATACTTGGCATTCAAAGTACGATACACGTCCAGGATCATGCTGAACACATGCGTTGAAATATCTGGGCCCCCTCGATACGATAGCAGGACCTTTGATGATGTCCTCAACACAAAATCAACACTGCAAGGCGTCTCTGGAGCAACTTAGCTGCAGTTGACTTCTACCCGGCCTGTGACGCGTCCATCTCGCAACTCCGTAACAACCCCTAGCTCACAACACCATAAAAACACCTGCTCTTTTCAGGCCAAAGTGGTGATTAGTCTTCACAAGCTGTAAGATATTGTCGTGCCGCCCCTCCAAGTCATTATCCCATATCTCTTTTTCCTAGACAGTACAAGAGTGCGGGTGCCGGGGCGGCCAATTCTGGTCCTAATCATGGTGTTTATGGCCACTTCGATCATATAAATCCACAAGCTTACGTTCATCACAGATACCAGCATTCACTATGGTGTCAAAGCAGCTCCTCTATACCCTACCCACTATCTCAATCTCCTACGTACTCTCCGCCTACAATACGAGTACAGTCAGTCATGGCTTGAACCGACCTCTCGGGAATCGTCACTTTACATACATACCTTGATGGAAATAGGCTTGCGTTTCTTCGATAATAATAGACGTCAGGGTACTGACAGGAAGATCTACGGATGAAAAAATGTGGATGCATGAACTCCCGGAGACCGCTGGCAAAGACAAACTACAAACCTGCCCTCTGTCAGGGTTGCAGTATCTTGATGCTTTATGAATTGCCTACACATCGTGTGCATGCCTCTGATTGCAGACGCTTATACTCCCTCTTCGCCATGGCTTCAGCACACAGTACACTCAATTTCCTTGATTGAAGAACGAAGGCCTCATTGGGCCAGAGTAGGCACTATCTTGATGGATTCCTCGGCTTCGCCGCTTCCACCCCATGCAGCAGCTCTACATCAGTTGGTCTAGAACAGAGTCAGGGATGTGATCTTAGACAACGACGTGATGCGGCCCCCTTCTCGATCAAAGAAGATGAATCTCTGTCTCATGAAACGGGACACTTTACTCTCGCCTGCAATTCCTTCATCGAGCAGCTTCCGGCGCATTGGGATGCCTGCATATCTTTTCCTTGCAATTTCTTGCGCTATACAACCTCGACATCGTTACTCCGCTTTCAACAATTGCGTGATCTAGTTCGTCACCAGAAACATCTTCCATTGGCAGCAGAAAGCTTTTCCAAGTTGAATTTTCTGACTCTGATATGTACTTGTCCAGAAAACCGTTGAGCTCAATGATCTTCGCTTTCCATTTCCTATATCCACCCAACGATTTGAGTGCAGATCCTTGAACAACTATAATAGCATCGCCTGGATATTGACACTGGGACAACAAATTGCTAGCCTCTTTCTGATCAAAGGTCAAGGGCACTTCATCGGCCGTCGGGCAACATGTTATGGGGAAGACGATGACACGGGACTCCAATCTGCTAAGCGAGCATGAGCTTCCCGTGCGTCACCCGTAACAAATGTCAACAATGATATCTGTTGGCAATCAAGTTTGGTTGCTTCGGGTGGAATCGAAGTTTCCGTCTACAGGATCACTAGCCTTCAAATTTGAAATGTCGACGGTCTTGAATGAGATTCTAGAACCATGCAGGAAATTGCCATGTTTGAAAGAGGTTAAAGCAGCATTTTTTGCATGGAAATACTCTTCTAAAGCATTACACTATTTTCAACGCGTCCCATTGAAACAGCAACCCTCTGTTCATCGTCCTCCAGATACCTTTGCGATTTTACCAGCTGACTTATGAAGCCGACTTATCCAAAGCACCCCCGAACTTCTATCCCGGGCTCTCAACGTCGTGAAGCTGTCAGGCCGCTTTACAACAAATCCTAATGGGTGTCAGCTAGGTTAGACCATCCTAGCACCGCTCAACATACCTCGAACGGGGTCGTACGGTGGAAATACCGAGTCCCATTGGGAGTTGTTGACCAATGGCCGCTTAGATCCTCGATTTCACGCCATGTTTTGTCTGTATGTGCGCCATTCCTTTCCCGGACTAGCCATAATTGGTTGGGGTCAGGGGCTGGATACTTTTTGCCAAAGGCGTTAAGCTGGTAGCCAAAGGGGGCGTTTGCGTCTGGACGAAGCTCTGGGTTGTTGTCACGAGTGGGAGAAGGGTCGAGGTCGTCGGATGAGTCAGACTCATTATGGTTGTTGTCACGAGTGGGAGGAGGGTCTGGGTTGTCGTGTGACTTAGACTCAACATGTTTGTTCCCCCTGTCGTCTTGGGTCTTGTAGGGATGAAGAACCTCTTGGACCGAGGAATTGTAAGAAGAAAATGCGGATCTCTCTGAAGAACGGGAAGAGCTTGAGTGATTGAAACTTGGTTCATACTGATGGTTATTCACACGATTTTGAGAAGAATTACCACGAGCAGCGGATGAGCGAGTGTTGTAACGATGTTGATTAGACATGATTGTTGTCTCCCCCGATATGCTAGATGCTTTTAAGTATTGACAGTTGAGGGTGTTTGAGATTGGAGTATGGGAAACATGGTTATGAGAGGGAGGACGTTGGAGGAAGGAGCGCCTGGAGGATAACGAATTCTTGTACGAGATTCCAACAACACTTCTTACATTTGACACACAAATTCGCTCACCCGGCCGTACTCCTCAATGGCCACTAAAGGGCGCCTTTTGTGTCACATTCAATACAGGTACAAGATGGCTATCAACACGACTCTCACTCTTCGGCCCTGTGCCCGCTTACGTTCTAGTAGCTACCAACTATATACCACTTAACCCTAAATCACTCGCTTCTCCCGTACCTCCTAATACAAATCAGCTGTTATCAAACCTCAAGTCAAGCGCTAGTCAAGGTGTCTCACCTGCACGAAATGGGCGGACACGAACGAAATACGGACAAGCGCCAGGCTTAGGCTCACGTTTCCAAAACCCTGGCTGCCGGTCCCTTAAAATGGTAGACAGCGTCTGTCGAGACCACTCGCCATTGAGTTCGACGCACCAATACAAATCATGGGCTTGTGCTGGGCGAGAGCGGCTGGTGACTTCGGGACCCGCTGGTGGTGAAGGAGGTCGATACGGATTGTTGGGGTTGTGGTCGAGCAGTACGTCGTAGTTATGGGGGATGTGATAATAGTCGTCTGGGCCTGTGAGGGTAGGGTTCTCGCCTGCTAGGCTACGAGGTACTTGTGGTCTGATGGGCTGCGGAGGTGGGTTCTCGGGTTGATGACTGCGCCTCAGATCCTGGGTTCGTTGCGACAAGAGATTGGAATGTCTGCTTTGCGCTAGGTTCTGTATTGCTTGACTAGAGCCTTCTGAGACGTTGCTATTCGTGATGGGTACGATACTACTGTCAGGTCCGCCAGTTTGGGGATGTTGCAGTTGTTGAGCAGCGTTACTAGTATTGCCACCGACTACGGTGCTGTGGTTAGGATGGAACATGTGGATGATGGGTCTTATCCAGAAATACGAATCTCAGGATTGCGATATCACTAAATGCGGTATATGACAGGTTACGTGAAGGAAAGGGAGGGAGGAGGAAAGTAGAAGGCTGAAAAGTCAAATTCGGACATTGGGGGTTTGTTCCACGGTTGAGCTTGCGGCCACACCACCAACAAACACGAATTCAATTTGCTTCGTTGGAAAATCTGGAGCGCAGCTTTGCACGACGCTATTCAAAACCGCTTTCATAACGGAAGATTACAACATCCGGCCATATGGCCTGTTTGGTCAATGAAACCCTCATAGCCTAGGCCACCTCAATTATTTCACGATTCTTCCAAAAAGCTACAGGTGTATGAGCACATCGACTTGCAAGCATCTCAATACATCAAGAACGCTTATTTACTAGACGTACACAATTACAGTTCTCCTCAAGCAGACACTCTGCCAAATCACCTGACATACGCACAAGACACATCCCGCCACTTTTATAACTATCAATACTCAGCTTATTGGATTGACTACCATTCCTAAGGGTCAGAATGTATGCTGACTGGCATAGCATAATTGAGACATCCTTCAACGGAAGACCATGACTACCAAGACAACTTTTTCGCACTAAGACTTGCAGTAGTAAGCGACCATCTCAGTCCCACCATTTCAGCGACAGGCTCTGCAAACCACATTCGAAGTATTCAACCTCTCCTCTTACACAGAGTGAATACTATCAATGTCCCCTCTATGCCAACTTCATCCATGTCCGTCACAACCTACAAGGCTCAGAAAACCTGAACGCACACGGCATTTCTATGAGAAAAAAGCCATCAGCGCGCATAATCGTACTGTGAAGGATATTGCAGCGCTCGCATCAGTATTCTACCTTGTCGACGTGCTCTTGCGAACGTACTTCATTGCTCTGTGGCTTGATTATATATGTAATCTGCACACTTCGAAGGAAGATGCATTGGAGATAGACCACGTGCGACACGTGACAGCTTTACAACTTCCTCGGCATGGCGTCCTAACCATAGCAATCAATGGCAGGTTTAACTACCACCATATCCACACTTTCTACCCCACCAAGTTCCATACCAAATTCCCCATATCGCCATTCAGATTCAGATCCCAATACACTCTAAAAAAATAACTCCCCCATATTCCAAATACCTTCCTCAGTGATCATACACGACATCTATACCGCTTGCTCATTTGAGACAGACTGTGGAAGTCAAGAAATACATGAGGATTCAGGCTCCTCGTTGCACGTAAAAATCAACTTATGTCATTGTCCAAGTCGTTTGTAGTCTTCAAAGACCATTGAGTAGTTTGCCGGCCGTACCTTGCCAGTATAACCATGACTGATAACCCTCACTCACTTTGCTCGAAACTTCGCTAAGCCCGAGCTACTCTAGAAGCGGAATACTCCCGGCCGAATACTATAAGTCTTGGCGCTCTTGATGGGGAGAAGTGGTAATGCTCTCTTTAGTAAGTATCCTTGCCCACTCGTTCTTACGGAGCCAACGCTTCTCATCACCTCTATCTCTACCTTTCGGATACCGTGCTTGGGCTGTATTGGTGACGAGAGCCTCGTCCGTCATGATCATTGATCAGCACTAAGCAATTCCTCAGGATCCATCACATCCCATGCAGACAAAACCCTGCTCCACGGAACGTTGGTTCAAGCGACGATGCCTGAAAGATTGCCTTCCTGAGATCGAGTCGAAATACCTACCCTGATCTACCCTGGCCCATGGCCTGTTGTGTAGCTGCCAACCAGCGCCACCAAAAAGTTCCAAAAAACGAGGTAGACTACACTCAAAAGCTGCGACACAAGCGAGCTTGGTCATGAGTACACCGGTGCTGTGGATAAGGTTATAGGGTGGAAACATCTGGCATGTGTTCGCAGAGACAGCGGACGCGCTCCTGACATGTAGCCAAATTTGTCAGCTTTCACGGCTGGGCTCGGGGGTATTTCCAAGCCTCGGGTGACCACACGTTCTGTTGTCAGCCTCCGAGAAGAATTGGAATCACTGTTCCCAGAGTGATTGCGGTAACTACAATATAATGATCCGACGCGACCAGCTCTGCGGGTGTGTCGTAAGACTCGTGCTTTGAAAAGATGATGAAAAACACCGCACAACTCGCCTGCGTCATGTTTTCATGACCATCTCGATCGGAGCTGGCCTTTCTCTAATGGTAGCATCGCATTTGCAGGCCCGACAGAGTACGGAGACCAACGCTGCCCTCGTAGCGAGATCAAGGCGATTGAACATGGCGACGCCTCGCAAGTATTGCTGAGTATGGTGAGGTCCGTTAGCCTGCTATAATATTTCCTGGACCTTTACCTGCATGTTTCCTTGGTATCCCAGGGGAGCGAATGGATCAAGGGACTTTCTCCGACCTGCATTGCCGTCTACCATTCCACAGGTCGACATCGTTATACGAGTACGGACGCACCATACAGCTCGAAAGTTCTAGTCCCACACTGCAGGGTTGAGAAAGGAAGGAACATAGAAGCACGTGAGGCAGAATTCTCGTCCCGAAGCTTAGACAAGAATGAGATTTCGTGTTGGCAAAGGTCACGATCAGCTAAGATCGTGAGACCACGTGGGCTCGGGGCGGAAGCAGGCAGAATCAAGCAAGCTCAATGGTGGCTCTATCCCAGTGCATCAAACGCATCGGGTGTACCTACTTGTAGGGAGCTGATTGCGCACTTGCAGGAGAGCTGGAGAACATGATGAAGTCGCGACATCTACTGGACAACGAGACAATGGATGATACGGCTCAATACTTTCTACGCCTTCTACAATTATTGGATGAGTAGCTACCATACAAAGCTATCAAGTCCGACCTTCCTTCATTCTTGGCAACCGTTATGGAAAGGTGGAAAATTTCCCCAATGTACCAGCAAACGTAGTGGGCGCCGCCAACCGGGATACCCATGGCAGAGATCGTCCCATAAAGCCTAAACATCAACGACATCTCTTGGCAACTTCCTACTACATATCTTCCGGGCCCAAGATTAGTAGACTTCGCAGTGCGAAGTAAGGCAATCAGTTATTCTATCTTAATGCTACGGTCACACACCAGGCATCCCACGGAACAGGCATCCCACCAAGCAGGCCTCCCACCAAGCAGGCCTCCCACCAACCATCGCGGTGACTAGTCGGATCGATACTTAGCGTTCGATCCCGAGAGGGGAAAATATGTAGGGACCCTCAGCAGACAAAATCTATGATGCGGAAAGAGAATGAAAGTCGTGGAGATGGATGCAACGGCTGGGTTTTCAAAGTGCGCAGCTGACTCAGATGCGGCTGCAGGAAGGTCTATGTTAGCGTATACTTGATGAGAATATTATGTCTCATTCGTAAAGGTGTGTTCGACTTGCAGCATCACTTGGGATGGTAAAAATGGTGCAGTGTTGGTCAATTTGGATTGATGTACCGTTCACGCCTCGTGATGATCATATGCAGCCATCCACGAGCAGTACACGTGTAATATTTACTGCCACATGTCTAATACCACATGAGACCCAAGTGCTGCCTGGCGTGGTAGTCACGTGCTGCGAACTGAACAGCCTCGCATCGCTTGACTATCCCGCAACGGCATAATGGTGTTATAGCGTGCAGAGGGTGGGGATCTCGTATGACTGAGAAGCGAACTTCAGTCTTGGCAGGCGCTGTTCGGAGATGAATAAGTGGTTCCTGGAGACTCTTGTATGGACGGAACGGCCACGAAGCGAGTGGACAGGATGATAACGTGCATTAGCGAGTGTGTGTTGTAAGGTTCAAACTGTGAGGGGGCGGAAAGGGTGTCTTTTGAGGGATTTCCCGCGGGCTTCCCCACCGGGCCCAGGCATGCCAACAGATGTTGTCAGAAGCAAACATACGCCTGGTTTCCGGAGAGACTAGAGCACGACTAGAGTATGAACAACAGGAGACTTCGAAGCGGTAAGCCCCCATTTGCCTGCCTTATCAGGCTATATTAAAAGCATTGCTTGACTAAGGTTTTCACCCATGCTGACTCGACTGGCACAGATTGGAGGGGTAATTCGGCGAACTATACGGGATGTATGCGGCGATCTCCTGCATTGCAGACGAACATGAGAGACCCCGATATAGAAAATCTCCTTATCAGGCTGTAAAAGGACGAAACAGGAAGTATTGCGCATTACCGATAATCCAGTCGCACAGACTTTCGTGACAATGTTTCTGGAAGCGTTTACTCATAGGAGAGGTCTTATCGAAAATGTAAGGAGCCGAATAGCCAGAGACAAGAGAAAAGAGGATTTGACTGCTTATGGCGGTGGCTTGTCCGAGAAGCGATAAGAGTGGGCACAGAGTTGGATCACGATGAGACCCCACCTCCAGGATCGACGCCATCTACCCTACTAAGGTAGCCTACCGCCCCAGTGCCGGAGAGTGCCCCCAGACCCCCCTAGCCCTCGTGCGCCGGACCTATGGGCCTGCCTTAAGCACCGTGGCTACCCCGCCATAAGCAGCATGAAGTACATGATGGCGTTCCACGTCAACCACAAATGCAACCTGTCCCACCTTAGTCGATCCCGCTTGACCTACCTTATCCTTAGCTATCCTGACCTACCCCGAACTAACCTTCAGCCATCTCCAAGCCATCATCTGCCATCATCCTGTAAGACTTCTACTGCCACACCACATAACAAATAATAATCCATTCACTGGCTGTCAAGTTACACCATGAACAAATATCAACAAATCCCTGCTTTCCCTCGCGCATAATATCGCGATGCAGCTACTGCGTAAATCCAAGGCCTCAAAGCTGCCTGGCGCGCTTGGACTCTCTCGCTCTTACTGTACTTCTCTCAATCTAAGTCCCACTTTCACCTTTACATAATCACAGACCATGTTCCCAAAGCACACTGGCTCTGGACCCTACAACAGTGCTCCCGTCCATACGATTACAACAATTACAAGTGGATCCCCCATCCTTTATGCACAGTCCCCGCTGACGCCCCAGAAAAGGCGCGACGCCTCCTTTAGGGATAAGGGATCTTTCCATTCCGTTGATCATTGACCCTCTCTGCCTTTTTTGCGTATATCTCCGGTCAGTGCAACCAGAGCTGAACGGCCGTCTACCCGGTCTTGTGCTTTCGATAGTCCTGCAGATACGAGGCTGCCTTGCCCGTCCTACGATATTCTACACATCCCATGATGCACCACAAATCTCCCGAACCATGGACTCTTTCCTTTGTCATACATACCGTATTCTCTCACTTTCTCGTCTTCCATGTCTCCTTCAAGTGTCCCATCATCCCTTTTTGCTTTTCTTTTTCTGCACGTTCTTATGAGAAGTGCCAAGGTGCATCAGGCAAGCCATCAACATCAGCTATACTATTCTTAATACTAATCTAATCATGAATCACCATTTACTTTCCAAGATGATCTCTCTGCTAACTCTCATCCTTCTATTTCCTACATGTCCTGCCAAACCTATAACTCCAGAGGCCGCCAATGCTGGTGCAGCTTCAAATTCAAATCAACTTGAAGGGAAGCTTTCTACTGAAGGAAGCACCACTTACGATGGAGCTCCCGTCGCCAACATCGAGGCAGCTCCGGACGCAGCAACGGTCATCGCCGGAAATACATCCATCTCTCAAGCAGGCTGGACTGTCGTTGTTGACAGTGCAGAAGCTGGCAATCCAGGAACTGCTGCCATAGATGGCAACACGAGTACATTCTGGCATACCGAATACAGCCCGGATACTGCGGATCTGCCCCACACGATCACAGTCGACATGGGGGCAAGCTACCTTATCGGCGCCACTACTTATCTTCCACGTCAGGATGGTGGGTCCAACGGTAACATTGGTCAGCATCAAATCCTGGTTAGGTAAGCACATATCATGTCGTCGAGAAACCTTATGCAGGTCATACACTAACTCACTCATTTTCATAGTACTGACGGCGATACCTTTACACTCGTAGCCTTTGGCACCTGGATCGACGACGCTTCCCTCAAAACCACCACATTCACGCCTATAAATGCTCAATACGTGCGCATCTATGCCATCTCCGAAGCTGGTGACCGTGGGCCCTGGTCTTCCTGCGCCGAGATAAATGTCTACACTGCAGAGGGTGATCTTCCTCCTGCACCAGCTACATATGGCGCATGGGGTCCTACCATTGAATTTCCTCTGGTGCCCGTTTCTGCTACCATTGAGTGGTCGAGTGGGAATCTGCTAGTGTGGAGTTCATACAATCCTAGCACGTTTGGTGGCAGTAATTTGATTCAGACAATTACAGCGACGTATGACCCGGGAACACAGCTTGTGACAGAGGCTTTGATTACGAACACTGCGCACGATATGTTCTGTGAAGGTTTGAGTATGGATTTCACCGGACAAGTTTTCGCAACTGGTGGGAATACGGATGATGCTACGAGTTATTATGATTCACCGTCCAATTCGTGGACAGCGGCTGCTGTAAGCACACCTCCAAAAGAACTTACGAATCAATGTCGGGTTCTCTATGCGTTTAGCTAATTCTCTCCCCAGCCAATGCAGATTCCCCGTGGCTACCAAGCCCAAGTCACCGTCTCCACAGGCGAAATCTTCACCATCGGTGCCTCCTGGTCTGGCGGCTTAGGTGGCAAAAACGGCGAAATCTACAACACAGGCGCCAACACATGGACACTACTTCCCGGCTGTCCTGTAGCTCCTATGCTCACTGCTGATGCACAAGGTATCTTCCGAGCTGACAACCACGGCTGGCTTTTTGCCTGGTCAGATGCCTACGTTTTCCAGGCTGGCCCCTCCTCGGCAATGAACTGGTACGGAACAGCAGGCAATGGCTCCCAAACAGGTGCTGGCACCAGAGCCTCAGATCCCGACTCCATGGTACGGTTACTCCCTCCCACCTCCCAGCACCATCCCCTTACCCCTCAAAAATAGTCCATAGCTAACAAACCCTCCAGTGCGGCGACGCAGCCATGTACGACGCCGTAGCCGGGAAAATCCTCACCGTAGGCGGCGCACCAGACTACCAAGACGCCGATGCCACTTCAAACGCCCACATAATTACTCTCGGCACCCCAGACACCGACCCCACCGTCGCCACAATCAACAACATGGCCTACGCCCGCTCCTTTGCCAACAGCGTCATCCTCCCCGACGGCACCGTCTTCATCACCGGCGGCCAAACCTACGCCGTCCCCTTCTCCGACGCAGACTCAATCTACACCCCCGAACTCTTCAACCCCGCTACAGAAACTTTCACACAGCTAGCCCCCATGGCCATCCCCCGCAACTACCACTCTACCGGCATCCTCCTCCCCGACGCCACCATCGGCAACGGCGGCGGCGGCCTCTGCGGCGACTGCGCTACTAACCACTACGACATGCAAATCTTCACCCCACCCTACCTCTACACCGGCGCTGCCCGGCCTGTCATCAGTTCCGTTTCTACAGGCACAGTGGCCGTAGGCGGTTCCTTTAGCATCACTACAGCTGCAGCCTGCGACGCGTTTTCAATTATCCGCCTGACGAGCACGACACATACTGTGAATACGGATCAGCGGCGTATAGGGCTGACGCCGACGGGAACGGCGGGGACGACGTATAGTTTTACGCTGCCGGATGATCCGGGGGTGGCGGTGCCGGGGGTGTGGTATGTTTTTGCGTTGGCGGGGGGGGTGCCGAGTGTGGCGAGTTATATTACGGTTACGGCGTGATTAATGAGTTGTGAGCTGATGATGGAGAAAACATGGGGGGGGGAGGGTTGGATAGGTTAATGATCTGATATCACATAGCGAGCGAGCGGATGTTATTGCATCATATCATATCTTCCGGCATAAAACAAAACATTCTCACTCACCGCTCATGATTAGTTTCAAACACCAACCTTGACCTCAACCTCCTTCTACTTTTGAGGTGTCTTGGACTAAGGTATACCTATTGTGTACATCTCATCATCGAGTCCATCTGGCCTCGGGATCTGATCTGAGTCTAACGCCACTGAGGCTGAACCTATCATTCACCCAGGTGACGGGATAGCGGTAACGAAAAAAAAAGAGAATCATTGAGGTCATTTTTCCCACCGATATATATGGATGTTGCGAAAACTGCGTCTTTTTTACTTTGACGACATCTATCTACCTTATCATACCTGCTGCTCTTTCCCTCCTCCTCCTCCGCCATCCACCATCCTCATCAATCACTGCTTTCATTCCCCACCCAGTGTCCTCGTTTGAGTTAGAATCAGAATCAGGGGTTACTGTAGTGGAGATCATGCAGATGATGCAGTAGATGATGCAGATGGAAAAAAGAAAGAGGAAAAGAAAGGGAAAAAGAAAGGAAAAAAGGAAGGAAGGGAGGGAGGTGGGTGGGTGGACTTGAATAAGTGCGCTCCTCCGCCTTGCCACATTTGTAAAGCATGAGATAGAAGGCTGATAGAAGGCTGATAGAAGGCTGATAGAAGGCTGGTCCTATGAGCATGTATCTAGGGTAGAGTCGAGTGTTGAGCCGTTTACATATACACTTACACTAAGGAGTAAGGAATCGTTTTGGTGGGTTGGATTAAGGGAGTTGGGTGTGCGAGGAGGATAGGGTGGTGGTGGTGGTGGTGGTGGGAGGATGTTGGGGGCGGGAAGTAAGAGTGTGGAGGGGAGGGGAGGAAGTTTTAGCTTCATTAGATACTTGCGTATAGAGTTGAGATATCAGTTGACTAGAGGCACTCGGCTGAGCATCAAGGTATGGCGTAGATACAACAAAGGTTGAGGGATGGATTGTGAGAGGCACTGATGCAGAGGCTGCATATGATCCTGATGTCCCACGCCACCAAGGGACGAGAAGCCGCTTTCTTCATGAAGCCACCGTGGGATATGGGTCATTGAGTTCATTCTTCCAATTCCTGAGACCTCCAATGACTCTTTTGGCATGGATTTTGTGGACAATACCAGAGCCAGGAGTTTGAAGCGGGTAATGGATATTCCTCGTGCCAGATTATCGCTTCGGCATGCCTTTCACTGTCTTCCTCTTTTGTAGTTCTATTCAATACCTACACTGACACTCTATAGCTCACCTGAATAACGGCAAGTCGTCCTGCAGTTGTGGGGTGAGGACGCCTTTGAGCTAGTCGTGACCTGACATGAGATAAACACTGGCGAATCGGCTACGGAGCTTCTATACAGATGGTACTTCCCACATCTGAGGGTCATGGATGCGGAGTTCGGCTGGTCCTATATGCTCACGCTGGCCTCACTGTTAACTCGGCCACGTTCTGTGTCGGGGATCTGGGACCGCGAAGTCACTTCATGCCGCCTTGAAAATAGTCTGCTTGCTGTTATTAGCCGCACTGTGCCTCCCATCTGCCAATGGTCACTATATCAAGCACGGCATTAGATACAGCCACGGGAGAGCAGCATTTTCATCGCGACTGGCCATGCTTGCTGGATGCCATTGACCGGATCCATCATCATATGTTGTCCTGCAATTGGACCCGCCGCATAATCCCGTGTCTACCGAAGGACTTAGTCTCATCCTCTTAATCCTGACCATTGGGGAGCTCGAAGTCACCAAATGCACGAAGAGATCGTCTGCCAATCCAGCCACCATATCATACGTCCTCATCCGGACATTGAGCTTGCTGGAAACAAAGACATAGACGAGGGGACATCCTTTACGGTACGAATAGTGGCTTGGCTACGCATTAGACACATCTAGGATCAAGCAGCAAGCTGGAAAGCCATGCTGTGTTCAAAGCTAATTGACGATTTTCAATGACAGCTATAAGCTCCAGCTATGAGATGCTACCTTGAGGTTGCTCACATACGGCCAGTATACACTTCCAACGCACAGGTTCCGTCTCATACATCTTCAGCCAAATCCCTTCGAAAAGCTAGAGATAGACCCTGGCTATACGGATTTGTGAGCAAGCCCAAGGGAGGGTTAACCCAAACTCCTCAGAATACGCAACTCAGATGAGCAAAGCAGAAACCTCAAATTTGGAAAACTACATGTCTTTGTGAATCGAAGGCTTGGAGCTCAACTTGTCAGCCTCTGCAATGCCTAATGACCCTTGGTCAACTACAGTACGGCCCTCCCGGGTATGCTTGCTATGACTCATATATACAAAGAGTGTCTGCAAGTCTCAATACTTTTATCCTGATCAGAATTCTTCAGCTTTTAGAGCACATATCAACCAAAAGTCGAACCTCAATACTTTTCGGTCCAATGGGAGGATATCGAGCATTCAAGCACTTATCCGTGAAAGCCCACATCCGTTTGACACCTGGAAAGCCAACCTCCCCAACTACTAGGACATCCAGTGACTACCATCATTTCAAATCCTCCCATTATTCACAACAGCACCCTACCACGGAAGCTTTTCCCTCCTAATACCAAACAAGCCCACTGAAAAGCTGTTTCACTTTCGTCACTTTTTTTAACCAGACCCTTTATCCTTTTTCGAATATTACATATGTTCCAGAACGCTATCGCCTGCACAATTCCTGCTTGAGAGCACTCTGGGAATGGGCATGGGCGTCGTGATTGTCAAATTGTGTGTAGTAGGAAACACGTTCTTTGCCGTCCCTCCTCTTCTACCGTGCAACGCAGGCAGGGTCAAAGATGCGTGCGCGTTGGGGTGCAAGAAAACAAACGCTGACGACTTCGGTCTTGCGGCGCGTATGGGAGAGTTGAAACTGGCTGAATCATCTATCATCGTAACGACCCAGGTTTTGGACATCTGTATCGCTCAGGCATGTCAACCAAGTGCTCATGTCGACGACCGAATGTCGTCCTAATTAGCAAACGGAGAGTGACCCACCACGACCCCGACGACGACCACCTCCTTCCCCCTCGTCCGCCTCCTACAGCTTCAGCACAGCGCCCGCAATCAGGCTGATCTCAGCCATGAGAACGAAGCAGGAATAGCAAACGAGCGGGAACATGAGAATAATTGAAGTGAGCAACATAGCTTCTAATTTTCCAAAAAACGAGTGATGAAATATGGTACCTCTAATGCGGAGTACATATAGTGGGAGATGAAAATGGTTGGATGGTTTCCTTTATACATGGTGAGAGTACATGGACCCTGCTTCGTCAATAATGCAGGATCGTGTTAGTCGGGATTAGGACTGGATGGACAAGCTCAAAGGTATGCTTTTTCATGGAGATTTTCGGTCTAGGGTCTGACATTTCCCACCTCAGCTCTAATTCGCATCATAGCCTGAAGAGGCAAAGTAAGTAATCAGCTCATCCCGATCTACTACGTTAAACATCTCGAAACCCTTCATCATGTTTAACCTATCAACTCCGGTCAAGTCCAGACCCCTCTCTTCACTTCAGCATCAAGAAGCCAAGCCACACAAGTTCAGCTATACAAATCCTCCAATCACACCTTTCACGCACTCACCGCCACCCACAGCAATAGGATATCCTCGGCCCTCTTCCTCAATAAATCACCTAACTAATGAACCAAATAACTAAATCATCTAGCCAGAGGTGGTACGGTCCATCCCATCGCTGCCAAGCCACCACCGAACATTCCCACCATTACCCGCGCAGACCGATCTTCACCGCCACAGATCCCCCAAAATCAATATTGGTGTAGACACAGACTACCTAAGTAATAATACGCCAAGTTTACCCCGCATTTATCCCACGTGCTTAGCTGCTTGATGTACTTGGTGTATACTTGTATACTTACCTTCCTTAGTCACCACACACCACACACACCCCTTCTCATCCTCTACGACCCCAGACTCCCAACCTCTTAGATAAAAGACTGGTGTATTGGTGCACTAAGTAGTGCGTGTACTTAGTACCCCTTCGCTTGAGGAGAAAGTCAACCATCCTTACCACTCCGTGAAATCTCAACATACATTTGGTAGCAACGGCTGCTAACCACGCTTGATATCCTCTATCAAGCACAATAAGCTGTCGTCAAACAGCTTACCAGATATTGCGTATCCTTCTATCAGACCGGACCATTGCATTCGTTATTCGATTCCTTCGTTGCCATCGAAGACGCCTGCACCCGACACCCTCAACGAGCATTATCACCACACATCGATGACCTACGGCCCACCAACCGCAGAGCCTCCTCATCAAGATATCGCAAGGCTACAATATCAAGAGCTGAAGTCATACCATGTCAAGGCTAATCGGGCCTGTGAAGCCTCAGAGAAACCTCACTTCGCATGAAAACGCAAGGGGCGATTATATGGAACCCAGGAAACGACCCGCGGGAGGAAGGTGCCTCCCACCTTTCGTTGGTAAAATCTCTGTTTCTGCTTCTGCTTCTTCCTTCATCACCATCTCAGCAACATCAGTGCAATGGCGGTAATACACTCATTCTATTGCCCTAAAACGCTTATTCAAGTGCTCCGAAACACGCATTCAAGCAATCAGTCTTCGCTCTTGAACTAGCATTTGCACTTCGACGAGCTCTAAGCCGTCGGGAAAGAAGGGCTAAGCGGGCTAGCTACCAAGGGATACGCAGGGAGACGTTGACGCGCAAGATAGGAACGCTACCTACAGTTGCGTCAAATGACGGTGGTGACTACATCAAACCGTAGCTGTCCCTCTCTCCGACGAAAACTCATCCTTCGAAATCGGTCCCTCCTGTTTGATGAGAAAGAAAGGATCTAATGAAATGAAATGACGGCACAAGAATGGCATTCACATGAGATGGGAGAGACATGATCATGGGCAAGATTTGGCAGCTTGGTCCGGTCACGGCCTTCATTTCTACAGCTTGCAAGCTATCTCACATTCTAGCTATCCACCCCCAAGCCATCCTCAAAGCCAACCCATTCAAGCCATCAATTGTCATAATCGTCCCCAATTAGGTTTACAGACGTAACAGTTTTCGGGTATGGACTGGCTACCATGGGCGCCAAACCACAAGCCGCATCATCAGCACTAAAACGCGGTCTCAATGGGGTTTACCAGCGGTCCCGGAATTTGTACCACATCTTCCGCTTCTCAATACTAGGAAAACATTTGATAGAGGAAGGAGAGAAGCCTTGCTTGAGGCTTCCTCTCGAGTCTCCTTGCCTTTCTGACTTACGTCCAGCCACTTGCGCAAGTATGCAGAGCGCCAAGTAGCTATGACAGTACCTTGTTTGAATGATCAACAGTAGGGTCTCTGGCACTCTCCGACCTTACATGACCCAGGCCATCGGTACGTTCAATGCGCAATCCATCATCCAGAGGTGAAGGCCCTCCGTGCGAACCACAACTGATGTTTTTCCGTTTGACATGTTGTGGACGAACACCTTACCACACAACACACATCAAAGCTTAGGTGGCCTTGTAGGCAACTGTGCCTACCTCGAGTGAGCAAACGAAAAGTCGAATTATTAATAGTACCGAATGTGCCGCCCCACCGGCGGAACGCTGCAGTGGGCCCTTGCTTCAGCTCTCTATTTGAACACCTCTCTCCTTGCATGAATTATTCTTGAGCCAGTCAAATAGAACCCAAGCGGACTTGATAATTCCCAGCTCTTCGGGTCGCTCGGCTTGTTGGAGGCATTGTTCCGAAGGGAGTGTGGCACAGGGCGATATCAATTGTGCTCTGCTCACTCAGCATCTCGTATATGCTTAAGATGATGCTTTGGCCTAAAATTTGTACGTCATTGACGCACTTCTGCCCTTTGGACTCAACGCACGAAAGGCTCTTTGCTTAGTTGTACGAAGGAGAGTCACAGGAAACTATGCCCAAGAGCAGTGTGGAGAACCCTTGACGCTGGTCCCAAGTTGTCGTGCCCCATGAAGGCAGATAGTACGATACTTCCCTGATTGTCGGAGGTGTAGCGCTGTGGAGATTCGAGTCACACCTTGCCAAGGTGATGATTAAGCGAAGGCGCATAGTAGCTTCCTTCAGGAATACGCTCATCGTCGCAGTCTTCCAGACCCTTTACCATGTGGAGTTCATACGGTTGTGGATTCGTCCATCAATGATATTAAGGGGAAGATATTGTCAACAGTATTCGTACACTCTACTCTATGCACACAACCGTCGATTTTTCCGAGATTCGTTTTGGAAGATCGCGATAGGGCTTGGCAGGACCCCACTATTGTCACCCCGGCTTGCGGCGATCAGTCAGAAACACGAGCGCACTTGGCCGTTTTGATCCGGCACAGCCGTTCCAACAAACAATCCTGCGCGTATGCTTTCATGCAATATGTTTTTACTTTGCGCAACATTTGCTGCACCAGCATACAAGCCCAACTATACCATAGGAGCAATCGATTTTCTATCTGTATGAGACACAAGCGAATTGCACCTGGGGATGATATTCCTCGCTCTTGGCAGCTTCAAAGCCACAATCCGGGGCAAACAAGGAGTCGGAAGCAATGGCCGAAAAGGACAGAGCCCATTTCAGCCCAATGATGTTTTAGCGGGCGCCGAGTTCAGGTAATGGGAGGGAATTGAGGAATTTCGCTTCGTCGGGTCATACTTTTTTATCACAGGGGGCAGTGGCTGACGGGAGGGGTGTCTAGCTCGATGTAGCTTGATCTAATGGCCAATCGCTTAGCTTGGCTGAAACGGGAATCAGCCCTAGTCAGGGGGAATTTGAGCGCGTTCCTGACTTGAATGATAGGCTAGACTGGCCCATAGCCCCAGGCTCCACTTTACCCCTGACCACCAGAACCAGTCATATACAGCGCCGTTGCCAACAACTTCCTAGTCAGGGGGCCGTTTGTTGACATTCGTCTATTATTGGCAGCCATAGACGGTTACAAATAGCCGACTGCAACCGATGCGAGCGAAACTTGCCGCATTCAGCTAGAAGCTTACTGAGCTTGTCGAGCTCATTAAACTGTAAATACGGGAGCACATGCCTTGTTCGTGGGCATTTGGTGAAGGAGGAGGGTTAGCCGCAGGGTCCAGGGAGGAAATCTGGCGCCCTGACTTGGATTTGGGCTGCTTAGGGGTGGTGTTAAGGTATTGTAGTGAGAAGACTAAGGTAATCGGTACAGGGAAGAAAGGGAAAAAAGAGAGGCCAAGCAACGTCAGAATAGGCAGAATACGAGAAACCCCTCGCCCTCACTCGCTGCTCCACAGCCGTGCCCCTGGTGCCCCTCCTGTTGGGAAGCCTGAATGTGGTGTGCGATCAATTCACTCATTCTGATCCTCCCTCAAAACCCTTCCTGTCCCCCCATCCTCCTCTCTTCTTCTTCCTTCCTTCATACATCGCATTCACAGTCACTCGTTAAGTACTGTAGTCACTCGTTCACCTAAGATCTATAATCTTTTAATAACTGTCTCTAACACCCGAATCTTCTCTTCTAAATAACAAATCAAACCAAACAAATCACAATGAAGTCTGCTATCGTCGCTGTGGCCGCTCTGGCCGGTGCTGCCAATGCCTGGGGAGGAAACTACAGCTCCAGCCTTGGAACTGCAGGCCCAACACCAGTTGTCCTTACAACAACTGATGTTGTCACATCTTACACCACCTACTGCCCATTCGCCACCACTGTCGTCCAAGGCACTGAGACATACACCGCAACCTCGGTGAGTCAAATTACTTCTCTATAAAAGAAACCTCCCAGCTAACATTCTACCCAGGCAACAACCCTCACAATCACCAATTGCCCTTGCACTTTAACCCACAAGACAACCGCCACACCTTTCGCAACCACCACCACCGAGATCGTCACCTCATACACCACATTCTGCCCTCTCGCCACCACCATCGTCCAAAACAGCAAGACCTACACCGCCACTGAGTCCGAGACCCTCACCATTTCAGAGTGCCCATGCACACTCACCAAGACTGCAACCTTCACCCCAGGTGTCCCCGTCACATCAACTGGTATCGTCTACAGCACCACCACCGTTGAGAGCTACACCACTGTCTGCCCGACCAGCACTACCCTCGTCGTGCCAGGCCCAACTGAGACTGCCACCTACACTGCTACCCCCAAGCAGACCGTCACAGTTACCAACGGCCCCTTCACCACAAGCACTCCCGTGCCAACAACCACTGTCTTCACCCCTGCTGCGCCCAGCCAGGTCGCTACTACCTTGGCTCCTGCGCCACCAGCGGGCACTGCTCCAGGAACTGGTGCTCCCGTTAAGCCTACAACCACACACTTCACTGGTGCTGCCAACAAGATGTCTGTTGGAGGCATTGCTGGCGGTATCTTGGGCTTCGCGGCTTACGTTTTGTAAGAAGCTCGATAACCTGGATCGTGTTGGGGAGATACGTATCGTTGATACGGTGGTGACAAAAGCAAAGGTTATTGCATTTGCATTTGAAAGGAAGTGGAAAGGTTAGGCTACGAGTAATGTATGTAGGTAAGTAGCATCTACCATTTTAGACAACTCGGGGGGAGCATGGGTTTGGCGCACTGACTCGATCGGTCGGGGAGGCGCGATTTTTTTGACTTCGTATAATTCTATTTTATTGATCAAACATGACAATTTACACAATCTTCGCTTCTTGAATGATCCAGTTCTGTCTGAACTTACACATCATTCGAGACGTAATATTAAGTAGTGGAGCCCGCAATTCTCTAAAAGGGTTATACCCCCCCGTCCAACGGTACAGCTAGCCCTATAGGGCTGACGCCTAGAGTGAGCGAAAAGCCCCTAAAGCCGGGCCCTGAGAAGATAAGATACGGCGGCAAAAAGCTGGTCAAGATCTGTAACTCGTCGACCGAGTCCTTCGACTTGCAACCTCGCATCCTGCACCTCGAAAACACACAAAATGCACTTCTCCATGATGGCCGCTAAGTGCAGTACCTTTCGGATATTGCATTGGTCAAACGCCGACGTTAATATGTCTGCAAGATGGAGGCGCCCATTCCACGCAAGAAGTTGATCATGCACCGTGCCCAGGGGATACACTGACCATTGACCACCTCGGAAGCATGCTTTACAATGGTTCGTGGACAACTCTTTCGGTATTTCCAGGGATCTACACTGCAAAGCGAGTCCTTTCAACTGAGACCAATTGCTTCTCCGAGTCCCAAAGCCTAGGACCGAAAAAGTCCGAAGACCACTCGCTTGACGTGGCTTTGACCTCGTATACTTTAGTACACTACAAATCCGTCACCCTGCCTCGCTGACTGTTATGAGGAGACTGTGACTTGATGCGGACACAAAGGACCATCCTATCGCTATTGCATCCTAGACCTCGCTACTCGAGCCGCCATATTGATACCACGTTGTCTACAGGGGCAACTTCGCCAAAGCTTGCTGACGACGTAGCTACATACGTGCAGCCCAAAACATGCACGGTGCGCCACCATCCATGCATGGCAGCCAACTATTTATCTTGAAAGCGTGATTGCCGGAACTTATACCGTTCTATGCAGGACCCATGTCGCCCCTGATGCACACCCCACCACATCCATATCCTTTCCCCGTCTGTCTAGTATTTGAGTTTACCAGTTGCTGCTTTCTCCATCTTTATAATATCCCCTGGTCCTGGAGACTGCCTTTGCTTCGGCTCAGTCAATTTGCCTCCATTAGCCCACTAACCAACATAATGAGCTCCCAGAATGCAGTTCTCAATTGCACCACCACACCATGGGAAATAGAACCCAACTCCGATATCTCTGGCATCGGTGTAAGGAGACATGCTCCTATAATCGCTCTTCATTACTAATATGTAGTACATCCAAGATCTTGATAGGATTCGCTGCTACCGCATATTTGACATTCGTCCTCTGCGTCGTTTACTATCTGGTCGATTTCAAACGAATTTCGAATCCTGTGGATAAAAAATGCATAGACACGTTCTACAGTCTCTTCAATGCATCTAGGCCATCTGAAGAATGGAGCAAGGCCATTGAGGCAGCTGTGCTGACTTTTAGTGATCAACAAGTCATCACTGGTATTGCGATCCTCATCAGTGGCTACAGTCAATTACGTAGTGGCCTTGCAGTCTACTATTGGCAGTTGACTGTTGATCTCGCATGGTTTTCGTCAGTCACACATCTTACCACTCTGACATGCTTGCGCTACTTTTTCCAAGAACGACAAGGTCTCAAAATCTTGCGGTTAATATGTATGGCTGTTACGGCAGGCATGCTTAGTTGCGCCGTGATCTCCACGGGATATCTGGGAGCTGGGAATTTCTCATTTGATTACCCAGCGTGGTGTCTATTTCATCCGACGCTTTTGAGGACGGCTACCAATGATGATCCTAACCGTGATGGAAGCGACTGGAGTGGGTATTATAATTCAGTCTATGTCGCCGTTGTGTTACTGTTGCTGTCTGTAAGCTATGGTGCCCGAATTATTCAGCTCTTTCCATCGATCTTGGATAAGATACGTCAAAATGTTTGTTCCTGGCTCAGTGACTTTGCGCAAAGTCGATTGCTAGAGTACAAGAATAAGGCGTTAGGCAACACGTTTCGCACCTTCTGGGCATCCGTGTACATGTTGGCCTTGGCAACTTATTGCATCCTCAAAGCCGCGGCGGATCTATATAGCTCGATGCTCTGGGAGGTCTGTTCATCTTTACCAATTCCATTTGGACGATACTCATACTGACATTTCGAACCATAAGATCACTTGGCTGGCTATAGCCCTTGTGTGGGGCACGATCCGTATCATCATTGACCGTGATATCGATTTCGGTTACCAAATTTCTGATCCAGTCTCCCTGTCCAGCCAAGATTTGAAAAATGCGGTTTTGGAAGATGATATTTGGGGATTTGGACAGGTTGTTGCAGTGGCGTTGTTGTTGGCGCCCTTGTTTTCTTTCTTCGAAACTATATATGGTGAGTACGAACGCTGCTCGAATGCCAATTGCATTTTGACAATAAGAATCATACTAAAATATTGCCATCCACAGAAAACGTCATATTGAATAGGAAAAGGTACGGAAGATTGCCGACCTCCGCACCAACAGATGTCATATCACCGGATCCCGTGAGTCCTGAACCTTCTAGCGCCGAGCCTTGGACCGATCTGTACGAGTGCGCATGGTTTCGTTCGCTGGTCAAGCTCATTTACCTACAGACCCTAGGCATCGCCGCGAATGTTCTTTACATATTTCTCTTGATAAACGGTGTCTACAACCTGAAAAGAAATATAGGTTTCATTATTCAAGTCTTCTTAGCCTGGTTCGGCTTCGACTTGGCATTGCTGTTGTTATTCACAATCATGTCTCTGTCACTATGCCATGCGCAAGACACTTCAGAACTTAGATGGACTTGGAGGGCTAGGCTGCGTACCAAATGGCGTCCCTCAAAGCGGACAAAACTAATCCAGAGAATAATACTGAATATTTCCGTATTGATCCTTACCGCGCCGTCTGTCACATTTGGATGGTTCCTTCTGTTCGACATCATGCAAGGTCCTTCCGGGTGACATTGCGGCATGATGATAGAATGCCTCAGCCGTTTGCGCCATTGTTCGGAGCAGGAAATCGTTCCATTCTAGCCGTAGCGGCAGGTCCCTGGGTCAGACGCCAGACATTCAGCGACATCGAGCGGAGAGACTTCAGATCGGCAAGGAGCCGGAAACGGCTGCATCGTGTGCTCAAAAATGTTGGATTCGGGTCACTGCAACATTGGAACGGAAGAACATGTCTGGGAATCTACAATTGCCACGTACGCGGGAGTAGTGTCACGAAGAAGAGATGGCTGATTACAAGAACTATCTCATGCACCACAGCTATTATGCTACTCAGCACAGTCATTTCATCATAATCAACTCGAATCGCAACGTTGCACCCAGTCATTCCCATAACAACAACACATGAATGAGCACATCATTGCGCGAACACCACCTATATCTATAGGAAAGGGTATCAACACCAGTGCAAGAGAAAGCCAAGAAATATATACACCCCGACTCTAGGTCCCGCCGTACTTACCCTTCAAGTTCTTCTAGGACTTCCCTCTCAACATTCCTCGCTCTTCATTATCTGAACCTTCTTCCTGATTAAATACACGACTGCCTACAACCATCGTACTTCACAATACAAATATAATCTCTAAAACCTAAAAACGCGCCTGAAAAACTAAAAATATATCCTCGAAGCTCACTACCCCAGCCAAATGCCTGCTCTACCTCCCTCTGCCCTAATCCCAACGCCTTCATCACTCCCTGTCACGATATCATCGCATGTTTAGTAGATGATACTAAGCATCAGGGCTAGGGCTAGGGCTAGGGCTAGGGAATATCCGGCGCTACTCTACCACTGAGTACATGTGCTCTCCATCCATCTATCATTCATTGATATCTATCCACTACTATAGATTATTACGATCCATCCTCTATCAAGTATATGTAGCTATATTACCTCATCCTCATACGCAGATTCCTTGCTTTGACACTCTCTGTCCGTCTGTTAGACTCGTAGGGGACGTCATGATAAGTTCCATTGTCTTAGGATAGATCACATCATCTCCGTCTTCAGAATTCATAGAGATGGCATAACACCCTATCTTCTCACAAACCCCTTATCTCCCCATCCATCTAAAACTCAACACCGGGTATCCCACCTATCATCCTAATCTCATAACCCCTTATCTCAAGCTCATGAACGCTTATCTCGACGTCCTATCCTATTATCTAACCTAGGTTCTTTACCCAAAAAGATCTCGCTGTGGAGGGGATTCGAGTATGGGATATTCGCGGGAGGAGGGTGGGTGTTGGACTGGTGCGAGAGGAAGTGGAGATATATAGCCCGGTTCTAGCGCGTGTGGTGGTAAACCTTCCTGTGGGATTTCCCTTATTGATTATCTGAATGCTTGTTTCTGGTTAAGTGTGTTAATAGAAGGGGTGTTGTAGAGCGCGTGATACGGGTTGAAGGGTAGGGAGTTGGTGTTGTGTGGGGAGAGGGGGGAGGGGGAGGTTTGTATTTTTGCTGGGGGTAGGTAGGGTCTGGGAAGGGGAGGGGGGGATAGATGGGCTCCCTTGTTAGGAAGGAAGAATGAAAGAAAGCTAGGCCTCTCCGGATTTTATGTCCTGTAGCGCTTACCACTCTCATGGCATTGCCCCCTATGTCTTCGTTTGAATACTTGTTTCTGGATAAGTATGCTACTCCTAAGAGCTAATATACCTTTCAGGATAAGGGTTCAATACTTAAGACCTGGATCCCGCGTGCTAAGAAAGGGAAAGTATCCTCGAGGTTCAGCGCTTGCGTTGAATGGAACTCTCTCTCTCTCTCTCTCTCTCCGCACTAAGACTTTCTCACGACTAAATTGCCTCTCGACAGGCTTTTATTAAGTGCTAGAGACGACTATTACATTTAATTGAAATAGAGCTTTCCCGTGAGGGACCGATATGCCATCCATGTATTATGACCCCAAGATAAGTGAAATTGAAATAATGCTTTCCCGTGAGGGAACCGTATTATGACCCCAAGATAAATGAAATTGAAAAGGAGTGTGTGAGCCAGTGGCTTGTGATGAGAGAAACATGTTGAGCTAGGATAGAGGGGGAGGTTCGGAGTGGGTGGCTTGAGAGGAATTAGTGTGGAGATAGGGAGGGGGTGTGGGGGGGTGGGGGGGTAGGTACCTTTCTAAACAGTCCTTGTCTGCTCTAGCCTTATGCCGACTAATCATATGCCGACATTACTGGCTGAAAGTGGCACGGAGCTCGGCCATGTAAAGTTGCATTCTGTCCTTGACTTGCTTCCTATTCAGATGGGCTCTTGCCTTTTCCTGGATTTCACTGAAATGGGTGAATTGGCCATTGGGAACCGTATGCCCGTATGAGTTCCTGTAGAAACTGTACCACATGTCGAGGTTGTACCCGTAGTTCGCCGCAACTTGGCCTGGATACTGCCTAGGCGGGTCTCCGCTGCCGATAGAGACCACCAGGCCACTTCCTCCTGGGCACAGTTGCGCAAAGTCAGTCTTGATGAAATGATTTGGTTCGTCCCACACATTGCTAGGGCAATAAGATTCCGCGTGTGTTTTTTGTGCATTCCATATCCACACTGGGTCGAAATAGCCAACCGAGGCTATTGTAGCTGCACACACTTCCCAGAGCTCAAAACTCTCATAACCCCTCTGGTCCATGTATTGCGCATCGGGAACATTGATACGTGGGTAAGACGTGATTACGCGGTAGCCAGCCTTCCCGGGAGTGGTCAAACCAACAAGCCTGACGAAATACGGACAGTTAGTTCGAGTCCTAGCTGGGGTAATTTCAAGTATACCGCCGGCACTTACACTTTACACGGACACTGTGGTGTCGTTTCGACCATGTCGACTCGTCCACTGTGGCCTACTTTCCGGCGAATCATTGCTTTGACTTCCCCTGCTAGTACCTCCGAGTCGTATGTATTCTGGTAAATAATTGTGCAAAGCCTCTTGAAGGCTGTTTCGCATTCGACGATGCTCATGCGAAGACGCCCCAGCATGATTGCTATGAGCCTAAACAAGTTTGTAAGCGCAGTAGCTTAAAAGAGAGCAAGACGTTGTCAAGTGTATAGGAAACTCAGTACTACGTAATGTATGAATGCTGCTTACCCTCCAGTTTCTACCCCTGCTATCATATCAAACATCTGCCACGGGCGCAACCTAGACGCCGGTGGCCGACTCTCGTTGAATTTGTCCATAATACACCTCAGGATAGTAAGGCTGGCTAGAGCATTGACACCGCCGGCATCTGTTTCATGACGTCAATGTATGTAGCTCTATTTGAATGAGAGCAACTGACCGAAAGTAAGGATTCTTGCAGGCCGCTGGAGTCCCACTTGTTGCTGAGACTGTGAAGATGACATCGTGGGCCGGGTCGAAGAGGACTTGAGCTTGTGAACAGCTAGGATAGGAGGAAGTACTTGAGCTTGTGAAGAGCGAGGAGAAGAGGAAAGTAACTGTATTTATAATGGAAGGAGAATCAATAGAAGCGAAGAGAATGGATATCCCGGTAACCTTTGTACCGCCGACCCAAAGATAGCAATATGACCCACTCTCCTCAAACCCCCAACGGAGAGAGAATTAAGTGGGCCATCAATGAGGGAAGGCTGCCTAAAGACGGTCATAAGCCCCACCGCCACGACACCATCAACGAAAATCAGGGCGAGATATCATATTCGAACAGCCAACCAAAGCATCTTAGCGTGTGATAGCTGCTTGTATGTTCGTGGTGTCACAGGTGCATCCTGGGTTTGGAAAACCCTGATCCATGCCCGGGCATGAAGCACAGGGTTTTGCATCAAAGCCTTGTCTGTCGTTCGTTCCGTCGAAGCCACAGAATGAAGCTCGAAACAGCCATCTCTGAGGTCAAGAAGTTGTGAGATATACGGTCTCGAAACCCTTCTTGGTCGTCACCCCTGGCAGCAGTAGTCCGTCAAAGCGCTCTCTTCCAGGGTAAAAATTACTCTGAAGTGGCCCATTTAGTGGCAACGTCCCAGCTGTTGATAGGCTACCAGTTGATATTTGCTGAAACGGGTAATGTGGAGGCAATGAACCGCCTTACTCATAGATACTAACATGCAAGAAAGCGTTGGAATCGGTAACCGGGATGGTACAGTAAAGCAGAGGTGCTTTGTTGACCAATGATGGTTACGCAGTCGGTTTCGAGATACGAGTCTTGTATGCTAAAGCACGGATGAGTTGTGAGACCTCAGAAACGCGAGAACTGGGTGAGAGTCGATGGAAACAGGAGTTAGTGAGTAAACTCGAGATTTCAGAGCTGCGAGTCAAAGCTACCAGTGGTGGTCAGCTGCTTGAATACTGAGGTTACAGCACCTCAATGATTGGTAGGTAGGTGGATAGGTAGGTGGGTAGGCAGGCCTCCAATTTAGCGACTTACGCGCTGCGGCTGGCTAGCGGGCACTAAAGACTAGCTTCCGGGCTTGCGAACGGCTATTTGTAGGGTAAGGCTGGCCTTTCGGGGCTGAGCTTGTGGGGGACGGAAGCCCGCAGCCCTCCTAGGCCAACTTTAGAGATGGTGGGATCTCGGGGCTTTTCCTCCCCCACGCACCTTTCGATCTCGTGTGACTACGTTCCCACCAAAGGAACGGCCAATGCAATGCATCGTCAAGACCTGGCAGTGATGTCATGGCCTACGTAGGACTCTGGAGCGAAACACCAGCTGAGGTAGCCAAAGGATCACCGAAACTGCGACACTGCATACTGGCATTGACTTGGCCTCTCATGATCTTGGGGCACTGATAGAGAAGCATCTTCAGATCAGTGTGTATTTGGCCTTGATGTGGCACTATCACTCAGTCTCGAGAGAACGACGTCTTCAAATCTATTCATGATCGCGATGTGCAACGACGATTAGCTCTGGCATTGGACAACCAATTCGAATACAGAGAGATTGCTGTCGTCTATGTGGTCATGAACCAGCAATCTGGATCTCACTGATCTTCATCATCTTCTGCCTAGCTGCTGACTTTGGCGGAACCTTGGGTGAAGACTCGGCAGCTCGACTAGTGCCCGCTACCGCCAGGTAAGTATTGATGCTACAGCATTAGATAGCACAAAACTCTACCACGCTGACTTGAGAGTATAAAGCAGCCACAAGACAGAGAATAATCATCACGCCCACAACTGAATCAGGATTCCAGTTCCTTAACAGCATCCTCCCTCTCCTCCTCCCTGCTGATTTCCTACGGTATCGACACTGGTAGCTTGCCCCGAAGAGAAGGCTACCACTTATACGGTGGCAATAGACCTTCCTGGACACTGGTTATCATGGAGATTTTGGATAATCTGCTCGACTTCGGACTTTGCAATGCCTATTGGATTGGTGGCAGTCCGATACGAATATGAATCTACAAGCTACAATCAACATTTTCCCCGGGGGATGTTCCAATGCTTGCGTCCAGTACAGTTGGTATGTAGCTCTGGGGACTTTGATAAATAGTGAGATTGTAATAAGCATAAAGCTGACACTTGGTCAGTCAATCATAATAAAGCCTTGGAAACTGTAGCTCGAAGATCTAATCCCTAATTCTATCTTTTTCGTACTTGATAAGTATGTAATAAAGATATTTGCTACTTGTATTGACCCCAGACTAAAGATTCTCATTATATACATGAAATATGATCTATTCTAGGATACCTATCCTCGCTTGCTCATCGCGATTTCGCCACCTCACCGACGTGCAGATTTTCAGGCGACAGGATAGGTATGTTATAGCCGAAGACAAGGATCAGATTTCCACAGTACTGATCAGGAAAAAGGCCGATGTCATGATGTCCTGCCATCTCGCTTCAGCAACCTCGAGTAAGATTACGGTGGCCAGCGATGGATGCCTGGTTTTCTGCGGACGTAACTGAGAAAATTGGCGCTACCGGTTAGGCACATTACAGAGCATTCCAACAATCATCATGCATTGGCGGACCCGTTAGTGTAAGGCTCAGATGTCATGGGACTCGTGGAGCCTAAGATTCGTTGAAACTCCACAGATATTGTGGGTCCGTAAGCCTCTCTCCTCTTATCATTCATTCCGTCGTCGTATTGAATAGCCATGCCCTGACCTGGATAATCGCATAAACGCCTGAAAGTATATTAGCGATATGCACTGCTTCAGTGTTCACATTCGATCTGCATGCAGTCAGACGGCACGCAGGAAAATCAGCGGGCACATGCAGGACCCGAAAAACCTTAAGTCGAAATCATTGGCTATAAGTTTTCACGGATACGGATATTCCGAATGTAGTTATGACGGCCGTCGGTTGATCGCGGAGGAGCTTTTTGAAGAATCCTACTGCCTAATGATCCACTTACAATAACGGGAGGCTCTGTGGAACGTTATGCACGTCTGCGTTGGCATGGCGGAGCATTGGAATGATCTACACGCAGCCTTGATCCTCGCCACGCTTGATCGACGATTTCAACAGGCGATCGGCGTGATTGGTGGCCACAACTTTCTTGTCGGACGTGCCAGCAAGTTCTGGCCTCCTGCTTTACAAGGGTCAGACACCTCTAGAGCGATTCTGGAGAAGTCGAGGCTCTGGCAACGGGGTAAAACTATCAGCGAGATGATCTCCCGGGATCTACAGAAAAGAGGAAATCGCAAGTGGCGGTCAGATTACTTGATCGACGATGGAATAAAAGCTTCGTGAAAGAAATCTCCCCTTCTACCTCCCTCCGGTAATGTTACCCAGTTGGAGACCGGCAAGGTTGCTTCATTTTGTTTGTTTTCAGACCAATGTTTGTTAATCTATGACAGGAAAAAGCCTTTGGAGCTTCAGTACGTATTGGGCAGTGCAACAACACTTTCTGCTCTCATACCTTTCTCAAACTTTTTCCAGGGCTTGACTTTCACCACGATGGCACCAGCCATGCAAACGTGCACCTTCAAATCCGATGTATACTTTGGATATGGTCATCTCCGTCATATCGTTGTGGTTGGTGCGCTTGAAAGCTTTGGACTTGGATAGAGCATGTTAAAGAAGTCATTCGGATCCGATGTAGTTGTCGGGAGTACACTGTCATGGCCACATGTCTCTATATGCATGTCAGCATCCGAGCGAGCCGCTAGCGGTAAGACTGATGTCGCTATGTCAGCAATAACACAGGCGTGAAAATCGTATGCGCCTGCGCATGGGATATTTCATAGACATACGCTTGTTCGGCCAGTAGGCAAGGCTGAGGACTGACATCCCAAGCGGTAGTATCATCGAACACGCATCATCGACTCCCTTCGCTCGGAAAAGCGGTGACTTTCCAGTATGAAGGCGAGATTTGGGCCTGCTGCTGTAACATGAATCTAGGCCCATGTGCCTTGGACAGGAATGAGACTGCTGGTGACAACCGAAGCCAAAGGGATGTCGACGGAGGAGAAGACCAAGTCTGCACGTTGACCACTAGAGGCTCCGTTACTGACCGCCGAGTCCTCGCTAGGTAGCAACAGGCGGCCTAATCAGCACAGCGGACGTGCCGTCAGGGTACTTAGGAGTTGTATAGAGCAATGGTTTCCCAGCCTATATAAAACCCTCGCACAAAGCTCTTTCGATCATGTTCATCCATTGACACCTAGCAGGCATAAGCTGAGGAATAGCAGACATTTCAGCAATCATGAAGTCACTCACCCTTGGCCTCTGTGCCCTCGTCATCAACTTTGCCAGTGCCTACCAAGGAGACATGACCTACTTCACTCCAGGTCTTCCTTCCAACCACAACTCCTTCGAACTTTTGCTGACCAACCACCAGGTCTGGGCTCCTGCGGCTACACCAACTCTGACTCCGATGCCATCGTAGCTCTATCCACAGAGATAATGAACAACCCTGCCAATCCGAACGACAACCCCATCTGCGGCACTTCAATCAACATCTTGAACCCCGCTACAGGCGACACTAACACAGCCACTATCGTCGATACATGCGAAGGTTGCGGCGAGTATGATATTGATGTCAGTCCAAGCGTTTTCGAGACTGTTGATCCAAATGGTTTGGCTGATGGGAGGATTGTGGTTGATTGGGGAGGAAGTGCTGTAGGTGGGAAGAAGCGTGGCTTGAATGGTAAGATGCGGATAGTTAGACGGTCTGCAAATGTTGAGTAAGGGGGAAATTAGGAAAATGGCAACAGCGTTTGGGAGAAGAGTATACTGGGTACTCTGTGATCCGTGGAACACGATGGCATGCTCCAATATATAGTTGGTATTCATTTAGATACCAATAAAACCCTGGTCATAAACGTATTAAGGGCAATGTAGTCCAGATGAAATAGAGCTTGGCAGCAAGTTAAGCCAGGCAACGCGACAGTAGGCGAATTGATAAGCGGAGATCTTCGGTTGAAGGGATAACCTAGAGGTTTCTTTCGCATCTGGAGGGTCTAGGCGCCCTAGCTTGTACTTCGGCTTTACAACCACATACCGTGCTCCTCAGAGGTACAACAAGGACAAGTTCCAGCCAAAGACAACAAGATGTACTCCCACTGCGGGGATGTTTTTTCGCCGGCCATTTTCGGGCTTAAGGGCTACTAGAAAGCCCTTCATCCACCACTCCGATACCACATCCTTGGGCAGCTGCTGCTATAGGAAGTTAAGACTCCTAAGATGCCAAATTGGGTATCTAAAGCCTCCACCTTTCTGCGCTAAATGCAATACCACCTTCAAGGAGTCCTTCCAGCTGCGAGAAGTAAGTGGCAAGATCTTATAAATGTGGTACCACTTAAAGAACGGCTGACACTGTTCTTTAGCACAACTATGCAATGCACAACCCCTCCGATACCAAACAAAGTGATATCAAGTGCTGGGGCTATCCAAAGACGTTCGGCAGATATTCAACGCTCCTTGCACACCTAGAGACAGGAACCTGTATTACAACACGCGTCGAGCTGGATCAACTAGCTATTAAATACGAGCATTCGAAGGACTTCGTGATGCCTGGCTGTGAAGTCCATCTGAGAACGGGAGACAGAAGGAACTACATTTCCAGGGCAGTCTTCAAGGACTTCGGTTGCTACGGCTGCAGTGAATGCGATCGCGTCTTCGCCACCGACTCGGGACTTGCGACGCACATAGAGTCGTCAGTGAATCATCCTCTCGCCTACCAGTACGCGGGGTGCGAGTCACAACGTGTAGATTTAAGTTCTCTTTTGGCGCATGTCGAGGGCAGTGGTTGCACTGAAGGGATCACTTACGGCACTGGAAGCATTGGAAAACTACTTCGTCATGGCAGAACCCAAGGAATGATCCCACGGAAAGTATCTCACATTCACGCTCAATT